>CM033472.1:8384388-8394404 GCA_019447015.1 Hymenochirus boettgeri
AGGGTATCAAGGTTTGACTAGTGACGGATGTCTTTAGTTCAACCTCAATTACTATTATCACTAGTTAACAACCGTCAACTCCCGGTTTAAAGACCAGTAATAGATTGCTAGTTCCTGTTGGAAAGGTCAATATAGAGTGTGTCTGGTTTAATTTTGCCTTTTTATCTCTTCTATGATTTCTGAAACATAAATACAGACAAGCAATTTTGCCATCGACCAACAAGTGCTGACGCAAAGGTCTTACAGACTGCTAGTGCCATGTTGGGAGTTCGGTTGGGCAGTTGTCGGTTGCCAAACTTGGCTCGTTAAGGAACGATTCCGGCTGAGCAGCTACCACACTTCGGATATTCGCTGGTTGTCCCATGCAGTTGTGTGTGAAACTTTTGACTTTCTCGTTCTGGCCTCCCCCCCCCAGCTTCTTTTACCTTCAGTGTGAGTGGAGGGATCTGGGGACAAGATACACCTTGGGAAGGTATTGCCCCCAGGGAAGGTACACATCTCTCCCTGTTTATGTTCAGTGGGTTGGGTTTAAACATTTATCCCCACCTGTGATAATCATTTACATTTACGTATGTTGTTTTTACTGCCAGGTGCTTGAACCTGAATCTAATCCTGACAGTCCGCTCTCCTCCTCAACTGATTCCACCTGGGTCCAGGGCTGCTGCTTCCTGGCACGATACCCACTGGTCTCGGGCTGCTCTCCTGCACTGATACCCATGCACTACAAACCACCATGCGTGGACATTAACCTTACACATCTCCTGGGATTTTCAGTACATTCTTCTTCCTTTACTATATTTTTATTCCTAATCATCACATTACAGCATATTTGATTTTATATCTCATCAATCGCTACCTAGCTGACTTGCTAATTACCAATTATTCTCTCAATTACATGAATGTCATATAAATGTCCAGGACCAGACTAGTTGATACAGGAACTCTGGGTACCACTCATGTATTATAAGGATAATGTTATCCCCTACTGTAAATATAAGGGTATTAGAGTCCTGAAGGAGTTCTGTGTCTATATCAAGTTACAAGGGACTAGACTTGAGGTTAATACAAGGGAACCTGGGTACCACTCATGTAATATAAGGAAATGTATCCCCTACTGTAAATTATAAGGATATTAGAAGTCGACTGCATGAGAGTTCTGCTGTCCATATAAAGGTACAAGGACCACAGACTCTAGAGTTATCACGGGAACTATGGGTATCAATCTCATGTATTATAAGGGATAATGTTACCCTACTGTAAATTATAAGGATATTAGAAGTACTGAGGAGTTCTTGTTCTATTTAAGGTACAAGGACACACAGACTGAAGTTATACAGGAACTCCTGGGTAACTACCACTCATGGATTATAAGGGAATGTTATCCCCTACTGTGAAATATAGGATATTAGAAGTCGCAGGAGCTTTCTGGTGGTCTATATAAAGGTACAAGGACACAGACTCAGTTATAAGGGAACTCGGGTACCACTCATGTATTAAGGGATAAGTATCCCCTACTGTAAATTATAAGGATATTGAAGTCACCTGAGGGACGTTACTGTGTCAGAGTTTTTGTGGGGGATAAAGGAAGGACTCCAGGGTGAAATGTTGTTAGTTTTTAAAAGAAAAATAAAATATGCAAATAATAACACGCTTCCTGTGTAAATCCTAATTCCATTTGTTTCGTAAACACTGCAGAAATGGGGCCTTGATAACCCTTCTATGACGTTGCAGTTAAATTTAAAAAACAAACCAAAAAACAAATACAAAACACTCAGTGTGGGACCTGCCAGTTCCTTTATATAAAGTAGCTAGAATTAGTATAACTAAATGCACAAGAGATACCTGGAGCCTTAGGGCTTCGTCAGTTTCTTGAGTCCGCATCAACGAGAAACCCCGCGGGAGTTGTAGTATTTTTTGTGGCAGGTCAGGATTAGAAGAGAACAGTAGGGAGTTAGAAGAGACAGGAGGCAGACAGGTGAGGGAGGTTTAAAGAGACAGGAGGAGACGAGTAGGGGAGTTAGAAGAGACGGAGGAGACAGGTTAGGGAGTTACGAAGAACAGAGGACGACAGGTAGGGAGTTAGAAGACACCGGTAGGAGAGGTAGTTAGGAGAAGACATCGTAGGGAGGGAGTTAGAGGACACAGGTGCGTGGGGAGGGAGTTAGAAGGACACAGGTAGGGTGGGAGGGAGTTAGTAGGAGACAGGTAGGGAGTGTAGAGGAGACAGTAGGGAGCGGAGTTTTAGAAGAAATCCAGTTAGGGAGGGTTTTAAGAGGAGGACAGGTAGGGAGTTAGAAGAGACAGGTAGGGAGTAGTTGCAAGAGAGAGGTAGGGAGTTAGAAGACGGACAGGTAGGGAGTTAGAGGAGGATCAGCGGTAGGGTTAGAGAGCGAGGACGTTGAGGCTAGGGAGTTAGTAGGAGACAGGTGGGCAGTTAGAGGAACGCGTAGGGAGTTTCGAGGCAGAAGGGAGGTGGAGTTAGAGTGGAGACTATCGCGGTTGTGTTGGTCGTCCGGGAGTCTTCAGACGGGAGTAAGCAGGGGTAGTGAGAGTGTAGGAGAGAGCGACAGAGTTAGGAGGTAATAGAGGCGACGGGGTAGGAGTTAGAGGAGACGGGTCAGGGATAGTTAGAGGCAGACGTAGGGAGTTAGAGGAGAAGGGTAGGAGGTAGAGGACGGGTAGGGGAGTTAGAGAGACGGTAGGGAGTTAGAGGAGACGGGTAGGGAGTTAAGAGGAGACGGGTAGGAGTAGAGAGCGACGAGAAGATTAAGGCAGTAGGTGGTTAGAGGAGACGGGTGTAGGGAGTTAAGAGGAGACGGGTAGTGGAGTTTAGAGGAGACGGTAGGGAGTTTGAGGGAGAGGTTACAGGACGGTAGGAGTAGAAGAGACAGGTCGAATGGAGGTAAGAGAGAACGGGTAGGATTTCGAGGCGGTGGGAGTTAGAGGAGACAGGTGAGGATTTAGGAGGCGACGGGTAGGGAGTTTAAGTAGAGACAGGTAAGGGAGGTTAGAAGAAGAGACAGGTAGGGTTTTAAGAGGAAGACGGGTAGGGAGGCGAGGTAGTTAGTAGCAAGGGAGATGTAGGCGACGGGTAGGAGTTAAGAGGAGACAGGTAGGGAGTTTAGAGAGAATAGGGAGGTGCTTCAGAGGGATAAGTTCAGGGACGTGTAGGAGTGAGGAGAGAGTTAGGGGATTAGAAGAGAACCGATGTAGGAGTGAGGACAGTTCAGGATGAGAGGAGGTAGGAGTTAGAAGAGACGGTAGGTGGTTGTTAGAAGAAGTAGAGTTAGGGAGTTGTAGAAAGAGACAGGTAGGAGTTACTGAGAGACAGGTAGGGAGTTAGAAGGAGACGTTAGGGATTAGAAGAGACAGCGTAGGGAGTGAAAGTAGAGGGTCGCAGACAGGTAGGGAGTTAAGGATAGACAGAGTAGGGAGTTAGAAGAGGCAGGTAGGGAGTTAGAAGGAGGACAGTAGGGAGTTAGAAGAGACAGGTAGAGGGAGTTAGATACGAGACAGTAGGGAGTTAGAAAGAAAACAGGTTAGGGAGTTTGAAAGACAGGTCAGGGAGTTAAAGAGAAGAGTAGAAGAGCAGGAAGTTGAGAGCAGGTATGGAGTTAAGAAGAGACTAGATGTGTAGAAAGAGAGCGGTTAAAGGTAGGGAGTCGACGTAGTAGAAGAGACAGGTAGGGAGTTTTGAAAGAAAGGTAGGTCTGATTCGTTCCTCTATGATACTGGACATAATGTATGGTCCATGTCATGTGAAACTAGTGATACGTTTTATGTTCATATAGCGCTAGACCTTATCGTGTAATAGATGGCGAATTTCAAATAATCTATTTATGTTGGTTTTTATAAAGGTTGCAATATGTATGTGGCATTAGTTGTCATAGATTAACAGACGGCGCGTACATAAATTAACGACCTTATCGTAAAAAATTACCACCCTTATCTTTGTCACGCTGGCTACGGAAATGACTGACAGGACGACAAAAAATGTTTTCTGTCTTTTCGGTTCAGTAAATATGCAATGACTTTGGACATGGTGGGTTGCAGAGCTGTAAGTTCCGTATACCCACTTGGGGGCGTGGTTCGCATCACCACCTGTCATAACAGGGACGCATTTTTAGGTGTCCCCACGAAGCTGATGGTAATACCCACTGGTCTACTAACTGTGAAATGTTACTGGCTGGGTCTGCTACAAGGGGCCAGCAGAAGAAAGGGGAGTTCAGACTGAAGACTTTGAGAATGCTTTTATTCATCCTAGGTGTCCACGGAGTCTCCCCGGTTGCCTGGCTATCTCCCCCCATTTAACACTGACTGTAGAGTTGAATCATGGGGGAGTGGTAGAAGCTGGACCAGGATGCGACCTGTTCCCGTTTGGCTGGAATCTTTACTAACGCTCGTGCCCGGCCTCCCCAAACTGCTGGAGTGTAACCATATCCTTCTGTACTGAATGCCCTGGCGCGGCTTCAACGTGGCGTCCCCAGATCAGGAACCGTCTCCTGTGCCCTCTGTCCGTAATCATCCCTCCTCATCATTAACCAGGGCATATCGGACCTTCCCACCAACTTACGAACATCCTAGTCACTGACATTGGAGCTGCCAAACGCCCCGCCCCGCTTATGCATCAAAGGATCCCCCTCAAACTGCAAAAACCCTTTTCCCACCACGTCTGTCTACACCCTAAATGTTGGACCAGAATACGAATTCCTCTGGGCCCATGATGCCACTACCACCATCCCCAGTAACGGGCCGTCTGCGGATTACTTTCAACAACCCCCCGTACCGCATGTTCACGTATCCTTGGATGCTGGTGATAATGGGTCACATTGGTTTCCTCATATGGGGGTCGGGCGTTTTCTGAACGGAAGTCATCATAGGTCCAAAGTGAATCTTCTCACAAGACATTACAGTTGGAAACTGGCCAATACATAAGGAGTAAATTGACCTAAAACACAACGAGTTATATGGGTGTGAATGTGACACCTCTCCTCAGTACTTACGAGGGTCAGCCAAGAACCTTCCAGAACATGACTAGACTGGGATACAGCCAAGAGACTTCCTCAGACATTAGAATGGGTACAGGCCGAAAGAAACCTTTCCCCTCAGGTACATAGACCGGGTACAGCCAGAGAACTTTCTCAGACATAGACGGGGTATCACAGATGCTGGCTCCCTATAGACTATGCCAGAGAACCTTCCTCAGACAAAGACTGGGTATTATAGCCCAAGACCCTCCCTCAGACAGTAACTGGGGACAGCCAGCGAACCTTCCCGATGCCCAAGACTTCTCGATAGATCTGGGTACAGCCAGAGAACGCTTCTTCGACATAGACGCCGGTACAGCCAGACGAACCTTCTTCATACTAGACGGGTCAGCAAGACTTCTTCAGACATAGACTGGGTATTAGCCAGGAACCTTCCAGCCTCAGCTGAGTGTGAGCCAGACGAACTTCCTCAGTAACTAGACTGGGTACAGCCAGAGAATCCTTCTCATACATAGGACTGGTACAGCCAGAGAACCTCCTCAGACAAGATGGGACAGCCAAGAACCTTCTACAGACATAGACTGGTATAGCCGAGAACCTTCTCAGACATAGACTGGGTGCAGCCAGAGAACCTCTCACCTCAGAATGATGGGTTATACAGACATTATGGGTAGGGTATAAAGGTTGGACTAGATGGACCTATGTCTTTATACAACCTCCAATACTATGTTACTATGTAACTGTTATACAGACATTAAAGGTTGGACTAGATGGACGTATGTCTTTATATAACCTCCAATACTATGTTACTATGTAACTGTTATACAGACATTATGGGTAGAGTATAAAGGTTGGACTAGATGGATGTATGTCTTTATTCAACCTCCAATACTATGTTACTATGTAACTGTTATACAGACATTATGGGTAGGGTATAAAGGTTAGACTAGATGGACGTATGTCTTTATTCAACCTCCAATACTATGTTACTATGTAACTGTTATACAGACATTATGGGTAGGGTATAATGGTTGGACTAGATGGACGTGTGTCTTTATACAACCTCCAATACTATGTTACTATGTAACTGTTATACAGACATTATGGGTAGGGTGTAAAGGTTGGACTAGATGGATGTATGTCTTTACATAACCTGCAATACCATGTTTCTAGCAGAGTTGGAAAAAGTGAGTTTTGTGGTAAAACGTTGAGTTCAGTAATAGTTACTGGTAACCAAATAAAAAGTCATTATGGTCAAAAAACGCAGATTTGGCAATGGTTGGATCTCATAGAAAAACAGTAATACAGCGAGCTAACATTTCAGATTCTGTAACGGTCCTTCTTCCCAGAATGCACACTAACGTGGAATGTTCCTAACACTAATTTTTACTAATTGTCTGTTGGATGGGTCACACATGCTCAGATCTCTACTAATATTTAAAAGAGAAAGAAAACCAGAAGTGGAATATACAGGGCACACCCACACATTTATTATGAGATAAAATATCCTTTATTTATACAACTTATGGGATATGGTAAGTAAACCCTCTGTGTCTATAAAGATATAACACCCACAATAGTATAGCGGTATAGCCATGCATACATATCATTGATCATACAATAAAGTGCACCACATATGAATACATATTATTATAAATACATCACTAATGAGGTACAGGAGACATTAAAATACATTCAAAAGTTAGTGCACCTATCAAAAAATATTGTCAATATTGAATAGGCACCATGACACCGGCATGCTAGACAGGAGGAATAAGTGCAGATCTGCTGGTGAAATATCTGCTGGTGTGGGGCAGCTGGCTGCAACCAACCTCGAATGCCCAGACGATCGGATGTGTCGGTAAATCACAATCGATTGTGCGGTTCCCTATGGGACAGCACGAACTTTCGGCTGTGGGCACTACTGCTGCAACAGAAAGAAATTTGCAAATAGTCCCTTCATACCCTCCAACAAAAAACGTGCCGATCTCTACTGAACAACTGAATCAACCCAGGCGCTGGGTCAAGGGCAAGACCATAACGGTCTCTATTAGGGGCCCTGCAAACAGGATTTATTATACACAGATATAACGGTCTCTATTAGGGGCCCTGCAAACAGGATTTATTATACACAAACATAACGGTCTCTATTAGGGGTCCTGCACACAGGATTTATTATACACAGACATAACGGTCTCTATTAGGGGCCCTGCACACAGGATTTATTATACACAGACATAACGGTCTCTATTAGGGGTCCTGCATACAGGATTTATTATACACAGATATAACGGTCTCTATTAGGGGTCCTGCACAGAGGAAGTCAGTATTTCGGAAGCATTTATTTATACACAGACAATGCTGAATGGGCAGGTTGCTCTTTTTTCTGAAAACTCTATCAGGGTTATTCAATAAAAGTCCTTATTTAAAACAGTGCAAATTTTGCCCCAACCAATCAGATTTTAGCTTTCAGATGTTAAATAAGATCTGACTGGTTGGGGCAAAATTTGCACTGTTTAAAAGGGCATGTCCACCCCCAAAACTATAATCCCCCCCACTACTGGCCCCATCATGTAGTGTAGTTTAATCCTTACCTCACATCCCAGCTCCATATGGTTCTCCTGTATTCCCCCCCAAAGTCCCAAAAACTGTCCACCAGGAGGATAGCAGAGTCCATATAGGACTCTGCCTCCTACCTGGCCTCCGGGAGAAGTTTGGCATGCGTACTGCAGCCCTTCTCCCCCTCCCGATTAGGATCCCCTCCCCCTAGTGTAAATCCCTTGTCACCAAAGATTCCCCCTGCCCCCCCAGCCCCATTCGCTATGTTAATATTATAAAAAAATGCCCGAAACATTACTTACCTTCCCTCTTGCCTCCGCCGCACTGAACTCCCGGCAGCAGCGTCCGTGATTGGCTGCCGCTCAGCCAATCACAGATGCGACTGCCGGTCCCGCCCCTCTGCTTGCATTTACTCACAAGCAGAGGGCCTGGCAGCGCGGCGGAGGAAAGAGGGAAGGTAAGTAAAGTTTGGGGCATTTTCTAATAATATTAACATAGCGGTTGGGGCTGGGGGGACAGGGGGAATCTTTGCTGGAAATTTTTTTTTAAGGGTGGACATACCCTTTAAATGATAAGAACTTTTATTGAATCTCTCTGTGTGTATTTGCACTGAACTTTAATTTTACCCTCTGACCCATTAAAGGGAAAATAAAATTTAATTTACATGGTAGGAAGTTCCATAAGGAAAGTCCATCAATCTGTGTAGCTGGATCTCTGCTTAGTCACTTCGCTCCGATATCTTTCATTCCTTATTACGCCCTTAGACAATAAGTCACTTTTCTGTTTTACTTCTGTTATCAACACATTGCAAATAACACAACGTATATCAGAATGTCAACACAGAGATATGTATCAGATACGACCAGTAAATCACAGCAGAAACTGACTCCCAGTGTGGAACCAGTTATACAAGTCCTGTCAGTGGCACAGACGGCCCTTCCTACCTTTACATTACAGACACATGGGGTATTTGTACACGTAACATGGTTATTACCATGTTATTTAAAATATTCATACAATTGATTTCAAATTCTGCTCCGTTAATAGATCAATTGTACCGTTTACAAAACTGCTTTGATCTGATGTCATACACCGACTCGCTTCAGTTTCGAATGGAATCTGGTCGGAATTTGCGCGATTCGCAAAAACACAGGTTGTATGATGTATTGTTTGTACGGAATGATCGCATAGACATTACAATGTTATCGTCTCTCTCTACTGCAGTCTAGGGAGCCAATAACGATCTGACGGAAGGTCTTGGCCACCTATCAATACACATTTAACAAATATCCTAACATTGACCGTGTGTGGCTTTATTCTTGGTCTTTGAACTTGGATTCCGGTTTATACTATTCCGATTGAATCATTCCCTGGATTCAGATTGGATCAGATTGCACAGAAACCACCAGATATTCTTCAGTTTGGGTTCTTCCATCGCTGGTCTTAGTCATCGTTTAAATGCACTGAAATGCAATAAAATGGCAATTATAAGGCTTGGTACACACAAGGCGATATTTTGACCCGGCCATGATATTTTGGTTGATCCAAATATTGGTGCTTAACCCATGTCAGCCGAACGTTCGCCATTTTGAAAAAAATAGTCACAGAGTCGCACTCCAATGTGATTGGTGAATTTATTACAAACCACTCATCAACGTACACAACGTTTCGAGGGTCTAAGCCCCCTTCATCAGCTGTGACAGTCTCCCTCAATGCAAAAGGTCCCGGAGATACTCCACCGGTCGCGCAGCAAAGTGAGACATTCAGCCTTTCCGCAAGTGCGATCGTTAGCATGTGAGAAAACGTGGCCTAGTCCTTAGCGGGAATTAAGTATTAAATAATAAAAACCTTTATATACAGCCAAATCTAATAGTTAGGAAAGCCACTTTAATTTAAAAGCAAATTCAGTCTTACTTCCCCTTTAAAGAAAGTAATTTGTGGCAATGTAGCTACGACTGTTATATCTCTATTGAAAATGAAATGCTTTTTACTTCCTCATAGCGACATAGATCCCCAACGTTCCACCTCCAACAAAGGAATTCATATTACACAACAGCGTCATGACTTTAACAGTCCGCCTGCGTTTCCTGTTTATTTCTCACAATCGCCTTGGAAACAATAAATCTAAACGTTCAGGATATTAACCTTATAGTACACTACCCCTTTAATAGTTACACTTATAGAAAAAACATACCCTCCAACATCTCCCCTTTAATAGTTACACTTATAGATACACATACCCTCCAACATTCCCCCTTTAATAGTTACACTTATAGAAACACATACCCTCCAACATTCCCCCTTTAATAGTTACACTTATAGAAACACATACCCTCCAACATTCCCCTTTAATAGTTACACTTATAGAAACACATATCCTCCAACATTCCCCCTTTAATAGTTACACTTATAGATACACATACCCTCCAACATTCCCCTTTAATAGTTACATTTATAGATACACATACC
>CM033472.1:8396622-8556896 GCA_019447015.1 Hymenochirus boettgeri
TTAATAGTTACACTTATAGAAACACATACCCTCCAACATTCCCCCTTTAATAGTTACACTTATAGATACACATACCCTCCAACATTCCCCCTTTAATAGTTACACTGTTAGACTTAGATAAGGTGGTTATATTTTATTACAGAGGAATTGCCCCCTTTAATTTAGAATGGGGAAATTCTCCCTTTAAATAAGAAACAAATTCTTAATAATCCTTAATGATCGCCAGTCTAAGCCACCCAGCCAACCGGGTAAAGTTTTATACTGGGGGGGGGGGTAGATTATTAATAAAACATATTCATCATTAATAATATGTTTTATTTGTCCTTTAATAAGAAATACCCCATAGCAGATCACTTACTGTACCAATTGTTGCATCCGAGCTGCATTAGCACCGGCCAATACTCCTGTCTGCCTCGGTCAACTGCCTCAATGTCATGTGAGGTTGCAGGTCATGTGACCAGACTGGGTGATTTCAGTTCCCCAACCAGGACCAACACATTTGCAGATAAAGGGAATCTGCTGGTAGGCTATGGAATGGGCTGAGCTGAGAACTAGACGGTCATGTTTCAGAAGCCTTTATGTAAAGCCAGAGATCTAATTACCATTATAGCTGGGGCCAGATACTAGGTGCAACCTATTTAAAAAAACAACCCAACAAAATTATTCCCTCAGGAAAACCATCTGCTAGAATGTAACCCAGATCAGGATCTGCAGCACTAAAACCGGGAGGCGCAATTAATTTCGCTATCGCCATGTATTAAACACTTTGCGACCACATTGCGAAAAGGCAAACACGACACGCGTAGTTAATTTCCACACATGCTGTTTAATTGCAATCACTTTGTAATCGGTTACATGTATGAGGGCTAGGCCACACTAGCGTGTTGTTCGTGCGTTTGCGCATGCATTTTCGACCGCGGTTTTTGCTATCATGGAAATTGCGGGAACGCAAACATTCCTGCGATTTCTGATGGAACATGCAATTGCGCCCCCGTTTCCGTTTTGCGTTCAAGCATTTTTTCGCGCTATCGCATGTATTTTCTCTTTGAAAATAGCGAAAACGCGTAACAACGTGTTACTGTGCTGTGAAATTTCGCTGAATGCCATAAAATAAGATGAATAAACAAGAGACCAATGAGGACACAGTGTACAAGAGGTGATTTTATATAGAGGTGATTTTATATAGAGGTGATTTTATATAGAGGTAAATTTATATAGAGGCGATTTTATAAAGAGGTGAATTTATATAGAGGCGATTTTATAAAGAGGTGAATTTATATAGAGGTGATTTTATATAAAGGTGATTTTATTTAGAGGTGGTTTTATATAGAGGTAAATTTATATAGAGGCGATTTTATAAAGAGGTGATTTTATATAGAGGCGATTTTATATAGAGGTGAATTTATATAGAGGTGATTTTATAAAGAGGTGATTTTATATAGAGGTGATTTTATATAGAGGCGATTTTATATAGAGGCGAATTTATACAGAGGTGATTTTATAAAGAGGTGATTTTATATAGAGGTGATTTATATAGAGATGATTTTATAAAGAGGCGATTTTATATAGAGGCGATTTTATATAGAGGTGAATTTATACAGAGGTGATTTTATAAAGAGGTGATTTTATATAGAGGCGATTTTATATAGAGGCGATTTTATAAAGAGGCGATTTTATATAGAGGTGAATTTATATAGAGGCAATTTTATATAGAGGCAATTTTATAAAAGGTGAATTTATATAGAGGCAATTTTATATAGAGGTGAATTTATATAGAGGTAATTTTATATAGAGGCAAATTTATATAGAGGTGATTTTATGTAGAGGCGATTTTATATAGAGGTGATTTTATATAGAGGTTATATTATACAGAGGTGATTTTATATAGAGGTTATTTTATACAGAGGTGATTTTATATAGAGGTTATTTTATACAGAGGTGATTTTATATAGAGGTTATTTTATACAGAGGTGGTTTTATATAGAGGTAGAGGTGATTTTATATAGGGTGATTTTAATAGAGGTTATTTTATACAGAGGTGATTTTATATAGAGGTTATTTTATACAGAGGTGATTTTATATAGAGGTAGAGGTGATTTTATATAGAGGTGGTTTTATTAGAGGTTATTTTATACGAGGTGATTTATACAGAGGTGATTTTATATAGAGGGGATTTTATATAGAGGTGATTTTATATGAGGTGATTTTATATAGAGGTAGAGGTGATTTTATATAGAGGTGATTTTATGTAGAGGTAGAGGTGATTTTATATAGAGGTGATTTTATATAGAGGTTATTTTATACAGAGGTGATTTATATAGAGGTAGAGGTGATTTTATATAGAGGTTATTTTATATAGAGGTGATTTTATATAGAGGTTATTTTATATAGAGGTGATTTTATATAGAGGTGATTTTATATAGAGGTTATTTTATACAGAGGTGATTTTATATAGAGGTAGAGGTGATTTTATATAGAGATTATTTTATATAGAGGTGATTTTATATAGAGGTTATTTTATATATAGAGGTGATTTTATATAGAGGTGATTTTATATAGAGGTTATTTTATACAGAGGTGATTTTATATAGAGGTAGAGGTGATTTATATAGAGGTTATTATATAGAGGTGATTTTATATAGAGGTTATTTTATATAGAGGTGATTTTATATAGAGGTGATTTTATATAGAGGTGATTTTATACAGAGGTGATTTTATATAGAGGTAGAGGTGATTTTATAGAGGGTGATTTTATATAGAGGTGATTTATATAGAGGTTATTTTATACAGAGGTGATTTTATATAGAGGTAGAGGTGATTTTATATAGAGGTGATTCTGGTGCATTGTTCGCGTTGTTCCAGTTTACGCAGGCGATTTTGCTATTTAACATTTTGGAAACGCATTATGGAAACGGATATGCGTTGCACAAAAAACTTTTTTTTTGCATTCCCGCGATTTCCATTCTAACCAAAATCGCATGCGCAATCGTAACATCACGCGTGCAAACAAGGAAAAATGCGTTAGTGTGGCCTAGCCCTTATATCACAAAGAGTGCGCTGCGTTCTATTTTATGCGATGTCGCATACACACCAATTATGGAACTTTAACAGAAGTGCGGTGCAAATGGAAGGTAACGTGTGTGAAACGGCTGCATTGCGTATACGGTTTCACGCTCGTGACCTTCCGATACGTGTGTCTGCAGCCTTATCAACCAATCGTTTACTTTCTTTTTAACTCTCTGTTATAATAACAACTTAATGAGAACTAAAGTTAAACTATAAATAACCCTGCACGCTGTGTAATATATATTATAGCTGGATCTCGCCTATGAAATCAGCAGTATTTGGGAGTATTTGATATCTGTTACGACAAAGTCAGCACACTTTGGACTGTGTTGTAAATAGGGGCGATATCCCTTTAATACGCTGCATTCCTTTTCAGGGAGGCGGATCTTGAAAGAGAATAACCAAGCTCAGTAATTAACCGTTCGTTGTCACATTCAGGTTTAATGTCAGGGACACCATATTGCACAGGACTATCCATTAACACTGAGATCTCCCACACACCTGTCCACACTGTGTTCCAAGGACTTTTATTATATGTAAAGCTGCACATGTGTTAACGTTGAATAAAATGATAATTAGAAAGTCACTGGATCGGGGACTGGCTAAGCTCCTATTAGCCCAGGGATAAGGAACCGTCAGCACAACAGCTGCCACAGAAACACAACCCCAAGTATCCTACCCTGCCAAATCTCTGGGGAAGATGTTGAGACGTGTAGTTCCACTGCAGCTTAATGCATCATATCTATTTAACATTCCTTGTGGTTCACACAACATCCTTACAGATGAATACAGAATTTTACTATATAACTGGTTTTGGCAATCAGTGTCGGCTCCTGTCTAGGGCCCTGGGATTTTCAGGGGCCCAGATACTGCTGCAGAGGCTGTAAAGAGATCCAACATGGGTTTTAAAGAGTCAGGTCTAGACCACACCATGTGATTGTTTTCTAACACAGCAATCGACATTTTAATGCACAATCGCATGAAATTTCATATCTCAAAAGAAGAAATCTCATTCGCAAACGCAGCGGAATCTTAAAAGTTCTTATCGCTAATAATGGTGCTAATTTTGCCCCAACCAATCAGATGTCAGCTTTCAACTGTTAAATAATATCTGATTGGTTGGGGCAAAGTTAGCACCATTTTTAACAATAAGAATTTTTATTGAATCTCCCTCTATTTACACAGAGCAAGAAAGGAGGGCCCCAATGGCATAATTGCCTAGGGCCCTATTCAGACTTAATGCACCCCTGGCTGACTGTGTTTGCCCAATCGCAGTAAGGAGAAATCCATTGCCCAGCAATCAATGCTTAGTCATGTGACAATTTATTGTGTGGACAGTAGAATTTGGTTTCAGGGGTAGATAATGACCCCCTGCCCCTTCCCCTTTGGCCCCCCAGTCTGTACAGAGATATTTATAGGGTTGGTGAAATGGTGCCTATCCCATTAAATAAATATCATGAACAGTCGGATACAACCAGTGAAGTTTATGTTTTTAGACCTTCTTACTCCTCATCGTCAAATGATACACAGGGTAGATCTAAAATCGGTGGGGCCCCTGGACATAACACAGTGTTTGGGGGTCCATTAAATGAATGAATGTGTAATATGGAAAAACAGAATCAGTGAAGGTGAAATATACGGACGCAAGGGCCACACTGCTGCGATTTTTCTGCGTGCGATGAGATTGCGATTTGCGTTCTGCATTTTAAATCGCAATCGCATGCGTTTTCCACTACTTAATGAAAAAACGCATGCATAAATGCAACGAAATTGCATGCAATTCCGTGTGCGATTGCGTTTGCGTTGCAGTGTGCCCGTGCCCTTAGGGAATGTTATTGGCATGTGTGATTACGTATAATACGATTACCTGTAATATTAAGGATTCCTTGTCCCCTTCCAGTCGCGTTAGTCGTTCCTGATAAGTTTCGTTACTTATTGCAACTTGATTAACCTACGGGGAGAAAAAAAAACGCATTAAACCATCTCCAGACATAAAGACACTTTCTGTTATAGAGAGAGAAATGGCAACTGGTCACAACCAGCTGTTCTCTGCAATTCATAGGCTGTGCCCTCGCTAATTTGTAACGGCACGAGGAGACCATTGTTTGGGTGTCTACCTAGAAATACGTCATACCACGAAATTATGTCTGTGAGTTGGAATCACTATTTTGTATCACACACAGACCACGTATTGTACATTCATGGTTGGACTCTGACTCCCTAATGAACCTTCAGGATGAGTTTTATGGCACAATAATGTGTTGTTTGGGTTTTTTTTCCTATAAACTATCTGGCTAGACAGAATGAGAATCTACAAAACCCCACTCGTATAAACATTCTGCAAAGACCTTAATAGACTTTAAATATCCATCATTAGGAATCCACGTTGGGTTTCAGCCCATCCCTCGTAAAACAAAACATCAAGGTGATAGGTTAACCTCACACCAGACAATTCATTTCCCAACGTCACTGTGACTCCTAAAACATCCCACGCCCAACTTTTACGATGCCCCATGGCACAAAACATTCTTCTTCAAACACGTTTGTTACATTTTTACCACAATACACCAGTTTTTATTTCAACAGTTTCCAATATTGGTAGGATTTATGGAAACCAACCTCCAGCCATTTTCAAACCTCAAATGCTTTGATAGTCTATGAGGTCACCTCCTTCTGGATGGTCCAAGAGATGTTCTTCAGCTCAGATCTCATTGGTCAAATTAAATTGGACTCCATAAACTGGCGTCTTCAAAGATTTCTTTTCAAACTCCCCAATAATAATGAGAATATTTTTGACTGTCCAAGGAAACTGGAAACATCTCTTGTTTTAACCGAAGAAAGCAAGATGTTAATGAGCCATTTCTGCCCGTAAAGCTGGATGAACTAGAGCAGATGGGATAAGATATTTATTACATGTCTGAGCACATGTTTACTTCCTGTGATGTTAACAAATGTTGGAGTTTCTGTCCTCAAGGTCAATCGCAAAATGAAAAAAAAAAACTTTGCTGGGATATGGAAAAACGAGCTTAGCTGGTAGGAAGAGACTTGGAAAGTAACCCATGATGGTAATCTAAGGAAGTGGTCAAGTAACTATCCAGCTACAGAAAATAATGGAACTGAGGGTCGCACTCTAAATGACTTCTAGGTTTATTGTGAACCACACATAAAACACAACGTTTAGGGGATGTAAAGTGCCCCCGTCTTCAGGTGAAGCCTTCCATGGGGGGGTAGTTACAATCTTTCCTCTACTCCCAGTCATGTAGACCAGAGGTATGAGATGTGGGACCAGAGGAAGTTGTGATATGTTCGTTACAGTTGAATTGTTTTACAGTCGATTAGTTTCAGAATTATCCACACGTCTTTATTTCTTCAATCAATATATCAGGATAGAGTTTGATGGATTCAGGATAGTTTTTGTGGTATCAGAATAGAGTTTTGGTGGATATCAGGAATGAGTTTTGATGGTATCAGGATAGGTTGATGGATATGATGGTTTTGTGGATATCAGGAATAGAGTTTTGATGGTATCAGGAATGAGTTTTGATGGATATCAGAATAGAGTTTTGATGGATATCAGGAATAGAGTTTTGGATATCAGGAATAGAGTTTTGATGGATTCAGGAATAGAGTTTTGATGGATATCAGGAATAGAGTTTTGATGGATATCAATAGAGTTTGATGAATATCGGAATAAGTTTTGGTGGATTCAGGAATAGAGTTTTGATGGATATCAGGATATAGTTTTGATGGATATCAGGAATAGAGTTTGATGGATCAGGAATAGAGTTTTGATGGATATCAGGAATAGAGTTTTGATGGATATCAGGAATAGAGTTTTGATGGATATCAGGAATAGAGTTTTGGTGGATATCAGGAATAGTAGTTTGATGGATATCAGGAATAGAGTTTTGATGGATATCAGGAATAGAGTTTTGATGGATATCAGGAATAGAGTTTTGATGGATATCAGAATAAGTTTTTGGATATCAGGAATAGAGTTTTGATGATATCAGGAATAGAGTTTTGATGGATATCAGAATAAGTTTTATGATATCAGAATAGAGTTTTGATGGATATCAGGAATAGAGTTTTGATGGATATCAGGAATAGAGTTTTGGTGGATATCAGGAATAGAGTTTTTGATGGATATCAGGAATAGAGTTTTTGGTGGATATCAGGAATAGAGTTTTGATGGATATCTGGAATAGAGTTTTGATGGATATCAGGAATAGAGTTTGATGGATATCAGGAATAGAGTTTTGATGGATATCAGGAATAGAGTTTTGGATGGTATCAGGATAGAGTTTTGATGGATATCAGGAATAGAGTTTTGATGGATATCAGGAATAGAGTTTTGATGGATATCAGGAATAGAGTTTTGGGTTTATTTTAGATTAAAACTATCAGTTTTGAAGTTCCATGTAACTTTCCAGAACTCGAATATTCGTTAACGCAGAAAAACGTTAATTATTTCTGTTTCTACAACTTTTATTGCATTCGTTTTAAAATATTCTAAACTTTTGAAAATGTTGAAATTAGATTACGGAACGCAACTCAGCGTTTTCGAATAATCAGTAACTTGGCCAAATCTGTGCGTGTAGGGAAGATCTGTCGGTATGCTAATAAGGCCCAGGAAGGAACAGAGATCTGAGACGTGGCACCTTTGTCTGGATAAATGGCTCCTACACTAAAGCCTCGTACACACATTGGATCATTTTCTTACGATATGAAGTCGACGAACGTTTAACAACATTATCGTTAATCCCCATAATTGAAACGACATCTGTACACATAGATACAATAGTCACCACGATAGTCATTAGATATAGACATTCGTACGTTTGGATCATTGCGCAATTACGAAAGCAGAGCATGCGCCTTTTATATACTTTTTCGGAGAATGTTGACGATAATCTGCCGACCATGTACAAATATACGACAATCGGCAGAACAAATCCGCTCGTCGGAAAAAGCCGACAATAGTTGACAGTCGTTGGTCTTTGACGATCGTTGATGGTATATTTTCATACGAATATTGTGCGATTACTGGTTCGTCGGCTGCATTGTACATCAATTATCCAACGTGTGTACGAGGCTTAATATATGTGCCTAGGGGACATTTATTAATCTTATGTCTATTGATAGTGATAGTGTCAGGTCTAAAAATCTAAAAATGTGCAAAATATTCGTGTTTAGCGCTAGTTTAAAGGAAAACTAATGTCTAAAACACATTTCTATTGACATATAGTCCAGGATCTACTCATTAAAATGATTTATTCTTCGTCTTTGTAAGTGATTCCTAACCAAAGAGTTAAATCTTGCCTGATAAAAAATTGCCAAACTTATATATATATATCCCTCCCTAAAATACGACCAATCCCGACGCTGATAAACTATCGCTGTGACATTATTGGCTCAGTTAACTACATTGTGTAGAAAATAGTATTGCAGTATTCGTGGGCACCTAAAGATTAAGGCTGGGTACACACAGAGGGACTTTTTGTCCCGACCGAGCACTCGCTACGGCCGAATTTGCGAACAATCGATCGTGCGTTCCCATAGGGAACCACACGATTGATCGGAAATTTTCCGACATGCCCGATCGTTCGCTATAGACTGATCAATATTATCGTCTGATCACACGCAGTGAAATCGAACGGGGGAAATTTAAATTTCCGGCCAATCCGATAACAAATCGGGGCTGATAAAATCATCGTCAGGCAGCATACATGTATCGAAAATCAGTATCAGACAATAATGTATCTGTCTATGGCCACATTAAATTGTATGGCTAGAGAGAGATGTGCTATTGGGATAGCGAGGGTTTTGCTTTTGGAAATAGTGCAAGAGCTGCAATAAATTTTGTAAAGATTTTTAACACAAAAATCACCGCCTTTTAAATCTCGGCTTTAAAGCCCTAAAGTATTGAGTTGTTAATACATCACGGGAATGAGGACAAGTTAGGTTGCAATAGCGAAATGTATTGCATCTCCCCCAGTGTAACTGATTGGACAGCTCCTGACTTCTCCCTGAACTGGAGGATTCACACTGAGCATGTCTGGCCCACTGGGGACAAGCTATTTTTATTTTACACAGGTTAGGAATCATATTTTAATATGTGGCTCTCTATTAAAGGACAATGATCCCTTTCCCATCCACGCTTTCCCAATGAAGGGACCCAGAGTAAGGAACTCACAAAGGGAAGTTTTAAAGGTTCGTTCTAGTTATACAAGCTTAAACCAGGGGTGAGGACCTTGCAGTTTAGCTATTCACCCTGGGTACAACTGACCCAGAAAAGTAGAGCAGCTGGACTGAGGTCAGTCTAATTGTCCTTTAAGGTTCATCTGTTAATAATTAGGGATGTATGACTTTTGGGTTCCCTTCCACTGGCGTAACCAGTATTGTATGACAAGATGGCGGATATCACTCTGTAAGGCTGGTGCAGACATGGGATTTTCACAGCAAGCAAGCGGATGACCAAAATATTGCTTGGTAAGGCCTAACTTACCGCCCGTCAGGTGCTCGCTTGTTATACGTCTGTTCTGAGATTTACAAGAAAGATTAGGAAGAATTTCTTAAGCTATTTACACACCACGAGATTCTTTCTCCTGACCGACTGTTAAGGCACCTCCGACTGGTCGGCCAGGAGGAAGGACCATAGAGGACAGCACGATCAGCCATGGTTTTCTGACACGTCCGATTTGGACGAACGAAGGTCGGTCGCGGCCAGTGGAGTGACCATTCAATAATTCGTCCCGAACGAAACACTGAAACGCCAGTCGGTCAGGCCGAATTATTTTATGGTGTGTACCCAGCTTTGTACCGATCTTCTCTTAATTAGACATGTAGGGACCAGGTTTTTGTATATGGCAGACTTTATGTGGGAGTTGCCATACAGATTGCTCAGAACATGATAAGATTTAAGAAAGCCGCACAGTTAATTAGTAATCGTGACCAGAGAATTAATCTGCTTAAAGGGACCCATCTATGGTAAAACCCCCCTAACCCATACCTGTGTCTGTGTGATTTAGCTGTGCTATTGTCAAGTTTATTTTATTACCTGGCCCTTTAAAGGAATTGTTTAAACTAGTTTACACAGAGAGACTGCACATGAGAGATAAGGAAAGTCAACACTCCCGTCCAGCATTACGTGTCACTTTCAATCAATAAGGGCCATCAAGGGCTTGTCTTAAATGTTATTGTTAATGTCACACTGAATATCAGCTGGGGACAGCTGGTCCGACCATAGAAATCTTTGCACATGTCACAAATCACATCACTTAATTAGGGGAATAGTTTATCCCTTTATTAGACAGTTGTTCCTCTGTGGGCCCAAAATATGTCCAAGGCCGGAAAAGAACATTGAACACAGCGCGCTCTGCATCCAACATTCTCCCCCGGCCACAGTTTTAGGCCATGTCCACCCTTGAAACAAAAAACTGGGGACTTGTCACTGCCCCCAACCTCAACTGCTATTTTTTATTACATGTATTTGTAACCAGATATTAAATGATAAGTTCTATTCTGTTCTGGCAAAGGTATCTGCCTCCTCCCTCTGCTCAATGAGCTTTTTATAAGCTTGAGCATGTGCAGAGGAGGCAGCAGGTGAAACAGCAGCCAATCATTGGTTGTGATGTCAGATGTCACAGCCTTGATTGACTGAATGGAGGGAGGGGCCAGTTACTCTGCCAATATGGGGACAATAATTATCCTTAAATATCTGGTTAGTAATACAGGTAATACAATGCTGAATATATCAGTTGGGGTTAGGATCAGGTAACAGACAAATATGTATCCGTTTTTTTAAGGGTGGATATACCAGACAAAGGCTTATGGGAAATATTCATTGGTCGATCCCATACGTTTGAATATTCTGTCTGTGCCACATGATTATATTTAATTCCTAATTAGCTTCTAAATGAATGGCCTGTTCGACAAAGGATCTGCCTGGATAATGATTACGGTGACACAATGACGTAAGTTATTGACACAAACGCTCAACCTCTGAACAAGTCGCGCTTCCGCAATGGCTGTTTGTCGCGCACGTGGACAAGCTCTGGGGTCTGTACGAAACTGTCGGGACAGATCACTAGTCTGGGGAAATTGATCATCTTTAATGGAAACGTTAAGGCTAAGGCCGTGTATACGAATTCCGATATTATGGGACGGATCAACTGGTGTGGCTAAAATATCAGAAGCCAATATTGGCATAGACACGCATATGTTGTCTGAATTGGACGAACGTTCGATTATGTAACATTTCATTGTGTGGTCTTCACTGAATTTGACTGTCAGGTCCCTAATATTTATAGCTCTAAAACTGCAGAATAAAGCACCGTATCTCTTGTACTGCACCTGTGAAAAGGTCTACCTGTGTTTCCCTCGCAACCCCCTCCTGTTCTGATTATTTCTCATTGCATAATTCTTCTATATCTCACTGGGTAAACCACACTGAGCATGTCTAAGTCAATGGCTTGAGGAGGAGAAGGGAATTAAAGTGAATGGGAAGCTGGACTTCATAAAGCTATATCTCTAATTAGTAATGGCTTAAGGTCTGTACACACGTCCGACAGGACCATTCACGGCCAACTGCCGAGCGTCAAACATCTGTTCCTGCCGATAGTCGCACATATGCGTTCCCTCTGGCGTTATTGAGCCGCCGACGTCCGTAACTGCAGTTCGACACACGTGTGAGCGCATTACTGCATCAGGCGTCAAGTCAAGCGATACATCATTTTAATCTTCTCTTTCAAATGTTTTGCTGGAAGGCCCAGTAATTCGGTAAACACCAAGCGAAAGTTGTAAAAATGGGGGTAGAGTTGGTGGCCGACATTCTAATATTCCAGCCAAATTCCATAATAAAACCGCAATCCAAGGAGGATGTTTGGAAGAAGTTTCAGCTCGGCTCAGTCTTAGGAATAATATTAGTAGACTGGCATCTGAGAAGCAGGAATCTAATACCCACTGGCAGCTAAAATCTCTCCATGGCTGCCAACAGCGGAAATGTGTAGATCAGTATCGGCTCTGAAATCTTTTCCACACCAACTCAATCATCTCACAAGGAAACATTATTAGAATGAATGAAATACAATCACAGCCTGGCCCAGTCTCACTGGTAAAATACAACTTACGATTGATAGCAAACTTGTGCTCCTCCTGTTAAATAAGCCCCTATGGCGCAAAGGTTTGTATAGGAAAGTCATATTGAACCTTGAAACTTCACAAGCTTAGAAACTACAACTGTCAAGATGCCTTGGACTTTATATAGGGAGATAGTGACTGTGTAGCCCAGATGTGCCCAGCTTCAGACTGACTGCCCACCAGATGTTTGCAAACTACAATTCTGCTGCAAGTTGGAATTTTCAAAGTGCCCACACATGCCCCGATTGTTGGATTGGATACACCTCAAGCTGGCGGGCCGGCCCCTGTAATCCCACGTGTGTATGAGCCTTTAGTCAACGGTTCCCTGTATATAAACAAGCCACTGACTCTGCCGGAGCCTTTTATATTTACGCTGCTGTAGTTTATACAATTAGATCAATAGGCGAGGCAGTAATTGGGCAGTAATTAAAGACAATACAATTGTATGGACAATAAGCAGAACCATCAAGGAATTCCATTCTCACTGCTTTACCAGTAAATAGTTTCCCCATATATGGTACAAAGACATTGCTCTCCAGTATAGCGGGATATTGCCATAACATCTTATCCCCGTATGTACAACTTTCATTCAGAAAGCCCATTTATGAACTGTATTATGGGTAAGTTCGGAATCTGCCATTGTGGGTCTCTGGGTGTTGATATGTTTAACATATTGCAAGTCACAACAGCCAAATAACACCTTAAATCTGTGCTGTCCCCCTAGGGTGCTACATTCTGAATCTGCAGCATTCCATAGTCACCTGACCACGCAACGCCATGTCCCAGGTATCATATAGAGAATATACTGTATACAGACTGACCATATACCTGAATATTAAATGAGGTCACCGAGAATGCAAACTCTGCACATTTATATTCATACTAAGCTAGAGCGGGAGATGCCATACTGCTAGATTGTCAGAGAACTGAGAGGATCATTCATATAAAATATCAGAGGATGGGTGGGTTAGGGGTGTAATGAGGGTCTTCTAGGGGTGACCTAATCACTTGATGATGTCACTAAATGTTCCTACAATTCCCTGTATAATAATTAACGCTGCCGCCTGTAAAGCGTAGAATTGGACGGACAGAGCTCGGAATATTCTGTTATGAACTAGAACCCCCTGTAGTAAAGGTAACAATACTAAATGTGGATATAATCCAATACGATAGACGCAGATCTGATTCCACAAATTCACACAGTCAGGAAAACCTTGCAATCCCCATCCAGACTACGAATGGTTAAAGCTGCCTAGACAATGGATAGTCCATCCCTATGGCAGCACCCACAAACATGTTGTTCGATTTTAACGCAGGTCCTGTATTTAATCTACAGTGTTAACATTATTAACTGCAGCCCACCAAGGGGACACCAGGAGCACCATGGAAGGATGTGAATCCCCACAAAGATCCACATGGGTAAAGTGACTTACAGTCCCAGTTTGTTTAACGTCAATGTGCAAATCCTACTGAGATTCTATTTATCTTCTGATTCTCATAATCCAACATCTCCAAACAGGATAAACTCTAACTAAACAAATAACAACCCCCCAATCTCTATTAACGATGATAAAACCCAATAATATCCCATCAAGAGGTTTATTCCCCCAACTTTGCTGGACTCGACACGATTTAAATCACTTACCCTTTTCAGCCACCTGAAATGTTTGTAAATATCAATTTCAATTTCCATCTTTTCCTTCCATCTCCTGGGACAAATCTCTGTGTCGAAACGTCAGTGGATTATATTGTTATATCGTCCCCCTGCGAAACCCAAGGTCTGGTTACGTTGTCTCCAGTCACATTTTACAGGGTGTTCGGTCTTCCCAGCAGACGGAATCTCTAGCGACTTAACTCCGCGCACGAAACCTAAAATCCACTTAAAGCAGTGCGTCGCTTCGTTCAGCCCAAGTCTATTTAAATTCTAACGCGTTCCATGGAACTGGTTCTACAGTGTCACGCGTTTCCCTTCCAAGCCTCCTGTAAGGGTGGAGGGGCTGGGAGATCCCGAGCAAATGGCGAGGTTGAAATTTCAATCTAAATATTGCCATGCAGTCAGAGGGAAACTATTTTCCAGCAGTGATTTCTGCAGCGAGGAGCCTGGAACTCATTATTAAAGACCCTCTGCTTCCTGTCTCCCTCACACAATGTGTAGAACCAGCTCAGTAGAGAGAGATTTATAGGGAAACCCTTTACTGCCTCACAGTGACTTCTCCACGCTACAGTTTATATTGTTATTGTAGTAAATGGGAAAAGATACAAAATAAACAAACCAACAAATAACCACATCAAACGGGTCAGCAGAAATATCTAAAGAGTTATAGATAAGGGAATATTATAATGACTGATTATTACGCTATTGTAATATTATAACGACTGATTATTACTCTATTGTAATATTATAATGACTTATAGCGCTATTGTAATATTATAATGACTGATTATTACGCTATTGTAATATTATAATGACGGATTATTACGCTATTGTAATATTATAATGACTGGTTATTACGCTATTGTAATATTATAATGATTGATTATTATGCTGTTGTAATATTATAATGACTTATCATAGCGCTATTGTAATATTATATGACTGATTATTATGCTGTTTTGTAATATATAATGACTTATCATAGCGCTATTGTAATATTATAATGACTGATCATAGCGCTATTGTAATATTATAATGACTGATTATTACGCTATTGTAATATTATAATGACTGATTATTACGCTATTGTAATATTATAATGACTGGTTATTACGCTATTGTTATTATAATACTATGACTGATTATTATGCTGTTGTAATATTATAATGACTTATCATAGCGCTATTGTAATATTATAATGACTGATTATTATGCTGTTGTAATATAATGACTTATCATAGCGCTATTGTAATATTATAATGACTGATCATAGCGCTATTGTAATATTATAATGACTGATTATTACGCTATTGTAATATTATAATGACTGATCATAGCGCTATTGTAATATTATAATTACTGATCATAGGGCTATTGTCATATTATAATGACTGATTATTATGCTATTGTAATATTATAATGACTGATTGTTATGCTATTGTAATATTATAATGACTTATCATAGAGCTATTGTAATATTTTTTTATTTCTGTTTTAAAAAGATTAACACTTCAACAACAGCCGAAAAACTACTAATGTCGGCCGTGGCCATAAATGTCTTTTGTTCCTATAGTTTCATTTTTGGATCCGATAGTGACTGACAGCCAATTGAACAATCTCGCTTTACAAATTTCCGGGAAATTTATAGATGATGACACACAGTGTTACACGTCCTTAACTAACGGAGTGTAAAATTATTAATGCCTTTCTTTCTTTCTTTTACCTACAAAAACACAGTTATGTATCTCACCTTACCAGTCGCACCAATAGTGATGACATCACCAACAGAAGAGAACAATGAGATACAATGTAATACAATATTTCTCTTCATTCACAATCACATCTTTGTTTCTACTATGTAACCCCCAACACACACAATTGTGGGAAATCAGCTGAATTAAAATTAAACATTGTTACATTTCCTTAAACTTAATTGGTCTGCAGTCTGCGTACTATTGGTTAATGGATCAGTGGGTGGAGCCACATTGATGAGTGCGTTGCGTTGATGACGTATTCTGGTTCCAGTATTTTGGTTGTAGACACACTATGCACACACACATGCAATATTTTGTACAAGTGCTGGGAAATGCAATCAGTCCTAAGAGACAGGTCCCAGGGCAGCTGGGCTTCTCACTGTTAAACTAATTTATGTCAAACAGAGGATGTAACACAATCCTGACACTTTCCAGGCTACGGCAGCTTGGCAGGGTTTCTACTAGGATTGAATGAGTCTTACAGGTCAGTAGCTATATAGATACATAGGCCTGCTAAAGCCATTAGTATACGGAGATAGGCATTGAATGTGGTTTTTAGGGTAGGACAGAAATGGGCGTTTACGTGGGGCCCCGTGTCTTACAAGGGTCCCTTTGTGATAATATTTATGGACTAAAATCCTCTTTATTAATTAGTTTCTTTCTTGTTCGCTGGGACTTCCTTGGCTTTGAGCCGTTACAGTTACACTTTGCTGTGGGTAACACATAAATATTTATATTTCCTTTCGTTCAGTGACACAGCTGTGCGCCTGGCGAGTCCCAATCACATTCTCTGTAGAGGGTTTCCAGCCTCTTCCCTTTAAATCTGAACACATATAAGATCAGGTGAAAGGCCATTCGGTAATAGCCAAACAACAACACTGGATACCCCAACATTGGGTCAGAGCGGACTGGGACATGGGCAAGGCTTGAAAAGTTCACACAGTTGTCTCCCTGACCTTGCATTGGATTAGTATTACAGGCTGGTAGTAGCACCCCCAACACGTCCCTTTAATTGGAGGTCTTATGCCTTGAATACTAAGCATTGGACGAGAGGCCTCTTCCCTCCTTGTTAAAAGCCAGTAGGCGGGGGGGGGGGGGTAGAGTGATAGCCTGTAATACTAATCCAATGCAAGGTCAGGGAGACAACCTTCCCAAGAAAATGCAACCAAGCAGGGAGTGTCAGCCCAGATAAATGACCCAAGGTAAATTGTTAGGACCTTCCATACTGGGGTTACCTTGACGTGGTTAGAAGGCTTTTCACTTTTATGCATAAATTGTAACTAAAACCCCCCATGTTTTTACTGTTTGCACTAGCATAGATATTATGATATATGGGGCCCAGGAATGTGCATTGATCATCTCTTTTCTGGAGGTACAGATAGGCCTGGCATTTCAGCCCAACCTTTCAGTCCACCCATTCAAAATATTGGCTTATATCGTAACTGTGTGTACCAAGCTTAAGGGCATAAAAGGCTGCCTATCAGCCACCTTGTTTCATCGATCCTGAATTACACAGAGTTGCTGATCAATACATCATGCAGGAGGCTTCTCTTGGTACTGCCGATTTCTCCTGCATTAAACTGGATCACTTCCTGTTTCAATAGCTAAAAACACAACAGAGCTGGGAGGCTCACATTTGTACAACCCACTGGGTAATGAGCACGTGCAGAGCAACTCCCGCTGACCCAGTCAAGATATTGTAATCAAATTCCAAATGTGAAGACATTTAATACACCCACCATTCCAGTGAATTGACGCCTATAAGAACACTATGAAATATTCTATGTTTGTCTCCTACGTGATTTATAGTGAGGTAGAAAGGAAGTTACATGGACAAGAAACCAGCCAATGGAATGTTTTATAAACCAATTTCCATGGGGTCAAATTCATTCTCCTGCCGAAACTCTGTCCAGGAATGAACTGAACTATAACGCTACTCACTGTAAAGATAAAGATTTATTATTCCTGTCCTGGCACTATGGAAATCACCCGGCGGCTGTAACATTATCCTGGTTCTTCCCGTACCAAATCCATTGCCGGTTCCAATATCTGCTGGAAGCAATGTGATTTACACGGTACACAACACTACCAAATGCTGCCATGTAGTAAACGTCTGGTAATAGGTCACAATCTGGTTTTTGTACCGGTAGGAACCATAAAGATACAGACACTGAATAAAAATAATCTGATTATTCACTGAGACGGGAAATGAGACACAGAAATACAATGAGAAAACACGTGGGGAGGAAATAAACAGGGTCCATCAAATACAGAACCATAACCAACCACCTCCTTGGACCCCTGCCCTGTAAACCCCTGGGTAACAAGCAGACCACTGACAGTTCATGGACTGTAAAGACTGAGGTCACAAAGTTGGGGCCTATCTGATGAAGTTTGCCCATTGGTAAAACTTCACCCCAATGCGATGTTGGTGTTATATGAATCCACAATAATAATATAAATGATAATTATATAATCAGTGACATCACAAACTCACCTTATCGATGTCATTATAAAAAAGTTACATCAAACGCAGCCATATTGGCCAGCTTTGGTGCCCTTGTGGCCATTGGTTTAAAGGGCATCTATACCGAAAAATAGGTTATTTTAAATTGACCATAACTGGAAACTATAATTCTTCCCAACCACCACTGTATCATTTTTGTTGTTGATCTGCCCCCTATTTAGATATCCAATCTAAAACTTCTTATATTTCAGCTGTCAATCAAGTTCCTTGCTCTCAAAAACTATTCTTCTGTGAGTCGTTTTACTGTACCTGGAATGGTGACAGCGATTTGACAGTTGGAATGCTGTGTGCTGTGTGCAGGCTTGACTGTTGGTTTGTGGGGAAAAAGTCAGGTCAGATGGAAGTGGGAGTGGTTAAAAGAGGGAGGGGGGATACTGCTCCTAAACAAAATGTGTGCTGGATTGAAGGCATGCAGCAACACACGCAAATCAAAGTAAGTGCTACTTACATGTATTCAATTATAGATTAAGATGAGGCAAAGCCATTTTTTCAGTGTAGTGTCCCTTTAGGAAAAGCAGTTTCTTCTAACCATAAAAATCTGGTAAATGGTCTGGGGAACAAGTACAAATCACCAAACCATAACTAAAAACAAACTACTTTCCAGTTCCTGCCTATACTGTATACAAGGCTAGACTTTCAAGCCTTCTCCCCAAGGCCCATCTCACCACCTGCCCCCTTGACCCCATTCCCTCCTTTTTCATTCCCATCTCTCAGATTCCTTTACACCAGCCTTAACGTCTCTTTTTAACCTATCCCTATCCACGGGTACCTTTCCCTCCTCGTTCAAACATGCTATTGTATCCCCTATTCTCAAGAAACCTTCTCTGGATCCATCTGCCCTATCTAGTTACCGGCCTGTCTCTCTTCTCCCGTTTGCATCTAAACTGCTTGAACAACACGTCTACGCTGAACTGGTTAATCACTTTTCTGCCAACTCCTTCTTTGATCACCTACTGTCCGGCTTCTGCCCCGACCACTCCACGGAAACGGCTCTCACCAAAGTTACTAATGCTGAATCTAAAGGCCACGATTCCCTACTTATTCTGCTTGACCTGTTTCAGCCTTTGATACAGTGGATCACCCTTTACTGCTTCACATCTTATCCTCCCTGGGTATCCAGGGTTCTTCACTCTATTGGCTGTCCTCCTACCTCTCAGGTAGGACGTTCAGGGTTTCCCAACTCTGCCACTCTCCCCTTCCCTGTGGGGGTACCTCAAGGCTCAGTACTCGGCCCTCTTCTCTTCTCCGTCTACACCTTTGGGCTAGGCCAGCTCATTAGTTCCTTTGGATTCCAATTTACATCTCCGCCCCTGACCTCGTTACTCTGACATCCCGGGTCCCTGACTGCCTAAGTGCCATCTCAGCTTTTATGTCCTCCCGCTTCCTCAAACTCAACATGGATAAGACCGAACTTCTCAAAAATATGGAAGATCCGAAATGCAAAACTTTTGATCAGTTTAGAGAACTTCGGATATTCAGAACTGGAAGTTTCGGGTCAGAATCGGACCCAGATCCCATCCCTAGTCTTTAAAGTACATCATAATATGGAGGGGGAATAAATGTACCAAGATCTGCCCACGATGCCTGAGCCTAGTGTGTGTTTGGGGGTGTGAGGTATCAAGCACTTGCAGGTGTTGTAGGTGTTTAGGGCTTAGTCAGGGTGTCTGACAAGTGCAAAAAGTTTTAGGTCTGTTCAGCCCAAACTGTTCAACAAACCCCTTGTAATACAATTTCCTTACAGTTATAATTTTATACATTGTACAGGTGAAAACTGCCAATCCAGGAATATTCACGGACTTGGACTTGTATATGACAACTTAATCAGATGGATGAAACCACTTGGGTTGACAAACATATTGGTTAGTAGACTGTCTGCCAACTGGCTGGTGAACTGGCTGGCAGGCTGGTTATTGAAACTGACACACAAAAGCAATGCACATTAATATACGTCTCTCCCTAAAGGTTCCGTATACTACATCTTCCCTGCTGACATTCCTGCAATGTTCCGGACAACCAGCCAGGCTGATCTGTGGACATTGGTCCTCCTCTACTTAATGAAGTTTTAGCATTTATTATAGACCTAGTATAGTCTCATGTTCTATTTATCCACTAGACTAGACCTTGGTGTAAGGCTATTATACTTATAATAATGATAAATACCTGGAGTCAGCTTATTTCTGTTGGTAGTGATTTCTACATTGTGTACATTGTATACACGTGTATCTCCCAGTGACTCAGTATTGCATTTAATGCGGAATGTTGGGATTGGCCATTCTGCTAACAGCCAATCACCTGGCCCCATTCCATTGCACCTTGATACTTGGAAAAGAGGACCTGGCATAACAGATCTAAGGGCAGGTGTACGACAGTTGCTTGCCTCGCAGTATTCTCAATTTTAATTACCTTCTCCTTTTCTAACCATTTATTACCCAAGGACTTCACTGGTCTAATAAAAAGAAAAATACTGTTTAATCCAGTTTGTACGGCTTTGCCATACACTGGCTAGATGTCAAAGCTGATTAGATGTTCGTTCTGATGAATTTCTAATCCGCTTTAACCTCTGACTGCCCAGCGGCTCATACCTGCGATGTTCCCGGGGAATCCACAGACCGGGATATACGTTGTGATCAATGTTACTGCTGTAAAATCAGTGGAAAAGTGGATTGGGAAATCCCATTCGGGGAATATCACTGAACAGGTAAATTAGTGAATATCGCGGAACAGGTAAATTAGTGAATATTGCGGAACAGGTAAATTAGTGAATATCACGGAACAGGTAAATTAGTGAATATCACGATACAGGTAAATTAGGGAACATCACTGAACAGGTAAATAAGTGAATATCACGGAAACAGGTAAATTAGTGAATATCACGGAACAGTTAAATTAGTGGATATCACAGGACAGGTAAATTAGTGAATCTCACGGAACAGGTAAATTAGTGAATATCACGATACAGGTAAATTAGGGAACATCACTGAACAGGTAAATAAGTGAATATCACGGAAACAGGTAAATTAGTGAATATCACGGAACAGTTAAATTAGTGGATATCACAGGACAGGTAAATTAGTGAATCTCACGGAAAAGGTAAATTAGTGAATATCACGGAAAAGGTAAATTAGTGAATATCACGGAAAAGGTAAATTAGTGAATATCACGGAAAAGGTAAATTAGTGAATATCACGGAACAGGTAAATTAGTGAATTTCACGGGACAGGTAAATTAGTGATTATCACAGAACAGGTAAATTAGAGATTATCACGGAACAGGTAAATTAGTGAATATCACGGAAAAGGTAAATTAGTGAATATCATGGAACAGGTAAATTAGTGAATATCACGGAACAGGTAAATTAGTGAATATCACGGAACATGTAAATTAGTGAATATCACGGAACAGGTAAATTAGTGAATATCACGAAACAGATAAATTAGTGAATATCACGGAACATGTAAATTAGCAGTGTATGGATCCTAAAAAATCACCAACGCATCACAAAATAAAATTTGTGCGCTATGCACAACATTACTTATATTCCTGCAGATTTCTGTGTGAACGACACTTAAACCTGAGTGCGCAGGCTTGCAGAATTGTGTGCACACGTATGAGTGCACAGCTTAGGGGGAACACTGCATAGACACTGAGAGATTACAAGTTACCTCCTACTTACTCATTAGTTATTAACCAATCGGTTTGCAGCGGTGTGAGTACACTCGCCATTCTATAACATATTAGGGCTACTCACCAGGGTACACTCAAGCCATTCTATGATATATTAGGGCTACTCACCAGGGTACACTCAAGCCATTCTATGACATATTAGGGCTACTCACCAGGGTACACTCAAGCCATTCTATAACATATTAGGGCTACTCACGGATACACTCAAGCCATTCTATGACATATTAGGGTACTCCACCAGGTTACACAAAGCCATTCTATGACATATTAGGGCTACTCACCAGGGTACACTCAAGCCATTCTATAACATATTAGGGCTACTCACGAGAATACACTCAAGCCATTCTATGACATATTAGGGCTACTCACCAGGGTACACTCAAGCCATTCTATGACATATTAGGGCTACTCACCAGGGTACACTCAAGCCATTCTATGACATATTAGGGCTACTCACCAGGGTACACTCAAGCCATTCTATGACATATTAGGGCTACTCACCAGGGTACACTCAAGCCATTTTATTATATATTAGGGCTACTCACCAGGGTACACTCAAGCCATTCTATGACATAGGCGGCTGTGGAGTTGGGTATTTGGTTCCTTAACGCTTCCCTTTCCTGGGAATTCTGTACCATTTCCAGGGATATTTTCAGCTCCTCTACAAGATGCAGAATTGATATGGTTCCAAAGCATTCCACCGGAACTGGGGATCCAATTTCAAACACTCCGTTCGCATACTCCTTGGCTGCCTTTGTGCCTAGAAAGACCAATCCCAATATAAAGAGAGAATGGAATGAATCAGACACCTCTTTGTAAAGGGAATCAACAGAGTAAAAGCTGCAGATTAAAATCATGTGGTGCTTGTCTTTATATTTCATTTCTAACTGAAGAGAAACATGCTTGAAAAAATATTTTACAATGGAAAACCTATAAAGATCTCTAAATTTCCATATTTCCCCCCTTTTACCCTAGGAAGAAAGTATCAGACTGGAGAGCTCCTCCCTTTCTCCCTGGTTAAATCAAACTGAGCATGTCTGGAGTCACTGACCTAACCGGTTTTACTCATCAGCCTTTGAGCTGGTTTTATGCTGGAATTATATATTATCAGTGGCATATTATATTTAGTCTGATATGTAGAAGAAGGGCCCTAGACACCCAGAGGGGCCCATACCATTGCACTTTGTAGAAGAGAGGCAGAAGATAAACTTCAAATCACTGAATACATACTTTAAAAAATAACCACAATCTGTTTCCATTTTTAACCCTTTATTACATGAAATCCTTTTTTTCTTTATACTTTTTTTTTTTTGAATTCTTCTTTCTCGATTTATTTTTTAACCACTAGATGTCACCACAACATTGTCAAAGGAGAAAAAATATTAACATATTAACAGATGTTCCAAGCACCGCTATCGCCAACCCGGTGCAAACAGCCCAGCGATGCTACATCGCTACCTGGCAATTTTGTATTCCGTCATTTTTAAAAAAAAAATTGCCATTTAATGTGCCGCAATCAAAAGCCGATTTCAGCATATAACATCGGAATAATATAATAATTGGACAGCCAAGTGTAGTTATTAGGGAGATCCAGGATTGGATTGGGAAACTATGTCCCAATAAACCCACATACACGGCATTGATATTCCGATCAATTCAGCAAATGTGACGAAACTGAATATCAGAATATCAATGACATTATTCTGTGTTTTCAATAGACTGATTGGCGATATCAATCAGTTTTTAAAGGGTATGTCCATTCATTAAATTAACTTACCGGGATCGTTCCAGCGCTGACAGAGCCGCGGCCGAAATCCCCGACGCCTCCGACGCATCTCCAGTCCTTTGCACAGTGCGCGCATGTGCACACCGTGCTAAGCAAGTTAATTTTTGAATGGACATACCCTTTAACCTGAGATCTACAGAAGATTGGAGGTGTAAACAATCCTGTACCACCACAATCGCTGTTAGTACACCGCACCCTTGGTATATGGGTTAACGTGACTTTAAGACGGTAAAAGCCATTAAGGGCTCTCGTTACATAGCCCTTCTAGTGTGCCCAGACCAATTGGCCATCGGATTGGGCATTAAAACGCTGTTAAGGTTTGGTTTGTGTCTGAATGTTAATCAGCCGTAACCAAGTCCTTCCTTTATAACCACATGGTGCCTTATTAATGGGAACGTTCTGTAAACATTAACTGAAACGCTATGTTGGGTATTTTCCGCTTTCTGCTTTTCAATGGTATTTAAAAATGAAAAAGCTGATCACCTGATTTAAAGGTCCAACCATCACCCTTTGTTTAAACTGGTTTGTTATATCAACATTAACGCTATTGAGAGACAAATACTATTGCACGGGGTATAATTAACATTAAACACAAAATAAAAAATCTTGTGACATTGTTAATAGGTTTGTGTTATGAAATCTCTTAATGCAAAATTTTTTTGCAAAACTACAAATCCCAGAATCCTCCGACAGGAAGACTAATAAGATCACCCAATGTCTATATCCATATCCGGATTTTTAGGTTTGCCAAATACATGTAAATTCTGCACGCTGAAAGGTTGGTATTTTCAATAGATCGTATAAATGTAGCCACACATTGTCCATTTCTCCGCGCTACCTTGTCATTGGTCTGTATTGTCTCGGGTTGATGACACAATCTATTCGCTAAAAACAATACCTGCTATGATGTCATCCATTTGCTCAAGAGCTGCCTCCAGCATGTGACTTGCGTCTGAAGCCATTGTTGGGGATAGTATTCTCTCTAGAAAATATATAGAATAGAACGTTATTTATATTTCTTGATACATTTCTATTAGAAAGTATAAAAATTAATTTGATAAAGAAACACGTGAGACTTTTTACGTTTCTTATAGGGTTTGTAACTAAAACTAAACTAGCAATAAAGTCACTACACAATTGGTCTTAATGAAAATGTTTTTGTATCATCTGCATGTACAGGCCTTAAAGGGGAAGTGTAAATGAAACTTCAACTGTGTCCATATGAACTGTGTCCACATTACAGTATAAGTGACCTTGCTATGTCCCTGTCAAAGTCCTAATGGAACTTTCCCATGAGGGTTAAAGGGTATCTTTACTCTAAAAAATGGAATTTTCCATCCAAGATGCCACTTATCCACAACTTTTTTTGGAATGTAAACCTGAGCCGTAGATTTTAAGAAATCTTAAAAACAAGGCCATACACCTCAAACTAATGATATATATATCATGTATATAAACCAATATATATAATATGTCAATGAATATTTCACATCCAGATAACTATACATTGTATTTGTGTATATACATGTATTGCACAGTGCCCATAGAAATTCTAGTATGCATATCTTAACATTCAGTCAATGTATGGAGCTTCCTCAACAGTTATCTGTTATAATCTGCGCTAACTATGTCATTAGTTATAATCTGTGCTTAGCTATGTCACCAGTGATAATTGGTGTTTAGCTATGTCATCAGTGATAATATGATATTGTATGGGGCCTAGAAATGTGCGTTGATTATCTTTTCTATGTTTGTAAAAAAGGACTCCTACCCTCCAAATGGACAAATTATATTTCATATGTATAGAAATTATATCTCAATTATAATCAGTGTTTAGCTATGTCATCAGTTATAATCAGTGTTTAGCTATGTCATCATTTATAATCCGTGTTAAGCTATGTCATCAGTTATTATCAATGTTTAGCTATGTCATCAGTTATTATCAGCGTTTAGCTATGTCATCAGTTATAATCAGCTTTAGCTGTGATCAGTTATGTTCAGTGTTTAACTATGTCATCAGTTATATTCAGTGTTTAGCTATGTCCTCAGTTTTAATCACTGTTTGTCGTCATTTATAACCAGTTTTTAGCTATGTCATCAGTTATAATCAGTGCTTAGCTATGTCATCAGTTATCATCAGTGTTTAGCTATGTCATCAGTTATAACAATGTTTAGCTATGTCTTTAGTTATCATCAGTGTTTAGCTATGTCATCAGTAATAATCAGTGTTTAGCTATGTCATCAGTTATAATCAGTGTTAAACTATGTCATCAATTATAATCAGTGTTTAGCTATGTCATCAGTTATAAAAATGTTTAGCTATGTCTTCAGTTATCATCAGTGTTTAGCTATGTCATCAGTAATAATCAGTGTTTAGCTATGTCGTCATTTATAATCAGTGTTTAGCTATGTCATCAGTTAAAACAATGTTTAGCTATGTCATCAGTTATCATCAGTGTTTAGCTATGTCATCAGTTATAATCACTGTTTGTCGTCATTTATAATCAGTGTTTAGCTATGTCATCAGTTATAACAATGTTTAGCTATGTCATCAGTTATCATCGGTGTTTAGCTATGTCTTCAGTTATCATCGGTGTTTAGCTATGTCATCAGTAATAATCAGTGTTTAGCTATGTCATCGTCTTTTTATAACTGATGACAATAGCTAAACACGGATTATAATGGAATACTAGTTGTAACACACTGATTATTACTGATGACATAGCTAAACACTGATGGTACTGAAGACATAGCTAACATTGTTTATAACTGAGGACATAGCTAAACACTGATTATAATTGATGACATAGTTTACACTGATTATAACTGATGACATAGCTAAACACTGATTATTACTGATGACATAGCTAAACACTGATGATAACTAAAGACTAGCTAAACATTGTTATAACTGATGACATAGCTAAACACTGATGATAACTGAGACATAGCTAAGCACTGATTAAACTGATGACATAGCTAAAAACTGGTTATAAATGACGACAAACAGTGATTAAAACTGAGGACATAGCTAAACACTGAATATAACTGATGACATAGTTAAACACTGAACATAACTGATCACGCTAAAGCTGATTATAACTGATGACATAGCTAAACGCTGATAATAACTGATGACATAGCTAAACATTGATATAAAACTGATGACATAGCTTAACACGGATTATAAATATGACATAGCTAAACACTGATTAAAACTGATGACATAGCTAAACACTGATTATAATTGAGATAATTTCTATACATATGAAATATAATTTGTCCATTTGGAGGTAGGAGTCCTTTTTTACAAACATAGAAAAGATAATCAACGCACATTTCTAGGCCCCATACAATATCTATTATCACTGATGAACTAGCTAACAACCAATTATCACTGGTGACATAGCTAAGCACAGATTATAACTAATGACATAGTTGCGCAATTATAACAGATAACTGTTGAGGAAGCTCCATACATTGACTGAATGTAGATATGCATACTGAATTTCTATGGGCACTGTGCAATACATGTTAATACACAAATCAATGTATAGTTATCTGATGTGAAATATTCATTGACCATTTATATATTGGTTTTATATCATGATTTATTATCTTAGTTTGGGTGTATGGCCTGTTTTTTAGATTTCTTAAAATCTACGGCTCAGGTTTACATTCCAAAAAAAGTTGTGGATAAGTGCATTTGAGTGGAAAATTCCATTTTTTAGAGTAAAGATACCCTTAAACCCTCATGGGAAAGTTCCATTAGGACTTTGACAGGGACATAGCAAGGTCACTTATCTGTAATGTGGACACAGTTCATTGGACACAGTTAGTTTCATTTACACTTCCCCTTTAAGGCCTGTACATGCAGATGATACAAAAACATTTTCATTAAGACCAATTGTTGTAGTGACTTTATTGCTAGTTTAGTTTTAGTTACAAACCCTATAAGAAACGTAAAAAGTCCACGTGTTTCTTTATCAATATTTTTATACTTTTCTAATAGAATGTATCAAGAAATATAAATAACTTTCTATTCTATATATTTTCTAGAGAATACTATCCCCAACAATGGCTTCAGACGCAAGTCACATGCTGGAGGCACTCTTGAGCAAATGGATGACACATAGCAGGTATGGTTTTTAAGCGAATAGATTGTGTCATCAACCCGAGACAATCAGACCAATGACAAGGTAGCGCGGAGAAATGGACAATGTGTGGCTACATTTATACGATCTATTGAAATAACCAACCTTTCAGCGTGCAGAATTTACATGTATTTGGCAAACATAAAAATCCGATATGGATATACATTGGGTGATCTTATTAGTCTTCCTGTCGGAGGATTCTGGGATTTGTAGTTTTGCAAAAAATTTTGCATTAAGAGATTTCATAACACAAACACTATTAACAATGTCACAAGATTTTTTTATTTGTGTGTTAATGTTATTATACCCCGTGCAATAGTATTGTCTCTCAATAGCGTTAATGTTGATATAACAAACACCAGTTTAAACAAAGGGTGATGGTTGGACCTTTAAATCAGGTGATCAGCTTTTCATTTTTAAATACCATTGAAACAGAAAGCGGAAAATACCCAACATAGCGTTTCAGTTAATGTTTACAGAACGTTCCCATTAATAAGGCACCATGTGGTTATAAAGGAAGGACTGGTTACGGCTGATTAACATTCAGACACAACAAACCAAACCTTAACAGCGTTTTAATGCCCAATCCGATGGCCAATTGGTCTGGGCACACTAGAAGGGCTATGTAACGAGAGCCCTTAATGGCTTTTAACCGTCTTAAAGTCACGTTAACCATATACCAAGGGTGCGGTGTACTAACAGCGATTGTGGTGGTACAGGATTGTTTACACCTCCAATCTTCTGTAGATCTCAGGTTAGGTATGTCCATTCAAAAATTAACTTGCTTAGCACGGTGTGCACATGCGCGCACTGTGCAAAGGACTGGAGATGATCGTCGGAGGCGTCGGGGTTCGGCCGCGGCTCTGTCAGCGCTGGAACGATCCCGGTAAGTTAATTTAATGAATGGACATACCCTTTAAAAACTGATTGATATCGCCAATCAGTCTATTGAAAACACAGAATAATGTCATTGATATTCTGATATTCAGTTTCGTCACATTTGCTGAATTGATCGGAATATCAATGCCGTGTATGTGGGTTTATTGGGACATAGTTTTCCAATCCAATCCTGGATCTCCCTAATACTACACTTGGCTGTCCAATTATTATATTATTCCGATGTTATGTGCTGAAATCGGCTTTTGATTGCGGCACATTAAATGGCAATTTTTTTTTAAAAATGACGGAATACAAAATTGCCAGTGAGCGATGTAGCTCGTGTGCTGTTTGCACCGGGTTGGCGATAGCGGTGCTGGAACATCTGTTTAATATGTTATATTTTTCTCCTTTGACAATGTTGTGGTGACATCTAGTGGTTAAAAAATAAATCGAAAGAAGAATTCAAAAAAAAAAAAGTATAAAGAAAAAAGGATTTCATGTATAAAGGGTTAAAATGGAAACAGATTGTGGTTATTTTTAAAGTATGTATTCATGTGATTTGAAGTTTATCTTCTGCCTCTCTTCTACAAAGTGCAATGTATGGGCCCCTCTGGGTGTCTAGGCCCTTCTTCTACATATCAGACTAAATATAATATGCCACTGATAATAATAATTCCAGCATAAAACCAGCTCAAAGGCTGATGAGTAAAACCGGTTAGGTCAGTGACTCCAGACATGCCAGTTTGATTTAACCAGGGAGAAAGGGAGGAGCTCTCCAGTCTGATACTTTCTTCCTAGGGTAAAAGGGGGGAAATATGGAAATTTAGAGACTTTATAGGTTTTCCATTGTAAAATATTTTCACAGCATGTTTTCTCTTCGATTAGAAATGAATATAAGACAAGCACCACATGATTTAATCTGCAGCTTTTACTCTGTTGATTCCCTTACAAAGAGTGTCGATTCATTCCATTCTCTCTTTATATTGGGATTGGTCTTTCTAGGCACAAAGGCAGCCAAGGAGTATGGCAACGGTGTGTTGAAATTGGATCCCAGTTCCGGTGGAATGCTTTGGAACCATATCAATTCTGCATCTTGTAGAGGAGCTAAAATATCCCTGGAAATGTTACAGAATTCCCAGGAAAGGGAAGCGTTAAGGAACCAAATACCCAACTCCACAGCCGCCTATTCATAGAATGGCTTGAGTGTACCCTGTGAGTACCCTAATATATAATAAAATGGCTTGAGTGTACCCTGGTGAGTAGCCCTAATAGTCATAGATGGCTTGAGTGTACCCTGGTAGTGCCCTAATATGTCATAGATGGCTTGAGTGTACCCTGGTGAGTAGCCCTAATATGTTAGAATGGCTTGAGTGTACCCTGGTGAGTAGCCCTAATATGTCATAGAATGGCTTGAGTGTATTCTGGTGATAGCCCTAATATGTCTAGAATGGCTGATTGTATTCTGGTGAGTAGCCCTAATATGTCATAGAATGGCTGTGTACCCTGGTGAGTAGCCCTAATATGCATAGATGGCTGAGTGTATTCTCGTGAGTAGCCCTAATATGTTATAGAATGGCTTGAGTGTACCCTGGTGAGTAGCCCTAATATGTCATAGAATGCTTGAGTGTACCCTGGTGAGTAGCCCTAATATATCATAGAATGGCTTGAGTGTACCCTGGTGAGTAGCCCTAATATGTTATAAATGGCGAGTGTACTCACACCGCTGCAAACCGATTGGTTAATAACATGAGTAAGTAGGAGGTAACTTGTAATCTCTCAGTGTCTATGCAGTGTTCCCCCTAAGCTGTGCACTCAACGTGTGCACACAATTCTGCAAGCCTGCGCACTCAGGTTTAAGTGTCGTTCACACAGAAATCTGCAGGAATATAAGTAATGTTGTGCATAGCGCACAAATTTTATTTTGTGATGCGTTGGTGATTTTTTAGGATCCATACACTGCTAATTTACATGTTCCGTGATATTCACTAATTTACTGTTTCCGTGATATTCACTAATTTACCTGTTCCGTGATATTCACTAATTTACAGTCCGTGATATTCACTAATTTACCTGTTCCGTATATTCACTATTTACTGTTCCATGATATTCACTAATTTACCTTTTCCGTGATATTCACTAATTTACCTGTTCCGTGTTAATCTCTAATTTACTTTCTTGTGATAATAACTATACCTGTCCCGTGAAATTCACTAATTTACCTGTTCCGTGATATTCCTAATTTACCTTTTCCGTGATATTCACTAATTTACCTTTTCCGTATATTCACTAATTTACCTTTCCGTGATATTCACTAATTTACCTTTTCCGTGAGATTCACTATTTACCTGTCCTGTGATATCCACTAATTTAACTGTTCCGTGATATTCACTAATTACCTGTTTCCGTGATATTCACTTATTTACCTGTTCAGTGATGTTCCCTAATTTACCTGTATCGTGATATTCACTAATTTACCTGTTCCGTGAGATTCACTAATTACCTGTCCTGTGATATCCACTAATTTAACTGTCCGTGATATTCACTAATTTACCTGTTTCCGTGATATTCACTTTTACCTGTTCAGTGATGTTCCCTAATTTACCTGTATCGTGATATTCACTAATTTACCTGTCCGTGATATTCACTAATTTACCTGTCCGCAATATTCACTAATTTACCTGTTCCCGATTTCACTAATTTACCTGTTCAGTGATATTCCCCGAATGGGATTTCCCAATCCACTTTTCCACTGATTTTACAGCAGTAACATTGATCACAACGTATATCCCGGTCTGTGGATTCCCCGGGAACATCGCAGGTATGAGCCGCTGGGCAGTCAGAGGTTAAAGCGGATTAGAAATTCATCAGAACGAACATCTAATCAGCTTTGACATCTAGCCAGTGTATGGCAAAGCCGTACAAACTGGATTAAACAGTATTTTTCTTTTATTAGACCAGTGAAGTCCTTGGGTAATAAATGGTTAGAAAAGGAGAAGGTAATTAAAATTGAGAATACTGCGAGGCAGAAACTGTCGTACACCTGCCCTTAATCTGTTATGCCAGGTCCTCTTTTCCAAGTATCAAGGTGCAATGGAATGGGCCAGGTGATTGGCTGTTAGCGAATGGCCAATCCCAACATTCCCATTAAATGCAATACTGAGTCACTGAGATACACGTGTATACAATGTACACAATGTAGAAATCACTACCAACAGAAAAAGCTGACTCCAGTATTTATCATTATATAAGTATAATGCCTTACACCAAGGTCTAGTCTAGTGGATAATAGAACATGAGACTATACTAGGTCTATAATAATGCAAAACTTCATTAAGTAGAGGAGGACCAATGTCCACAGATCAGCCTGGCTGGTTGTCCGGAACTTGCAGGATGTCAGCAGGAAGATGTAGTATACGGAACCTTTAGGGAGAGACGTATATTAATGTGCTTGCTTTTGTGTGTCAGTTTCAATAACCAGCCTCCAGCCAGTTCACACAGCCAGTTGGCAGACAGTCTATAACCAATATGTTTGTCACCCAAGTGGTTCATCCATCTGATTAAGTTGTCATATACAAGTCCAAGTCCGTGAATATTCCTGGATTGGCAGTTTTCACCTTTACAATGTATAAAATTATACGTAGGAAATTGTATTACAAGGGGTTTGTTGAACAGTTGGGGGCTGAACAGACCTAAAACTTGTTCACTTGTCAGACACCCTGACTAAGCCCTAAACACCTACAACACCTGCAAGTGCTTGATACCTCACACCCCCACACACACTAGGCTCAGGCATCGTGGGCAGATCTTGGTACATTTATTCCCCCTCCATATTATGATGTACTTACTTTAAAGCTAGGGATGGGATCTGGGTCCATTCTGACCCGAAACTTCCAGTTCTGAATATCCGAAGTTCTCTAAACTGATCAAAATTTTTGCATTTCGGATCTCCATATTTTTGAGAAGTTCGGTCTTATCCATGTTGAGTTTGAGGAAGCGGGAGGACATAAAAGCTGAGATGGCACTTAGGCAGTCAGGGACCCGGGATGTCAGAGTAACGAGGTCAGGGGCGGAGATGTAAATGGAATCCAAAGGAACTAATGAGCTGGCCTAGCCCAAAGGTGTAGACGAGAAAGAAAGAGGGCCGAGTACTGAGCCTTGAGGTACCCCCACAGGGAAGGGGAGAGTGGCAGAGTTGGGAAACCCTGAACGTCCTACCTGAGAGGTAGGAGGACAGCCAATAGAGTGAAGAACCTGGATACCCAGGGAGGATAGATGTGAAGCAGTAAAGGGTGATCCACTGTATCAAAGGCTGAAACAGGTCAAGCAGAATAAGTAGGGAATCGTGGCCTTTAGATTCGCATTAGTAACTTTGGTGAGAGCCGTTTCCGTGGAGTGGTCGGGCAGAAGCCGGACAGTAGGTGATCAAAGAAGGAGTTGGCAGAAAAGTGATTAACCAGTTCACGTAGACGTGTTGTTCAAGCAGTTTAGATGCAAACGGGAGAAGAGAGACAGGCCGGTAACTAGATAGGGCAGATGGATCCAGAGAAGGTTTCTTGAGAATAGGGGATACAATAGCATGTTTGAACGAGGAGGGAAAGGCCCCGTGGATAGGGATAGGTTAAAAAGAGACGTTAAGGCTGGTGTAAAGGAATCTGAGAGATGGGAATGAAAAAGGAGGGATGGGGTCAAGGGGGCAGGTGGTGAGATGGGCCTTGGGAGAAGGCTTGAAGTCTAGCCTTGTATACAGTATAGCAGGAACTGGAAAGTAGTTTGTTTTAGTTATGGTTTGGTGATTTGTACTTGTTCCCCAGACCATTTACCAGATTTTTATGGTTAGAAAAACACTCTTTTCCTAAAGGGACACTACACTGAAAAATGGCTTTGCCTCATCTTAATCTTAATTGAATACATTTAAGTAGCACTATACTTTGATTTGCGTGTGTGTTGCTGCATGCCTTCAATCCAGCACACTTTTGTTTAGAGCAGTATCCCCCTCCCTCTTTTAACCACTCCCACTTCCATCTGACCTGACTTTTTTCCCCACAAACCAACATCAAGCCTGCACACAGCACACAGCATTCCAACTGTCAAATCGCTGTCACCATTCCAGGTACAGTAAAACGACTCACAGAAGAATAGTTTTGAGAGCAAGGAACTTGATTGACAGCTGAAATATAAAAGTTTTAGATTGGATATCTAATAGGGGGCAGATCAACAACAAAAATGATACAGTGGTGGTTGGGAAGAATTATAGTTTCCAGTTATGGTCAATTAAAATAACCTATTTTTCGGTATAGATGCCCTTTAAACCAATGGCCACAAGGGCACCAAAGCTGGCCAATTATGGCTGCGTTGTGTAACTCTTTTTTATAATGACATCGATAAGGTGAGTTTGTGATGTCACTGATTAATAATATTATCATTTATATTATTATTGTGGATTAATATAACACCAACATCGCATTGGGGTGAAGTTTTACCATGGGCAAACTTCATCAATAGGCCCCAACTTTGTGACCTCAGTCTTTACAGTCCATGAACTGTCAGTGGTCTGCTTGTTACCCAGGGGTTTTACAGGGCAGGGGTCCAAGGAGGTGGTTGGTTAGGTTCTGTATTTGATGGACCCTGTTTATTTCCTCCCACGTTGTTTTCACATTGTATTTCTGTTCTCATTTCCCGTCTCAGTGAATAATCAGATTATTTTTATTCAGTGTCTGTATCTTTATGGTTCCTACCGGTACAAAAACCAGATTGTGACCTATTACCAGACGTTTACTACATGGCAGCATTTGGTAGTGTTGTGTACCGTGTAAATCACATTGCTTCCAGCAGATATTGGAACCGGCAATGGATTTGGTACGGGAAGAACCAGGATAATGTTACAGCCGCCGGGTGATTTCCATAGTGCCAGGACAGGATAATAAATCTTTATCTTTACAGTGAGTAGCGTTATAGTTCAGTTCATTCCTGGACGAGAGTTTCGGCAGGAGAATGAATTTGACCCCATGGAAATGGTTATAAAACATCCATTGGCTGGTTTCTTGTCCATGTAACTTCCTTTCTACCTCACTAATAATCACGTAGGAGACAAACTAGAATATTTCATATGTTCTTATAGGCGTCAATTCACTGGAATGTGGGTGTTTAAATGTCTTCACATTTGGAATTTGATACAATATCTTGACTGGGTCAGCGGGAGTTGCCTGCACGTGCTCATTACCCAGTGGGTTGTACAAATGTGAGCCTCCCAGTCTGTTGTGTTTTTAGCTATTGAAACAGGAAGTGATCCAGTTTAATGCAGGAGAAATCGGCAGTACCAAGGAAGCCTCCTGCATGATGTATTGATCAGCAACTCTGTGTAATTCAGGATCGATGAAACAAGGTGGCTGATAGGCAGCCTTTTATGCCCTTAAGCTTGGTACACACAGTTACGAATAAGCCAATATTTTGAATGGGTGGACTAAAGGTTGGGCTGAAATGCCAGGCCTATCTGTACCTCCAGAAAAGAGATGATCAATGCACATTCCTGGGCCCCATATATCATAATATCTATGCTAGTGCAAACAGTAAAAAACATGGGGGGTTTTAGTTACAATTTATGCATAAAAGTGAAAAGCCTTCTAACCACGTCAAGGTAACCCCAGTATGGAAGGTCCTAACAATTACCTGGTCATTTATCTGGGCTGACACTCCTTGCTTGGTTGCATTTTCTTGGAAGGTTTTCTCCCTGACCTTGCATGGATTAGTATTAAGGCTATCACTCTACCCCCCCCCCCCCCCCGCCTACTGGCTTTTAACAAGAGGGAAGAGCCGCTCTCGTCCAATGCTTAGTATTCAAGGCATAAGACCTCCAATTAAAGGGACGTGTTGGGGTGCTACTACCAGCCTGTAATACTAATCCAATGCAAGGTCAGGAGACAACTGTGTGAACTTTTCAAGCCTTGCCCATGTCCCAGTCCGCCTGACCCAATTTGGGGTATCCAGTGTTGTTTGTTTGGCTATTACCGAATGGCCTTTCACCTGATCTTATATGTGTTCAGATTTAAAGGGAAGAGGCTGGAAACCTCTACAGAGAATGTGATTGGGACTCGCCAGGCGCACAGCGTGTCACTGAACGAAAGGAAATATAAATATTTTGTGTTACCCACAGCAAGTGTAACTGTAACGGCTCAAAGCCAGGAAGTCCCAGCGAACAAGAAAGAAACTAATTAATAAAGAGGATTTTAGTCCATAAATATTATCACAAAGGGACCCTTGTAAGACACGGGGCCCCACGTAAACGCCCATTTCTGTCCTACACCTAAAACCACATTCAATGCCTACTCCGTATACTAATAGCTTTAGCAGGCCTATTTATCATATAGCTACTGACCTGTAAGACTCATTCAATCCTAGTAAAAACCCTGCCAAGCTGCCGTAGCCTGGAAAGTGTCAGATTGTGTTACATCCTCTGTTTGACATAAATTAGTTTAACAGTGAGAAGCCCAGCGGCCCTGGGACCTGTCTCTTAGGACTGATTCATTTCCCAGCACTTGTACAAATATTGCTGTGTGTGTCATAGTGTGTCACAACCAAAAACTGGAACCAGAATACGTCATCAACGCAACGCACTCATCAATGTGGCTCCACCCACTGATCCATTAACCAATAGTACGCAACGCAGACCAATTAGTTTAGAGTGTAACATGTTTAATTTTAATTCAGCTGATTTCCCACAATTGTGTGTGTGGGGGGGTTACATAGAAAACAAAGATGTGATTGTGAATGAAGAGAAATATGTATTACATTGTATCTCATTGTTCTCTTCTTTTGGTGATGTCATCACTATGTGGCGACTGGTAAGGTGAGTACATAACTGTGTTTTTGTAGGTAAAAGAAAGAAAGAAAGGCATTAATAATTTTACACTCCGTAGTTAAGGACGTGTAACTGTGTGTCATCATCTATAAATTTCCCGGAAATTTGTAAAGCGAGATTGTTCAATTGGCTTGTCAGTCCCTATCGGATCCAAAATGAAACTATAGGAACAAAAGACATTTATGGCCACGGCCACATTAGTAGTTTTTCGGCTGTTGTTGAAGTGTTAATCTTTTTAAAACAGAAATAAAAAATATTACAATAGCTCTATGATAAGTCATTATAATATTACAATAGCATAACAATCAGTCATTATAATATTACAATAGCATAATAATCAGTCATTATAATATGACAATAGCCCTATGATCAGTAATTATAATATTACAATAGCGCTAGATCAGTCTTAAATATTACAATAGCGCTATGATAAGTCATTATATTACAACGCATAATAATCAGTCATATAATATAACAATAGCGCTATATAGTCATTATAATATTACAACAGCATAATAATCAGTCATATAATATTACAATAGCGTATAACCAGTCATTATAATATTACAACAGCAAATATATCAGTCATTATAATATTACATAGCGTAATAACCATGTCATTATAATATTACATAGCGTAATAATCAGTCATTATAATATTCACAATAGCGTAATAATCAGTCATTATAATATTACAATAGCGCTATGATCATCATTATATATAACAATAGCGCTATATAGTCATTAATTACACACCATAATAATCAGTCATTATAATATTACAATAGCGCTATGATAAGTCATTATAATATTACAACAGCATAATAATCAGTCATTATAATATTACAATAGCGTAATAACCAGTCATTATAAATTACAATACGTAAATCCGTCATTATAATATTACAATACGTAATAATCGTCATTATATATACAATAGCGCTATAAAGTCATTAAAATATTACAATAGAGTATAATCAGTCGTTATAATATTACAATAGCGTAATACAGTCATTATAATTATCCCTTATCTATAACTCTTTAGATATTTCTGCTACCCGTTTGATGTGGTTATTTGTTGGTTTGTTTATTTTGTATCTTTTCCCATTTACTACATAACAATATAAACTGTAGCGTGGAGAAGTCACTGTGAGGCAGTAAAGGGTTTCCCTATAAATCTCTCTCTACTGAGCTGGTTCACACATTGTGTGAGGGAACAGGAAGCAGAGGGTCTTTAATAATGAGTTCCAGGCTCCTCGCTGCAGAAATCACTGCTGGAAAATAGTTTCCCTTGACTGCATGGCAATATTTAGATTGAAATTTCAACCTCGCGTTTGCTCGGGATCTCCCAGCCCCTCCCCCTTACAGGAGGCTTGGAAGGGAACGCGTGACACTGTAGAACCAGTTCCATGGAACGCGTTAGAATTTAAATAGACTTGGGCTGAACGAAGCGACGCCCTGCTTTAAGTGGATTTTAGGTTTCGTGCGCGGAGTTAAGTCGCTAGAGATTCCGTCTGCTGGGAAGACCGAACACCCTGTAAAATGTGACTGGAGACAACGTAACCAGACCTTGTTTTCGCAGGGGGACGTATATAACATATAATCCACTGACGTTTCGACACAGAGATTTGTCCAGAGATGGAAGGAAAAGATGGAAATTGAAATTGATATTTACAAAATTTCAGGTGGCTGAAAAGGGTAAGTGATTTAAATCGTGTCGAGTCCAGCAAAGTTGGGGGAATAAACCTCTTGATGGGATATTATGGGTTTTATCATCGTTAATAGAGATTGGGGGGTTGTTTATTGTTTGTTAGAGTTTATCCTGTTTGGAGATGTTGGATTATGAGAATCAGAAGATAAATAGAATCTCAGTAGATTTGCACATTGACGTTAAACAAACTGGGACTGTAAGTCACTTTACCCATGTGGATCTTTGTGGGGATTCACATCCTTCCATGGTGCTCCTGGTGCCCCTTGGTGGGCTGCAGTTAATAATGTTAACACTGTAGATTAAATACACGGACCTGCGTTAAAATCGAAACATGTTTGTGGGTGCTGCCATAGGGATGGACTATCCATTGTCAGGCACTTTAACCATTCGTAGTCTGGAGTGGGATTGCAAGGTTTCCTGACTGTGTGAATTGTGGAATCGATCTGCGTCTATCGTATTGGATTTATCCACATTTAGTATTGTTACCTTTACTACAGGGGTTCTAGTTCATAACAGAATATTCCAGCTCTGTCCGTCCAATTCTACGCTTTACAGGCGGCAGCGTTAATTATTATACAGGAATTGTAGGAACATTTAGTGACATCATCAAGTGATTAGGTCACCCCTAGAAGACCTCATTACACCCCCTAACCACCCTCCTCTGATATTTTAATGAATGATCCCCAGTTCTCTGACAATCTAGCAGTATGGCATCTCCCGCTCTAGCTTAGTATGAATATAAAGTGCAGAGTTTGCATTCTCGGTGACCTCATTTAATATTCAGGTATATGGTCAGCTGTATACAGTATATTCTCTATATGATACCTGGGACATGGCGTTGCGTGGTCAGGTGACTATGGAATGCTGCAGATTCAGAATGTAGCACCCTAGGGGGACAGCACAGATTTAAGGTGTTATTTGGCTGTTGTGACTTGCAATATGTTAAACATATCAACACCCAGAGACCCACAATGCAGATTCCGAACTTACCCATAATACAGTTCATAAATGGGCTTTCTGAATGAAAGTTGTACATACGGGGATAAGATGTTATGGCAATATCCCGCTATACTGGAGAGCAATGTCTTTGTACCATATATGGGGAAACTATTTACTGGTAAAGCAGTGAGAATGGAATTCCTTATGGTTCTGCTTATTGTCCATACAATTGTATTGTCTTTAATTACTGCCCAATTACTGCCTCGCCTATGATCTAATTGTATAAACTACCAGCAGCGTAAATATAAAAGGCTCCGGCAGAGTCAGTGGCTTGTTTATATACAGGGAACCGTTGACTAAAGGCTCATACACACGTGGGATTACAGGGGCCGGCCCGCCAGCTTGAGGTGTATCCAATCCAACAATCGGGGCATGTGTGGGCACTTTGAAAATTCCAACTTGCAGCAGAATTGTAGTTTCAAACATCTGGGGGCAGTCAGTCTGAAGCTGGGCACATCTGGGCTACACAGTCACTATCTCCCTATATAAAGTCCAGAGCATCTTGACAGTTGTAGTTTCTAAGCTTGTGAAGTTTCAAGGTTCAATATGACTTTCCTATACAAACCTTTGCGCCATAGGGGCTTATTTAACAGGAGGACCAAGTTTGCTATCAATCGTAGTTGTATTTTACCAGTGACTGGGCCAGGCTTGATTGTATTTCATTCATTCTAATAATGTTTCCTTGTGAGATGATTGATTGGTGTGGAAAGATTTCAGAGCCGATACTGATCTACACATTTCCGCTGTTGGCAGCCTGAGAGATTTTAGCTGCCAGTGGGTATTAGATCCTCTTCTCAGATGCCAGTCTACTAATATTATTCCTAAGACTGAGCGAGCTGAAACTTCTTCCAAACATCCCCTTGGATTGCGGTTTTATTATGGATTTGGCTGGAATATTAGAATGTCGGCCACCAACTCTACCCCATTTTTACAACTTTCGCTTGGGGTTTACCGAATTACTGGGCCTTCCAGCAAAACATTTGAAAGAGAAGATTAAAATGATGTATCGCTTGACTTGACGCCTGATGCAGTAATGCGCTCACACGTGTGTCGAACTGCAGTTACGGACTCGGCGGCTCAATAACGCCAGAGGGAACGCATATGTGCGACTATCGGCAGGAACAGATGTTTGACGCTCGGCAGTTGGCCGTGAATGGTCCTGTCGGACTTGTGTACAGACCTTAAGCCATACTAATTAGAGATATAGCTTTAAGAGTCCAGCTTCCCATTCACTTTAATTCCCTTCTCCCTCCTCAACCATTACTTAGACTGCTCAGTGTGGTTACCCAGTGAGATATAGAAGAATTTGCATGAGAAAATAATCAAACAGGAGGGGGTTGCGAGGGAAACACCGGTAGACCTTTCACAGGTGCAGTACAAGAGATACGGTGCTTTATTCTGCAGTTTTAGAGCTATAAATATTAGGGACCTGACATTCAAATTCATTGAAGACCACACAATGAAATGTTACATAATCGAACGTTCGTCCAATTCAGACAACATATGCGTGTCTATGCCAATATTGGCTTCTGATATTTTAGCCACACCAGTTGATCCGTCCCATATATCGGAATTCGTATACACGGCCTTAGCTTAACGTTTCCATTAAAGATGATCAATTTCCCCAGACTAGTGATCTGTCCCGACAGTTTTACAGACCCAGAGCTGTCCACGTGCGCGACAAACAGCCATGGCGGAAGCGCGACTTGTTCAGAGGTTGAGCGTTTGTGTCAATAACTTACGTCATGGTGTCACCGTAATCATATCAGGCAGATCCTTTGTCGAACAGGCCATTCATTTAGAAGCTAATTAGGAATATAAATATAATCATGTGGCACAGACAGAATATCAAACGTATGGGATCGACCAATGAATATTTCCCATAAGCCTTGTCTGGTATATCCACCCTTAAAAAAACGGATACATATTGTCTGTTACCTGATCCTACCCCCAACTGTATTATTCAGCATTGTATTACCTGTATACTAACCCAATATTTAAGGATAATTTTGTCCCCATATTGGCAGAGTAACCTGGCCCCTCCCTCCATTCAGTCAATCAAGGCTGTGACATCTGACACACAACCAATGATTGGCTGCTGTTTCATCACTGCTGCCTCCTCTGCACTGCTCAAGCTTATAAAAAGCTCATTGAGCAGAGGGAGGAGGCAGATCCCTGCCAGAACAGAATAGAACTTATCATTTAATATTCTGGTTACAAATACAATTAATAAAAATAGCAGTGAGGTTGGGGGCAGTGACAAGTCCCCAGTTTTTGTTTCAAGGGTGGACATGCCTAAAACTTGGCCGGGGGAGAATGTTGGATGCAGAGCGCGCTGTGTTCAATGTTCTTTTCCGGCCTTGGACATTTTTGGGGGCCCACAGAGAACAACTGTCTAATAAAGGGATAAACTATTCCCTAATTAGTGATGTGATTTGTGACATTGGCAAAGATTTCTATGTCGGACCAGCTGTCCCCAGCTGATATTCAGTGTGACATTAACAATAACATTTAAGACAAGCCCTTGATGGCCCTTATTGATTGAAAGTGACACGTAATGCTGGACGGGAGTGTTGACTTTCCTTACTCTCATGTTCAGTCTCTCTGTGTAAACTAGTTTTAAACAATTCCTTTAAAGGGCCAGGTAATAAATAAACCTGACATAGCACAGCTAAATCACACAGACACAGGTATGGGTTAGGGGGGTTTTACCATAGATGGTCCCTTTAAGCAGATTAATTCTCTGGTCCGATTACTAATTAACTGTGCGGCTTTCTTAAATCTTATCTGTTCTGAGCAATCTGTATGGCAACTCCCACATAAAGTCGCCATATCAAAAACCTGGTCCCTACATGTCTAATTAAGAGAAGATCGGTACAAAGCTGGGTACACACCATAAAATAATTCGGCCTGACCACTGGCGTTTCAGTGTTTCGTTCGGGGAATTATTGAATGGTCACTCCACTGGCCGCGACCGACCTTCGTTCGTCCAAATCGGACGTGTCAGAAAACCATGGCTATCGTGCTGTCCTCTATGGTCCTTCCTCCTGGCCGACCGGTCGAGGTGCCTTAACAGTCGGTCAGGAGAAAGAATCTCTGGGTGTTGAATAGCTTAAGAAATTCTTCCTAATCTTTCTTGTAAATCTCAGAACAGACTTAAAAGCGAGCACCTGACGGCGGTAAGTTAGGCCTACCAACATATTTTGGTCATCCGCTTGCTTGCTGTGAAATCCCATGTCTGCACCAGCCTTACAGAGTGATATCCGCCATCTTGTCATACAATACTGGTTACGCCAGTGGAAGGGAACCAAAAGTCATACATCCTAATTATTAACAGATGAACCTTAAAGGACAATTAGACTGACCTCAGTCCAGCTCTCCTACTTTTCTGGTCAGTTGTACCCAGGGGTGAATAGCTAAACTGCAAGGTCCTCACCCCTGGTTTAAGCTTGTAAAACTAAACGAACCTTTAAAACTTCCCTTTTGTGAGTTCCTTACTCTGGGTCCCTTCATTTGGAAAAGCGTGGATGGGAAAGGGAATCATTGTCCTTTATAGAGAGCCACTTTTAAAAGATGATTCCTAACCTGTTGGTAAAATAAAATAGCTTGTCCCAGTGGGCCAGACATGCTCATGTGAATCCCCAGTTCAGGGAGAAGTCAGGACTGTCCCAATCAGTTACACTGGGGGAGAGATGCATACATTTCGCTATTGCAACCTAACTTGTCCTCATTCCCGTGATGTATTAACAACTCAATACTTTGGGCTTTAAAGCGAGATTTTTAAAAGGCGGTGATTTTTGTGTTAAAAATCTTTACAAAATTTATTGCAGACTCTTGCACTATTTCCAAAAGCAAAACCCTCGCTATCCCAATAGCACATCCTTCTAGCCATACAATTTAATGGGCCATAACGATACATTATTGTCTGATACTGATTTTCATACTGTATGCTGCCTGAACGATGATTTATCAGCCCCCGATTTTGTTATCGGATTTGGCGGAAATTTAAATTTCCCCCGTTCGATGTTCACTGCGTGTGTATCAGGACGATAATATTGATCAGTCCTATAGCGAACGATGGGCATGTCGGCAAATTTCCGATCAATCGTGTGGTTCCCTATGGGAACGCACGATCGATTTTCGCAATTCGGCCGTAGCGAGTGCTCGGTGGGGGGTCGGACAAAAGTCCCTCTGTGTGTACCCAGCCTTAATCGTTTAGGTGGCCCACAAATACTGCAATACTATTTTCTACACAATGTAGTTAACTGACCAATAATGTCCCACAGCGATAGTTTATCAGGCTCGGGATTGGTCGTATTTTCATGGAGGGAAGTATATAATATAAAGTTTGGCAATTTTTATCAGGCAAGATTTAACTCTTTGGTTTAGGAATCAACTTACAAAGACGAAGATAACATCATTTTAATGAGTAGAGATCCGGACTATATGTCAATAGAAATGTGTTTTTAGACATTAGTTTCCTCTTTAAACTAGCGCTAAACACGATAATTTTGCACATTTTTAGATTTTTAGACCTGACACTATCACTATCAATAGACATAATAGATTAATAAATGTCCCCTAGGCACATATATTAAGCCTCGTACACACGTTGGGATAATTGATGTACATGCAGCCGACGAACCAGTAATCGCACAATATTCGTAGAAAATATACCATCAACGATCGTCAAGAAACCACCACTGTCAACTATTGTCGGCTTTTTTCCCGACGAGCGTATTTTTCTGCCGATGTCGTATATTTTGTACATAGGTCCGCAGATTATCGTCAACATTCTCCCGAAAAAGTATTAAAAGGCGCATGCTCTGCTTTCGAATTGCCAATGACCAAACGTAACGAATGTCTATTCTAATGACTATCGTGGTGACTATTGTATCTATGTGTACAGATGTCTTTTCAATTATGGGGATTAACGATAATGTTGTTAAACGTTCGTCGACTTCATATCGTAAGAAAATGATCCAATGTGTGTACGAGCCTTTATGTAGAGACCATTATCCAGACAAAGGTGCCACGTCTCAGATCTCTGTTCCTCCTGGGCCTTATTAGCATACCAGCAGATCTTCCCTACACGCACAGATTTGGAAAGTTTACTGATTTTCGAAACGCTGAGTTGCGTTCCGTAATCTAATTTCAACACTTTCAAAAGTTTAAATATTTTAAAAACGAATGCAATAAATTTGTAGAAACAGAAATATTAACGTTTTTCTGCGTTAACGAATATTCGAGTTTGGAAAGTTACATGGAACTTCAAACTGATAGTTTTAATCTAAAATAAACCCAAAACTCTATTCCTGATATCCATCAAAACTCTATTCATGATATCCTCAAACTCTATTCCTGATATCCACCAAAACTCTTTCCTGAATATCACTCATTCATCATAACTCTATTCACTGATATCCATCAAAACCTATTCCTGATATCACAAACTCTATTCCTGATATCCTCAAAACTCTATTGTATCCATCAAACCTATTCCTGATATCCCCAAACCGCTATTCCGATATCCATCAAAACTCTATTCCTGATATCCACCAAAACTCTATTCCTGATATCCATCAAAACTCTATTCCTGATTCCATCAAAACTCTATTCCTGATATCCATCAAAACTCTATTCCTGATATCCATCAAAACTCTATTCCTGATATCCATCAAAACTCTATTCCTGATTATCAAACCTATCAAACTCATTCCTGATATCCATCAAAACTCTATTCCTGATAATCCTCAAAACTCTATTCCTGATATCCATCAAAACTCTATTCCTGATATCCACCAATCACTACACTCTATTCACTGATATCCATCAAACTCTCATTCTGATTCCATCAAACAAAACTCTATTCCTGATATCCATCAACTCTCTTCCTGATATCATCAAAACTCTATTCCTGAATCCATCAAAACTCTATTCCTGATATCCATCAAAACTCTATCCTGATATCCACACAAAACTCTACTTCCTGATATCCATCAAAAACTCTATTCCTGATATCCATCAAAACTCTATCCTGATAATCCATCAAAACTCTATTCCGATATCCATCAAACTCATTCCTGATATCCATCAAACTCTATTCCTGATATCCATCAAAACGCTATTCCTGATATATCCATCAAAACTCTATTCCTGAATATCCATCAAAACTCTATTCCTGATATCCATCAAAACTCTAATTCCTGATTCCATCAAAACTCTATTCCTGTATCCATCAAAACTCTATTCCTGATTTCCCCAAACCATTCCTGAATATCCCCATCAAAACTCTATTCCTGATATCCATCAAAACTCTATTCCTGATATCCATTGATATGAAGAAATAAAGACGTGTGGATAATTCTGAAACTAATCGACTGTAAAACAATTCAACTGTAACGAACATATCACAACTTCCTCTGGTCCCACATCTCATACCTCTGGTCTACATACTGGGAGTAGAGAAAGATTGTAACTACCACCCCATGGAAGCTTCACCTGAAGACGGGGGCACTTTACATTCCCCTAAACGTTGTGTTTTATGTGTGGTTCACAATAAACCTAGAAGTCATTTAGAGTTGCGACCCTCAGTTCATATTTTCTGTAGCTGGATAGTTACTTGACCACCCTTAGATTACCATCATGGGTTACTTTCCAAGTCTCTTCCTACCAGCTAAGCTCGTTTTTCCATATCCCAGCAAAGTTTTTTTTTTTCATTTTGCGATTGACCTTGAGGACAGAAACTCCAACATTTGTTAACATCACAGGAAGTAAACATGTGCTCAGACATGTATAATATCTTTATCCCATCTGCTCTAGTTCATCCAGCTTTACGGGCAGAAGGTCTCATTAACATCTTGCTTTCTTCGGTTAAAAACAAAGAGATGTTTCTCCAGTTTCCTTCCCTTGGACAGTCAAAAATATTCTCATTATTATTGGGGAGTTTGAAAAGAAATCTTTGAAGACGCCAGTTTATGGAGTCCAATTTATTTGACCAATGAGATCTGAGTCTGAAGAACATCTCTTGGACCATCCAGACGGAGTGACCTCAAGACTATCAAGCTTTGAGGTTTGAAATGTGCTGGAGGTTGGTTTCCATAAATCCTACCAATATTGAAACTGTTGAAATAAAACTGGTGTATTGTGGTAAAACTGTAACAACGTGTTTGACAGAAGATGTTTTGTGGCCATGGGCATCGTAAAAGTTGGGCGTGGGATGTTTTTAGGAGTCACAGTGACGTTGGGAAATGAATGTCTGGTGGTGAGGTTACTATCACCTTGATGTTTGTTTTACAGGGATGGTCTGAAAACCCAACGTGGTTCCTAATTGGGATATTTAAAGTCATTAAGTCCTTTGCAGAATGTTTTATACGATGGGTTTTTGTAGATTTCTCATTCTGTCTAGCCAGATAGTTTATATGAAAAAAAAAAACCCAAACAACACTTATTGTGCCATAAAACTCATCCTGAAGGTTTCATATAGGGAGTCAGAGTCCCAACCATGATGTACAATACGTGGTTGTGTGTGATACAATAGTGATTCCAACTCACAACATACATAATTCGGTGGTATGACGTATTTCAGGTAGTAACACCCAAACAATGGTCTCCTCGTGCCGTTACAAATTAGCAGAGGGCACAGCCTATGATTGCAGAGAACAGCTGGTTTGTGACCAGTTGCCATTTCTCTCTCTAAACCGAAAGTGTCTTTAATGTCTGGAGATGTTTAATGCGTTTTTTTTTTCTCCCCGTAGGTTAATCAAGTTGCAATAAGTAACGAAACTTATCAGAACGACTAACGCACTGGAAGGGGACAAGGAATCCTTAATTACAGGTAATCGTTATATACGTAAATCACACATGGCCAATAACATTCCCTAATGAGGGCACGGCACACTGCAACGTCAAACGCATCGCAAAAACACGGAAATTGCATGCAATTTCGTTGCATTTATCATGCGTTTTTTCATTAAGATAGTGGGAAAACGCATGCCGATTGCGATTTAAAAAATGCAGAACGCAAATCGCAATCTCATAGCACGAAGCGCAAAAATCGCAGCAGTCGTGGCACTTGCGTCCGTATAATTTCCCTTCACTGGATTCTGTTTATTTTCATATTACAACATTCATCATTTAATGGACCCCAAACATGTGTTATGTCCTAGGGGCCCCACCGATTTTAGTATTACTACCCTGTGTATCATTTTGACGCTGGGAGTAGAAGGGTCCTAAAAACTAAACTTCACTGGTTTATCCGACTGTTATGTATTTTTTAAGGGATAGGCAACCATTTCACCAACCCTATAATACTCTGTACAGACTGGGGGGCCAAAGGGAAGGGGCAGGGGTCATTAGCTACCCCTGACACCAAATTCTACTGTCCACACAAATAATTTGTCACATACGAACATGATTGCTGGGCAATGGATTCTCCTTACTGCGATTGGGCAAACACAGTCAGCCCATGGGTGTCATTAAGTCTGAAATAGGGGCCCTAGGCAATTATGCCATTTGTGGGGCCTCCTTATCTGCTCTGTGTAAATAGAGGGAGAGTCAATAAAAATTCTTATTTTAAAAATGGTGGCTAATTTGCCCACCTCAGATTTATTTAACTTGAAACTACATCTGATTGGTTGGGGCAAAATAGCACCATTTTACAATAAGAACTTTATTGTTTCCCTGCTGTTTGGCGAATGAGATTTCTATCTTTTGAATATGAAATTTCATGCGATTGTGCTTAAACTTCGATTGCTGTGTTAGAAAACAATCACACATAGGTGGGTGGTCTCCCACCTGACTCTTTAAAACCCATGTGGATCCTCTTTACACCTCTGCAGCAGTATCTTGGGCCCCCTGAACTTCCCAGGGGCCCTAGACCGGAGCCGCCACCCTGATTGCCAAACCCAGTTATATAGTAAAAGTCTGTATTCATTCTGTAGGATGTTAGTGTGAACCACAAGGAAATGTAAATAGATATGATGCATTAAGCTGCATGTGAAACTACACGTCCTCAACAGCTTCGCAGAGATTTTGGCAGGGTCAGGATACTTGGGGTTGTTTTTCTGTGGCAGCTGTTGTTCTGACGGTTCCGTATCCCTGGGCTAATAGGAGCTTAGTAGCCAGTCCCCGATCCAGTGACTTTCTAATTATACATTTTTAATTCAAACGTTAACTACAGGGTGCAGCTTTTTATTACATATAAGAAAAGTCCTTGGAACCCAGTGTGGACAGGTGTGTGGGGGAGCTCTCAGTGTTAATGGATAGAGTCCCTGGCAATATGGTGTCCCTGACCTTAAACCTGATTTTGACAACGAACGATTAATTACTGAGCTGGTTATTTCTCTTTCAAGATACCCCCTCCTCCCTGAAAAGGAATGCAGCGTATTAAAGGATATCGCCCCTATTTACACACAGTCCAAAGTGTGCTGACTTTGTCGTAACAATAGCAAATACTCCAAATACTGCGGATTTCATAGGCGAGATCCACTATAATATATATTACACAGCGTGCAGGGGTATTTATAGTTTAAACTTTAGTTCTCATGAAGTTGTTATTATAACAGAAGAGTTCAAAAGAAAGTAAAACGATGGGTGATAAGTCCTGCAGACACACGTTATCGGAAGGTCACGAGCGTGACACCGTATTACGCAATGCAGCACGTTTCACACACTTTACCTTCCATTTGCACCGCACTTCTGTTTAAAGTTCCATACTTGGTGTGTATGCGACATCGATAAAATAGAACGGCAGCGCACTTCTGTGATATATGGCTAGGCCAACTAAACTCCATTTTTCCCTTGTTTGCAACGCTTATGTTACGATTGCGCATGCCGATTTGGTTAGAATGGAAAACGCTGGGAAATGCAAAAAAAAAAAGTTTTTGTGCTAGACCTCAATCCGTTTCCATAAGTGCGTTTCCAAAATTTTCCTGCAAAATCGCCTGTAAACTGGAACACGCGACAATGCACCAAATCACCTCTATAATAAAATCACCTCTACCTCTATATAAAATCACCTCTGTATAAATAACTCTATATAAATCACCTCTATATAATCCCTCTATATCAAATCACCTCTACCTCTATAATAAATCAGCCTCTGTATAAAATCACCTCTATATAAAATCACTCTATATAAATCCAAATCACCTAATATAAAATAACCTCTATATAAAATCACCATCTATATAAAATACTCTATATAAATCACCTCTACCTCTAATAAATCCCCTCTGTATAAAAGAACCTCTATATAAAATCACCTCTACTATAAAATCACCTTATATATAAAATAAACCTCTATCATATAAATCACCTCTATATAAATAATCTCTATATAAATCAACCTCTAGCCTCAGATATAAAATCCACTCTTTAATACATAACCTCTATATAAAATCACCTCTATATATAAAACTCACCTCTCTATAAATAACCTCTTATAGAAAATCACCTCTATATAAAATAACCGCTATTATAAAATCACCTCTACCTCTAATACAATCACCTCTGTATAAAATAACCTCTATATAAAATCACCTCTATATACAATCACCTCACCTCTCCTAACTCACCTCTATATAAAAGCACCTCTACCTCTATATAAAATCACCCTCGATATAAAATCACCACCTCTATATAAAATCCCCTCTATAATAAAATCACCTCTGTATAAAAACACCTCTTTATAAAATAACCTCTATATAAACCCCCCACCTCTATTAAATCACCTCTACTCATATAAATCACGTCTGTATAAAATTAACTCTATATAAATCACCTCTGTAATCAAATAAACCTCGTATTCAAAATCACCATCTAATATAAAATCACCTCTATCCTCGATATAAAACCACCTCTGTATAAATAACCTCTATATAAAATCACCTCTTTATAAAATAGCCTCTATAAAATCACCCTCTGGTATAAAATAACCTCTATATAAAATCAACCTCTGTATAATATAACCTCTATCTAAATCACCCTCTATTACAATCGCCTCTACATAAATCACCTCTATATACATTTTGGCCTCTATATAAAATTACCTCTATATAAATTTCACTCTATATAAAATTTGCCTCTATATAAATTCACCTCTGTATAAATTGCCTCTATATAAAATTGCCCTCTATATAAAGTCACCTCTATAAAAATCGCCTCGTATAAAATCGCCTCTATATAAAAATCGGCCTCATTACCAATCACCTCTTTTAAAATCACCAATCTGTATAAATTCACCTCTATCTAAACTCGCCTCTATATAAAATCGCCTCTTTATCAAATCATCTCTATATATAACATCACCTCTATATAAAATCCCTCTTTTAAATCACCTCTGTACAATTTCGCCTCTATATAAAATAAAATCGCCTCCTATATAAATCACCTCTATATAAAATCACCTCTTTAAAAAATAAAATCAACCTCTATATAATCACACCCTCTATATAACATTCGCCTCTTTTTATAAAATCACCTCTTTTATAACATCGCATCTATAATAATTTTAGCCCTCTATATAAAACCACCTCTAAATAAAAATCCCTTTATATAAAATCCCTTCTATATAAATTTCACCTCTTATAAAATCGCCTCTTATAAATTCACCTCGTTATAAAAATCGCCTCTATATAAATTTACCTCTATATAAATCACCTCAGATAAAATCAACCTCTATCTAAAATCACCTCTTGTACACTTGTCCTCATTGTCTCTTGGTTTATTCATCCTTTTTTTATAATGGCATTCAGCGAAATTTCACATCACAGTAACACGTTGTTACGCGTTTTCGCTATTTTCAAGAGAAAATACATGCATAAGCTGCGAAAAAATGCTTGACGCAAAACGGAAACGGGGGCGCAATTGCATTGTTCCATCAGAAATCGCAGGAATGTTTTGCGTTCCCAGAGCAATTTTCATGAAGCAAAACCGGGTCGAAAATGCATGCGCAAACGCACGAACAAACGAAATAGTGTGGCCTGCCCTCATACAGGTACCGATTACAAATTATGGCAATTAAACAGCCATGTTGGGGAAATTACTACGCGTGTTCGATTTTTAGCCCTTTTCGCAATGTTGATCGCAAAGTGTTTTACTACATGGCTATAGCGAAAGTAATTGCTCCTCCCTGTTTGAATAATTGCTGTCAATCCTGATCTGGGTTACATTCTAGAGATGGTTTTCCGACGGGAAAATTTTGTTGGGTTGTTGTTTTTAATGGTTGCACCTAGTATCTGCCCCAGCTAATGGTAATTAGAATCTCTGGCTTTACATAAAGGCTTTCTTAAACATGACCGTCCTAGTTTTCTCAGCTCAAGCCCATTCATAGCTACCAGCAGATTCCCTTATCTTCAAATGTGTTGTTCCTGGTTTGGCACTGAAATCACCCAGTCTGGTCACATGACTTCAACCTCAACATGACATTGAGGCAGTTGACCGATGCAACAGGAGTATTTGGCTGTGCTATGCAGCTCGGATGACACCATTGGTACAGTAAGTGATCTGTATGGGGGTAATTTCTTATTAACGACAAATAAAACAGTTATTAGATGATGAATATGTTTTATTAATAAATCTACCCCCCCCCAGTATAAAACTTTACCCGGATGGGCTGGGTGGCTAGACGGCGATCATTAAGGATTATTAAGAATTTGTTTTCTTATTTAAAGGGAGAATTTTCCCCATCTACTAAAAGGGGGCAATTTCCTCTGTAATAAATATATAACCACCTTATCTAATTATAACAGGGATGGCCCTTCAAGTTTTTGCAAGCAGTGTAGCCAGGGAATGCTGAGAGTCGTAGTTTCAAAACATCCTGCTGCATTAATAATAGAGGTGCCACCTCTTCCATTTGAAAGGCTAAGTACCCTCTTTATTAAATGTAATGCTGTATGGCTACAATGAAATCAGTGCAGCCTGCGTCATGCCTCTAATGCAAATAATGATCTTTTAAAGGGGAAGAGTCTAGAATGCAGCAAGGTGAGAGACCGTCTGTTTATTTAATAGAGATACGTTCACTATTGGTAAAGCCTCCAGTCGTGCAGGAACTTGCTGAGCTTGGGAAATTAATAGTCTGGCTTCTCAAGTGCTTCAACTTGCCCTTAACACACTTCAGCATTCACAGCTTGTGCTGCAGGTAAAGCAAACTAAGCTCCCAGTGTGTTCACCAGTAACAACGCTCGCCTTCCAGCTCAACGCTCTGATTGTTCTAAGGGAATTAAGGGCTTGGAGGCTTGAGAAATGTGCCGGGCCCATTGTGAATTTTCTTGGTGAAAAGCAGTTAACGTCCGAGGTTGAAAAATCTATTTAAAGGTAAAAGGGGAAGTTGTGTTTGTTCTGCTTTGGCTGTGAAGACTTTTTCTTCCGTGATTTACGTTTGTTATTTTTGTTTGTAATAGGTGAGCGTCCTCACCGACCAGGTGGAAGCTCAGGGCGATAAAATCCGGGATCTTGAGTCCTGCGTGGAGGAGCATCACCTGAAACTCAATGCTGCAGAGGAAATGCTCCAGCAGGTAAGAGAACTGATGGAATCCAATGGAGAGAAGTTTCTCTGTGATGAACTGTAGTTTGCAGTGAGTTAGACAAGTCCTGGTTTTCTCAGAGAGGAAACACAGTTGAAATCCACTGTGTCTTAGTTTATCCTTTAATATGAAGAAATACATTGCACAAAGCTGTGCAGAGATCAGGGCCACTTCATAATCCCCCCGTAGGGTCTTTATATTGTGTTTGTTTTCTATAAATGGGTAAACTATTAAAAGGGAAATGTTGATGTATGTGTAAGCTATAAGGTGTAACTATAAAGGGGGAATGTTGGAGGGTATGTGTATCTATAAGTGTAACTATAAAGTGGGAATGTTGGAGGGTAATGTGTATCTATATTGTAACTATTAAAGGGGAATGTTTGGAGGGTATGTGGTTTCTATAAGTATAACTATTAACGGGGGACTGTTGGAGGTATGTGTATCTATAAGTTAACTATGAAAGTGGAATGTTGGAGGGTATGTGTTCTATAAGTTGGTAACTATTAATGGGGAATGTTGGAGGTATGTGTTTTTCTTAATAACGTGTAACTATTAAGGGGGAATGTTTGAGGGTATGGTAATCTATAAGTTAACTATTAAAGGGGGAGGTTGAGGGTATGTGTTTTCTATAAGTGTAACTATTAAAGGGGGATGTTGGGAGGGTATGTGTATCTAAAGTGTAAACTATTAAAGGGTGGACATGTTGGAGGGTAATGTGTTTTTCTATAAGGTAACTATTAAAAGGGGAAATGTTGAGGTTCATTGTTTCTATAAGTGTAACTAATAAAGGGGTAGGTTGGCGGGTATGTGTAGCTAAAGTGTAACTATTAAAAGGGGAATTGAGGGTATGTGTTTTCTCTAAGTGATACTATTAAAGCGGGAATTTTGAGGGTATGTGTTTCTATAAAGTGTACTCTTAAGGGGGAATGTTGGAGGGTAAGTGTATCTATAAGTTGTAACTATTAAAGGGGGAATGTTGGAGGGTATGTTTTTTCTATCAGTAACTATTAAGGGGGATCATTTTTAGAGGGTATGTTGTTCCTTAAGTGTAACTATTAAAAAAGGGGAATGTTGGAGGTATGTGGTATCTAAATAAGTGTAACTATTATAGGGGTAAGTTTGAGGTATGTGGTTTCTTCTATAAGGTAACTATTAAAGGGGAATGTTTGGAAGGGTATGTGCTTTTCTAAAGTGTAACTATTAAGGGGGAATGTTGGAGGGTAATGTGTTTTCTATAAGTGTACTAGTAACAGGGGGGGAATTTGAAGGTATGTGTGTCTATAAGTGAACTATTAAAGGGGGATTTTGAGGGTATGTGTTTCTATAATTGTCAACATAATTAAGGGGGAATGTTGGAGGGTATGTGTATCTATAAGTGTAACTATTAAAGGGGAATGTTGAGGGTATGTGTATCTATAATGTAACTATTAAAGGGGAATGTTGGAGGGTATGTGTTTCTATAAGTGATAACGATTAAAGGGGGAATGTTGAGGGTAATGTTTTTTTCTATAGGTGTAACGATTAAAGGGGGAATGTTGGAGGTATGTGTTTCTATAAGTGTAAAACTATTAAAGGGGGAATGTTGGAGGTATTGTTTCTATAAGTGAACTATTAAAGGGGGAATGTTGGGGTAATGGTGTTTTCTAATAATGTAAACTATTCAAGGGGGAAAGGTTTGGAGGGTATGGTGTTTCTATAGGTGTAACTATTAAGGGGGAATAATTGGAGGGTATGTGTTTCTATAAGTGTACTATTAAAGGGGAATGTTTGAGGTATGTGGTATCGATAAGTGTATCTATTCCCCTTTAATAGTTTACACTTATAGAAACATACATACCCCTCACATTCCCCCTTTAATAGTTTACAACTTATAGAAACACATACACTCCAACATTCCCCCTTGAATAGTTTTTTACACTTATTAGAACACATAAGTGTTTCTATAAATGTAACTATTCAAGGGGGAATGTTTGGAGGGTATTGTGTCTATACGTGTACCTATTAAAGGGGTAATGTGAGGGTTAATGTGTTTCTATAAGTGTAACTATTAAAGGGGAATGTTTGAGGTATGTGTTTTCTATAGGGTAAACTATTAAAGGGAATGTTATCGGAGGGTATGTGTATCTATAAGTGTACTAGTAAAGGGTAATGTTGGAGGGTAAATGTTGTTTCTATACAGTGTAACTATTAAAGGGGAATGTTGGAGGGTAATGTGTATCTATAAATGTAACTATTAAAGGGGCATGTTAGAGGGTCTGTGTTCGATAAAAAAGTGTTAACTATTAAAGGGGGAATTTGGAGGGTAGTGTTTCTATACGTGTAACTATTAAAGGGGGAATGTTGGAGGGTATGTGTATCTATAAGTGGTAACTATTAAAGGGGAATGTTGGAGGTAGGTTTTTCTATAAGGTGTAACTATTAAAGGGGGAATGTTGGAGGGTATTGTTTTTCTATAAATGTAACTATAAAGGGGAATGTTGGGGGGGGTATTTGTTTCTATAAGTGTAACTATTAAAGGGGTAATGTGGAGTATGTGTTTTTCTATAAGTGTAACATTAAAGGGGGAAAATGTTGCAGGTTATTGTTTCTATAAGTGTAACTATTAAGGGGAATGTTGGAGAGGTTGTGTATCTATAAAGGTAACTATTATAGGGGGTATTTGGAGGGTATGTGTTTTCCTATAAGTGTAACTAATTAAAGGGGGAATGTTGGAGGGTATGTGTAAGCTATAAGTGTAACTATTAAAGGGGGAATGTTTGGAGGGTATTTGGTATCTATAAATGTAACTATTAAGGGGAATGTTTGGAGGGTATGTGTATCTAATAAGTGTAACTATTAAAGGGGAATGTTGGAGGGTCTGTGTTTCTATAAGTTGTAACTATTAAAGGGGGAATGTTGGAGGGTATGTGTTTCTTAATTTGTACCTATTAAATGGGGAATGTGAGGGTAATGTGTTTTCTATAAGTGTAAACTCTATTAAAGGGGGAATGTTGGAGGGTATGTGTTTTCTATAGTTAACTATTAAAGGGGATGTTGGAGGGTAGTGTATCTATAAGTGTAACTATTAAAGGGGGAATGTTTGGAGGGTATGGTGTTTCTATAAAGTGTAACTATTAAAACTCTTAAGGGGGAATGTTGGAGGGGATGTGTTTCTATAAGTGTAACTATTAAAGGGGGAAGATTTGAAGTAGTATGTGTTTCTATAAGTGTAACTTTTAAGGGGGAATGTTTGGAGGTAATTGTATCTATAAGTGTGACTATTAAAGGGGAATGTTGGAGGTTAATGTGTTTCCTATAAAGTAACTAGTAAAGGGGAATGTTTGGAGGGTATGTTTTCTATACGTTAAAACTATTCAAGTGGAATGTTGGATGGGTCTGTATTTTCTATAAGTTGTAACTATTAAAGGGGGAATGTTTAGAATGGGTATTTGTATCTATAAGTGTAACTATTAAAGGGAATGTTGGAAGTTATGGTGGGTTCTATAAGTGTAACCTAATTAAAGGGAATGTTTTGGAGGTTATGTGTATCTCTAAGTTTAACTATTAAAGGGGGAATGTGGAAGAGGGGTATGTGTTTTTTTATAAGTGTAACTAGTAAAGGGGGAATGGTTGGAGGTATGTGTTTTTCTATAAGTGAACTATAAAGGGGGAATGTTGGATAGGTAGTTGTTTTCCTATAAATTGTAACTATTAAAGGGGACTTTTGAGGTATGTTTTTCTATAAGTGTAACTATTAAAGGGGGAATGTTGGAGGGTATGTTTTTCTATAAGTGTAACATTAAAGGTAGGAATGTTGGAGGTATGTGTTTCTATATTGTAACTATTAAGGGGGAATGTTGAGTGGTATGTTTTTCTATAAGTGTAACTATTAAAGGGGAATGTATGGAGGGTATGTGTTTTTTCTAATAAGTGTAACTATTAAAGGGGGAATGTTTGAGGTATTGTGTAATCTATAAGTGTAACTATAAAGGGGATGTGGAGGGATGTGGTTTTCTATAATTAAACTATTAACGGGTGAATGTTGGAGGGTATGTTTTTTCTATAAGTGTAACTCTTAAAGGGGGAATGTTGGATGGTATGTTTTTTCCTATAAGTGTAACTAATAACGGGGAATGTTGGAGGGTTGTGTATCTATAGTGTCACTATTAAAGGGTAATGTTGGAAGGGTTGTGTATCTCATAAGTGTAACTATTAAAGGGGGAATGTTGTGAGGGTATGTGTTTTCTATAAGTGTAACTATTAAAGGGGGAATGTTGAGGGTATGTGTTCTTAAGTGTAACTATTAAAGGGGAATGGTTGGAGGTAATGTTTGTTTCTATAAGTGTAACTATTAAAGGGGATGTTGGAGGGTATGGTGTTTTCTATAAGTTAACTATAAAGGGAATGGTTGAGGGTATGTGTTTCCTATAGTGTAACTATTAAAGGGGGAATGTTGAGGGTAATGTGTATCTATAATTGTAACTATTAAAGGGGGAATGTGGAGGGTATGTGTTTTTCTATAAGTGTACTATTAAAGGGGGAATGTGGAGGGTATGTTTTTTCTATAAGTGTACTATTAAAGGGACTTTTGTGAGGGTATGTGTTTCTATAAGTATAAACTAATAAATGAGGGGATGTTGGAGGGTATGTGTATCTATAAAGTGTAACTATTAAAGGGGAAGTTGAGGGTATGTGTTTTTTTTCTATAAGTGTAACTATTAACGGGGAGAATTTGGAGGGTATTTGTATCTATAATTTGTAACTATTAAAGGGGAGAATGGTTGGAGGGTATGTGGTTTCTATAAGTGTAACTATTAAAGGGGGAATGTTGGAGGGTATGTGTATCTCTAAGTGTAACTATTAAAGGGGAGAATGTTGGCGGGTAATTACTTTCTATAAGTGTAACTATTAAAGGGGAGAATTTGGAGGGTATGTGTTTCTATAAGTGTCTATTAAAGGGAAATGTTTGGAGGGTATGGTATCTATAATTGGTAACTATTAAAGGGGAACGTTGAGGGTATGTGTATCTATAAGTGTAACTATTAAGGGGGATGTTGGATGAGTTGTGTTTCTATAAAGTGTAACTATTAAAGGGGGAATGTTGGAGGGTATGTCTTTCTATAGTGTAACTATTAAAGGGGAGAATGTTTTTGAGGGTATGTGTTTCTATAAGTGTAACTATTCCAGGGGAATGTGGAGGTTATGGTTTCTATAAGTGTAACTATTACAGGGAGAAAATTGGAGGGTAATTGAATTCTTTTCTATAATTGTACACACTATTAAGGGGAATGTTTGGAGGGTATGGTGTATCTATGAAGTGTTAACTAGAAAGGGGAAATGTTGGAGGGCATAATGTGTTTCTATAAGTGTACTAATTAAAGGGGAATGTTGGAGGGTATGTGTTTTCTCATAAGTGTAACTATTAAGGGGAAATGTTGGAAGGTAAGTGTTTCTATAAGTGTAACTATAAGGGGGAATGTGGAGGGTATGGTGTATCGATAAGTGTACTATTAAAGGGGAATGTTGGAGGGTATATGTTCTATAACGTTAAACTATTAAAGGGAATGTTGGAGGTTATACATGTTTCTATAAGTGTACCCTATTAAAGGGGGTAATTTTGGAGGGTATGTTTTTTCTATAGTGTAACTATTAAAGGGGAATGTTGAGGTATGTGTATCTATAGTGTAACTATTAATAGGGGGAATGTTGGAGGGTAATGTTTTTCCTATACGTGTACTATTAAAGGAATGTTGGAGGGTATGTGTATCCTATAAGTGTAACTATTAAAGGGAAATGTTTGGAGGATATTTGTTTCTATAAGTGTAACTATTAAAGGGGAATGTTGGAGGGTATGGTGTTCGATAAGTGTAACTATTAAAGGGGGAATGTTTGGAGGGTATGTGTTCTATAAGTGGTACTATTAAAGGGGGAATGTTGGAAGGTATGTGTATCTGTAAGTGTAACATTAAAAAGGGAGAATGTTGGAGGTTATGTGTATCTATAAATGTAACTATTAAAGGGAATGGTTGGAGGGTTATTTGTATCTATAATGTACTATTAAAGATGGAATGTTGGAGTGTATGTTTTCTATAAGTGTAATCGATTAGAGGAAGTGGATGGGTATGTGTTCTATAAGTGTCTATTAAAGGTGAATGTGGAGGGTATGTGTTTCTTCTATAAGTTGTAACTATTAGGGAATGTTTGGAAGTGGTATGTTATCTATAGTTTACTATTAAAGGGGGATGTTGGAAGGGTATGGGTTTCTCTAAGTGTAACTATAAAGGGGAATTTTGGAAGGTAATTTTCATAAATTGTAACTCTTAAAGGGGAAATGTTGGAAGGTAAGTGTTTCGATAATTGTAACTATTAAGGGGAATGTTGGAGGTTATGTGTTTCTATAAGTGGAACTATTAAAGGGGAATGTTGGAGGGTTATGTGTTTCTATAAGTGTAACCTCGGGTATAGGTTAATAGACATTTTTACTCGCGGATTCGATACTCGCGTCTAGGTATAATAGACATTTTACTTGTGATTCGATATAGTCGCGTATAGGTATAATAGACATTTTAATGCGATCGATACTCGCGTATAGTATAGATAGACATTTACTTGCGAATTCGCAGACCTGAACGTTCAACATTCGTAATTATCGAAAATCCGGGAAAAACCAAAAGCCAGAGAAAGTCCTCATATTCGATATTTACTCGCATATGGTATAATAGACTTTTATCGGATTATACTCGGTAGGTATATAGACATTTACTCGCGGATTCGATACTTGGTATAGGTATAATAGACATTTTACTCGCGGATTCGATACTCGGTATAGGTATATAGACATTTTACTCGCGGATGATACTCGGGTATAGGTATAATAGACATTTTACTCGCGGATTCGATACTCGTATAGGTATAATAGACATTTTACTTGGGATTCGATCTCGGTATAGGTATAATGACATTTTACTTCGGATTCGATACTCGCGTATAGGTATAATAGACATTTACTCACGGATCGATACTCGCGTATAGGTATAATAGACATTTTACTCGGGATTCGATACTCAGGTATAGGTATAATAGACATTTTACTCGCGGATTCGATACTCGGGTATAGGTTATAATGACATTTTACTCACGGATTCGATACTCGCGGATAGGTATAATAGACATTTTACTCGCGGATTCGTAGCGTATAGGATAATAGACATTTACTCGCGGATCGATACTCGGGTATAGGTAAATAGACATTTTACTCACGGATTCGATACTCGGTATAGGTATAATAGAATTTTACTCGCGGTGATACTCGGGTATAGGTATAATAGACATTACTCACGGATTCGATACTCGCGTATAGGTATAATAGACATTTTACTCGCGGATTCGATACTCAGGTATAGGTATAATAGACATTTTACTCGCGGATTCGATACTCAGGTATAGGTATAATAGACATTTTACTCGCGGATTCGATACTCGGGTATAGGTATAATAGACATTTACTCGTGGATTCGATACCAGAGATAGTATAATAGACATTTTACTCGCGAATTCGCAGACCTCGAACGTTCGAACATTCGATAATTATCGAAAGTCCGGAAAATACCAAAAGCCCGAAAAATCCGGGTACGATAGTTCGAGAAGTCCAAGTCCGTTTGAACTTGGGTTCGAGTCTAGTCCAGAGTACATAAGGGAAACATGTGATGAGGACAGTAGGTTTGGCCACACATACAACGCAGTTCTTCGGGGGTACGTGTACTTTTAAAGTCATTTACTAGTATTTTTACATGTCACGTGATGTCTAAATAATCAGTATAAAAATGAAGTAATACTTTCCTGTAAAGATAAATGCTGAATAATTTAAAGGGATCTAAAGTATAAAACTTTATGAGATCATTAGATAAGGATGCCGCATTATATTTTCCTAAAGTTAATATAAGGCAAGATACTGAAGTTACATTTTGAAAGACATTCCCTTATGTGGAGCCCGCAATCCACCATGCATCCTGGTCATACTGGAGGAGGGGGAGATCTTTGCCGGTAATGCCATTCCTCCGTACATGGCGAATGAAATTATAATTTAAGTACGATTAAGTAAGATTTAAGGCAGCATTTGTAAGGAGACTTCTGGGTATTTTTTACTGTTTGTGGGATTTAAGAGGATAAATGCACTGATATCCAAAACCACAGCGCCATCTGGTTGGCTGATTTTGGCTTTACTGAGCCACTAGTACAGAGCAGCAGACATGCTGGTTATCACAGGGGTGAGAAACAATTCACATATACAGGGAGATGTAATTAAACTTCTTATCATTGAAAATGTTGCTACTTTTGCCCCAACCAATCTGATGATTGCTTTAAAATAGTAACTAAAATCTGATTGGTTGGGCAAGTAGACACCCTTTTTAATGTAAGAACTTTACATCTCCCTGGTTCGACTCTTAAAGGATAAGTTTACCCAAAAAGTGGACCTATCTATTTCATGTTAAAAAGAGAATAGGAAGTAAGAAACTACGTCTTACCCCGTTCTTCAATTAATATAACAGGGCTTGGAACGAAGATTGTAATATTACCCACAAGCCACATATAGTGTGATTAACCCAGAAACAGTCGGGACCGTCACAGGAGCCAGTGAGGGAGCATGCAATTTTTACCATCTTTGTTCCTAGCTCCTGTTCAATTAATTGAAGAACAGAGGGTGAGACGGAGCACATTAACCTCCCGTTTTCAATAACGCACAATGGGACTGGTTCACTCGATGTTTGACTGAACCTGTCTAAGTCACTCATAATACTGTACATTGACATTCCTGTTTATTTTCTCTTTAAGACACAAGATTGAACAAAATATGTACACATCCTGGTTTGTGGGAAGGACCAGAAAGTCATTTTATTTTCTTTAGTGACACGTTAACCCTTAACATAAGAAAAACAAATGAGGGTGCACTCCAAAAAAGTATTCAGTTTATTGTGAACCACAGTAACACAACGTTTCGGGGGGGCCCCCTTCTTCAGGTGATCTTACCATAGTATGTCAACTGGGAAACAATACTAATGTTTAGTAATGTTACTGTTACTACTCTAGTGTTCATTTGCTACAAGGCCAATGAGTCCAAGAGCAGGTTGATACTACGTGACCATTATTCCTTATGTGCTATAATGTTAAGATTAAGAAATGTATCCAATTATAATAGCAGCAACACCCTCACGTCTCACCCCCATACTAATAAACAAACCAGGGTAAGAAGCTAAAGTGAGGACCTAGCTGTTCAGCCCTCACCCAGGGCAGTCTGGTAGGGTGGGTGGGGGGTTTGGGGAGCAGGGTGTATTGTTGTCCTTTAATATCCATATGTAGCCCTCCTGGAATACAGTAAAATATATTAGTATTTCTGGACAGTAAATTTTTTCAGCTTTAAACCAAACCAATGATGCCACAGCCCTTGTTCCAATATGGCCGAATGGGAACTATGATCAGATGTCCTGCGGTTTAGTTGAAGAGAGATTGATCCATGGTTGAGTGTTACTAGACTAAGTTAAGTTCTGGAGCTTCTGAAGATTGAACAATTGGCAGCTCCATTCTCTAGTGATGTCATTGTAGGCCTGTGCCCCTACTCTCTTGGTGGTGCAGGCATCTGCCATCGGTTTCACGTGATGTGAAAGAAGCAACCATGTATGAAACAATCCGGGGAGCATGGAAGGGGCCAGACAGTAACTTGAGTGGAAAGAAAGAAGTGGACATTTCTTCAATCTTTAGATCTTCTTAACCCATAATAACAAAACACTCAACAATGGAGAGATTTGCAGGTAAGAAATTTACTTTCTTGGAGATTCCTTGGTTTTGACAATAACTGTAGAAAACAGTTCCCAACAATGTCCTTGACTGGTCTGTTTATTTTGTAATGGCAGAGTAGGAACTTGGGGTTTCCTGCTCACTGTACCCTTCTAAGTCAGTATGTCGAATGTCTGTGCAAAAATCATTTAGCAGAGTAAATAAATCTACAGGTTGCAGAAACTTTAAACCTAAAGGAAACACAAACATGTCCTTATCTCCTGGTGTTAGAGATAAACCTCTCTTTGTTAATGTGACATTGCCCAATTAGGTACATTCCCCAACCAATCTAAACTTAGTAACTGCATGACTTTGACATTACCCACACTGCAGGACGGCAAGACCACTGGACCTGATGTTTTTGACCAGAACAATGATCACAGAGGATGGATTCTGTTCAGGTTAATAACCTTTGTCCTTAGTATTAAATATATAAAATATTAACTATGAAACTCCGGTTTGTAGAGGGTCTGGCAGATCGGAAGGAATGTACCAGATATACCCCAGCATTTAGTTTCTGGGTAAAATATTATGTATACTCCCTTCCTTTGACATCCAGGATAATGTTCCGCAAACGTCTTTGATCTCAATGTGGCTTTAAGGGTTCAGGCCACACTAGAGCGGGAAGGAAGATACTCAATATTTGCACAAGCCACCGTAATATAATGGTGGCGCATTAGACACCATCGCACCAAGTGTGGCCGGACCAATTGGCCAATACTAGCATGCGCTTTTTAATTCGCGATCAGATTTTGCGTTAAAATGCGGTGGTGTGGCCAAGCCCTATAGTCATGAATCATAGCAGAACTGCTGTTCATTACACATGTACGTCATGGCCCCCGCATGTAGGTAGGCTTTACGTTGATCTGTTATGTTTAAAACTGATTGTAACAGCGGGTTCTGCCGACATTCCCAGCCAGATCAGGTTGCGTCGAACTATCATTTTACCACCCAGAGGCGTAGACGTTCTCTATCTTTCCAGAAATTGTTGATTTCAGAGATGTTTACCTTGTCCTTCAAAAATGTTTGGAACAAATGCAACCAACAATATTTCACCTTGGCCCATGTGCAGCATTGAAGGTCGTACCATGGCCCGAAAAGTATCGACATGTCTGAAATTTGTCCAGCTTGGTAAAAATTTAACCAAAATATTGCAACCTGTCAAGATTTGATCATGTGTGTACCACTACAGCATTAAAACTAATCCTTCTTCTAATACCAAAACTTCTGGTGTCCGCCCCTCCCTGTTATGGCCCAGACATGCTCAGGATATAACCATAATGTCCTGCACCGTGTAACAATCCTATATATCTAGAAAAACCATAGGAATTGTGTTTAACCATAGAAAAACAAACTCATGAGACTATACTGCACCATCTTCTCTTTGCTAATTGATTCCTAACTTAGCGGAGGCTGTTATGGATACTAAAAGCTAAATATGGCGCATGTAAGGGATCTTGGGATTTATCTGGTGGATAAGAGTCTTGTTCTAATTATGTTCTTATATATTCTTAAAGGGGCAATTGACATTGAACTGTTAACACTAACAGGGAATACAGTAAAAGTTCTTATTGTTAAAAATGGTGCTCATTTGCCCCAACCAATCAGATGTTAGCTTTCAATGTTAAATAAGCTCTGAGGGGGCAAAATAGCTAGCACCATTTTAAAGATAAGAATGTTTATTGAATCTCTCTGTTTGTGTTCTGTAATATACATTTTGTTTTTGCTTGTTAAATTTGCCTCAAAAGAAAAAAAAAACAATAGATTGAATCCAAGGGGGCAGCGTTTCATTGGTGTCTATACTATTTACCTACAGCAGTATGTCAGTTCCATGAACGGAATTCGTTCTAAAAAATTCTTTATCATAATTTATATTTTAATTAAGTGTTTTTATTACTCCTTGTAAAGTTATTTTTAAAGGCATGCTCCACGTAAACAACTGTTTAATGTTCAGACATTAGGGCACATTGCTACGCTTTTTTTGCGTTTTTTTCATATCATTGAAAACGCGGCAACGCACCGAAAAATGCGCGTTTTCGTGTGCATTGCGATTGCGTTGCGTTCCGCATTAAAATCGCATGCGATTCGTGTGCGTTTGCGTTGCAGTGTGGCCGTGCCTTAGAAGAATGTTTCGCAACAACAATGCTAATTTAAACAATGTGTCACATTTCTTTTAGAACTTCCTAACCAGAAACCATGGAGCCACTTCAAACCCCTCCTTCTTCCCCCGCCATTGGTTCAGGCATGTCAGTGGGGTTTAACCGAAAGCCCTCCAATGAAATATTTTAAGGCACAAAGCACAAAGAGGTGCAGACATACCCCAGCAGCCTCTACAAGCAATGTTTTATAGCAGTAGTGTTGGCCTATGAAGGACTTTTTAAGGCAGCTTGGACTAACAATCAACAATCAGTGTTTTGACCTGAAATATTCCTTTAAAGTAGCAATTTAAAAAAAAATAATAATGTTCAGCTTCTAAATGATAAAGGATCAATATAGCTAATGCATAACACTATACCCTAACAGGGATATCAAACCTGTGACCCTCCAAATGTTTGCAAACTACAACTCCCAGCATTGAAACTAGGAATGATGGGAGTTGTAGTTTGCAAACATCGGAGGGCACAGGCGACCTTCCGATTTATAGCGATTATAAGTTTCCAATAATAAATGGCCAAAATAAAAGCATGGTGTTAATGACCAATAACACACGGCATTTATCAACTACTGACACAGCCAATGCGGAATTTTGGTTTTACAAAATGGAGCCTCTCTCTAGCCCTTACCAATTTGGAATACCAAATTCCGATCAGCCATTATGGATATGTCGTTATTTATTACTCCAATGTATTTCATTCGAACACAGTTATTCCGTCTTAATCAGCGGAAGCTTTAGTGGGCCGCAAAACGCCATTCGCATCTGTATTTAAACCGCTGTCATGTTGTATGATCGCCATGCAAATCCGTTCTTAGATACTTACAAAATACTTATCTGGTGGATCGGTGAAACAAATGGAGGTTAAGACTTGAGGCTTCGCTATGCGCGTTTTCCGATCTGCAGGAACATTTATTTTTCCCAGGAAAGAGTTCTCACTATGGGGGAGATTCAATGTGGCCCAAATCTATCTAAAACCCACGTTAACCCGGAGAAATTCCTGGTTAACGTGGGTTTTAGATGGATTTTAGAACACAGCGACAATGTTTATGTAAACAGCACTGTGCTAGCCGAAAAGCCGGTTCGTTAAGTTGTGCTTACCTTGTCAGCGAAACTTAACGTGACTGTGAGAGAGGCTTTAAAGTGCGATGCAAACCTGACGTAATCTCGTTTACGTCAGGTATTGTATCGCGGGATCGGGCTAAGGTAAATTAGGTGAATTCCCGATATTGAATCTCCCCAATGTGCGTTAAGTTCGCATGCGCGCAGTATTTCGGTCCGAGCCCATCCTGTCTATTTATTCATCAATTCAAGTCTATGGGAACGCAAACACAAGCAAACGCAGACGAAATGTACAAAAAGCTACACAAATGCAAACACAAGCGCGTCGCGTTTTTCCGTGCGGTACAGACCTCACTGCATCCGTGCTAGAAATGATCGAATTAAGGGCCGTATTTCCAAACTGCGGGATTGGCAGACGGAATATATAATGCAGAATTAACTTCTCTTCCCCCATCTCTTACAATGAGGGAAATAGTGCACAGTCATCCCACTGAAATTTTCATACATTTCTAAATGCCAAATGTCATTAAACGACAATTACAGCTGAGCATGATGGGGCTTGTAGTCTTTTGACAGCTGCAAGGTTTATAAACAGCCTCTCTCTGGCAATGCAACAGCTTTCAAAACGACCCAATAATCCTGCACTGTATCTTGGAAACAATTTGCCATTTAGAATGATGTGAGGTTTACCTTTAAAATAACTCTTCGAGTGGCAGAACCCAGGCAGGCACGGGGTATAGACCTTCCATGCCCTCCCCGGCCAAGCACAGACACAAGAGGCTGAAATTGAATCTCAGTTGTATTTGAATTGTACGTGTGCAGGGATTTTTTTTTTTTTATGGGACGGGTTGGACACAAACTTTTTTGGTGTGGTTCATTCTCAACACTTGCTATTAGCTTTCAAGTCAAGCGGGATGATGTGATTATTACCAAGAAAAACTCTCACGGATCAAAGAGCCAAAGGGAGAAAGGTCCCTGTACAAACAGCTAAAGGTACGTTTCCTTGTCGTCGAGAGGCAGCCTGTAACGTTAGATTCTGCGGTTGGGATCGCCAATCATCGCCTAGCTGGCCGTGTTTGTGTATTGCGAAGTTAAAAGGACTATGTTCCGTGTTTTGGGCTCTGTAGCCTCATATGAAAGGGATCCCTTTGTGTCTATGTGTTTTGTAATCCTGCGTGGAACAACATTAAAGACAAAACCTTCTCTATTATGCTTGGCGAAATCTATCTGGCAGTTTAGGAGTGTCTGGGAACACGAGCAAATTCGTTTACTGCCGCCTAACAGGTAAGACCTGATTGAAGGTAAACTTAGACTTGTTATTGTTTAACACATCATTTTCTACCCGTGTAGTCGCCCACAGTGTTCATTCATTCGATGACATGTGGTATAAGAATTAACCAAATATATTGGTCCAAACATAATACCGTAGGTGGCCCTTTAACTGGTGATGTCATACTATGACATCGTAATCAGAGTGTGCTGGTTGGGAGATTGTAACGTAGAAGTTGTTTCTGAAGTATAGGCAGCGTTTCCTAGTGTTGCTGGGAGTTGTAGTTTCAACCGTGGGAGGCAAGTTGTCTCAATTTTAATTCGCCCGTAACAATGAAATAACGTTTGATTGACAGTTGTGCCTCTCAATGTTCTATAGGGACCCCCCCCCTTTGAGGCTTTTGTGTAATCGACAACTGCAGTCACTAGACACGAAGGAGACAGTTGCTCAGGCCAAAAATTCCTTTAAAGTTATTTTCTAGTTATAAGAGGCCGAATACAGGAGAAAAACATAGCAAAATAACGCACTGGGACCCCATAGAAAGGTTTCCACTTGTAGCTGAATGTTTACATTATACTTGGCATTTGTTCTGTGCTAATGGGAAATCCGTCCATATGGAGGGGCAGAAACCAATGAATGGAGCCAGTTAAAACATTCTTGGTAACAGGTGTATGAAGTACTGAGATGTAAGTAGTGCTGTTAGAGTATCATTCCGACCTCACCTTACAGCGGGACACGGTAAAACACGTGACATACAGTTGACCTGAAAATTTGTAGGAATGCTGTTTGTTAGAAAAGGGCGTGAAGTACCTTCAGTTTTAAGACATCGCCGCATTGGAAGCTAGTCACTTTCCCAAGAAAAAAACCAACTACATTCACTTTAGACCTCTTTTGGATGTCTCATACCTTTCAAACAAGTCTATGATGATGTTAGCTTCTCTGAATTTAAGTTCCAGTTCCTTGTCGTCCCGAACTGTCTGAGGCTGTGACAGTCACATCATGTGCTTTGAAGAGGCCCAACCCCCCCCACACCTCGATATTTCTGAAGCTAGCAACATTTCTGTCCTTTCATCTCTCTATGGGCACTAGGGACAGGAAAAAATATTTTTAGGCTTAATTTAAAAGTTTAGGGGTGGGGCTTATGATGCAGATGATGACGTCTGGCCCAGCAGTGAGCATGCTCCAACCTTAAACTTTGGGGAGGACCTGAAGTGCTGATGATGTCACAGATCACAGTGCTAGCAGAAATAAACACCCTTTTACCGCTGTAACTTTGGATAGACAGCAGCTAGAAGCATGGACCAGAGTGTGACCTTTTAATAAAGGACAATTAAAGGGCATGCCACCCACAATCTACAAATGGTATTTAGCAAAGGAACCACCCCCATGGGGTAGACATGCGTCAAGTTTATAAACACAAACCTTGTTTCTCATCTTACCCTTTAGATTTTATCATGTCTCTGTAACATAAAGGAAACATTAAAGACGTCTCAGCATTCACACCTGACATTATGAATGTAATACTTACCTTTATCATCAGTTTATTATTACTACTGTATGAGTGAACCAATTAATGATTTATAGGTTGGGTCAATAGCTTTCTCTCTCTGGTAAGAGCTTGTGATGTCATATGGCTTGTGATGTCATTGGACTATTTCTTGTATTCAATGCCAAGACTAATAGACTGAACCATGTGTTTTAATAACTTCTGAACATGTGACTGCCCCTAACGGTTGGTTTGCCTATTAAAGTTCCACGCCCACCAACAGGAAAGATGAATCTGGTGTTGAATCAGCAGTTTATGCCAATCTGTTTGGCTTCAATGAATCATCCTGCCTGTAGCATTCCTGTGATCCATGCAGGGAATGTGTAAAATGCTGAATGTCTATAAAACAAAGTTATATGTGTACAACATGCTTGCACGTATGATGAAGCTTTAGTGCCCTTTAATTTGACCTTTTATCCACACCAGTTGGTCTATCTCATTTTTTGCCTGTCACATGACCTAAGGGAATAGTGTGTTATAGAAACTAGCAAACCCCACAGTGCGCAACGCCCCCAGCTAAACAATGATTATAACTTATGATATAGCTAAACACTGATTATAACTGATAACATAGCTAACACTGTATAACTGATGACATAGCTAAACACTGATTAAACGATAACATAGCTAAACACTGATGATAACTGATGACATAGCTAAACACTGATGATAACTGATGACTAGCTAAACACTGATTATACTGATGACATAGCTAAACATGATATAACTGATGACAAGCTAAACACTGAATATAACTGATGACATAACTAAACACTGATATTAAACTGATGACATAGCTAAACATTGATGATAACTGATGACATAGCTAAACACTGATTATAACTGATGCATAGCTAAACACTGATTATAACTGATAACATAGCTAAACACTGAATATAACTGATGACATAACTAAACACGATTATAACTGATGACATAGCTAAACATGATGATAACTGATACATAGCTAAACATGATGATAACTGATGACATAGCTAAACACTGATTATAACTGATGACATAGCTAAACATGATTATAACTGATGACATAGCTAAACACTGATGATAAACTGATGACATAGCTAAACACTGATGATAACTGATAAAATAGCTAAACACTGATATAACTGATGACATAGCTAAACACTGATATAACTGATGACATAGCTAAACACTGATTATAACTGATGATATAGCTAAACACTGATTATAACTGATGACATAGCTAAACACTGAATATAACTGATGACATAGCTAAACACTGAATATAACTGATGACATAGCTAAACACTGAATATAACTGATGACATAGCTAAACACTGAATATAACTGATGACATAGCTAAACACTGATTATAACTGATGACATAGCTAAACACTGATTATAACTGAGGACATAGCTAAACACTGATGATAACTGATGACATAGCTAAACATTGTTATAACTGATGACATAGCTAAACACTGATTATAACTGATGACATAGCTAAACACTGAATATAACTGATGACATAGCTAAACACTGATTATAACTGATGACAAGAGCTAAACACTGATGATAACTGAAGACATAGCTAAACACTGATGATAACTGATGACATAGCAACATTGTTATAACTGATGACATGCTAAACACTGATTATAAATGACGACATAGCTAAAACATGATATAACTGATGACATAGCTAAACACTGGTATTAACTGATGACATAGCTAAACACAATGATAACTGATGACATAGCTAAAACACTGATGATAACTGAAGACATAGCTAAACACTGATGAAACTGATGACATAGCTAAACATTGTATAACTGATGACATAGCTACAAACATTGTTATAAATGATGACATAGCAAACACTGATTATAACTGATGACATAGCTAAACACTGATTATTACTGATGACATAGCTAAACACTAATGATAACTGGACATAGCTAAAACACTGATTATTACTGATGACATAGCTAAAAACTGATTATAACTGATGACATAGCTAAACACCGATGATAACTGATGACATGAAGCATGATTATAACTGATGCATAGCTAACACTTATTATAACTGATGACATAGCTAAACACTGATTAACTGATGACATAGTAAACACGATGATAACTGAAGACATGCTAAACACCGTAGATAACTGATGACATAGCTAAACATTGTTATAACTGATGACATAGCTAAACACTGATTAAAATGAAGACAAACAGTGATTATAACTGATGACATAGCTAAACACTGATGATAACTGAGACATAGCTAAACATTGTTTTAACTGATGAAATAGCTAAACATGATTATAAATGACGACATAGCTAAACAGATTATTACGATGACATAGCTAAACACTGATGATAACTGAAGACATAGCTAAACACTGATGATAACTGATGACATAGTGTGGACGCCTGGTGGGTACCCTATATACTTACTTTAACTGATGACATAGCTAAACATTGTTATAACTGATGACATAGTAAACACTAACTATAAATGACGATAAACAGTGATTATAACTGATGACATAGCTAAACACTGATTATAACTGATGACATAGCTAAACACGGATTATAACTGATGACATAGATAAACACTGATGATAACTGATGACATAGCTAAGCACAGATTATAACTGATGACATAGCTAACACTGATTAGAACTGATGACATAGCTAAACAACTAATTAGAACTGATGACATAGCTAAACACTAATTATATCTGATGACATAGCTAAACTGATTATAAGATGACACAGTAAACACTGATTATAACTGATGACACAGCTAAACAGGATTATAACTGATGACAGCTAAACACTGAATAAACTGATGACATAACTAAACACTGATTATAACTGATGACATAGCTAAACACTGATTATAAATGATGACATAGCTAAACGGATTATAAATTGAGACATAGTTAAACACTGATGATAACTGATGACATAGCTAAACACTGATTATAACTGATGACACAGCTAAACATTGTTATAACTGATGACACAGCTAAACATGTTATAACTGATGACATAGCTAAACACTGATTATAAATAATAAAATAGCTAACACTGATTATTACTGATGACATAGCTAAACACTGATAACTGATGACATGGCTAAACATTGATTAAACTAGAGATGGACTAGAACTCAAACTCGAACCCGAGTTCGAGCCGAACTTTCGAATTCGAACGAATCCGGACTTTCGAACTATCCCGGAAGCGGATTTTCGATATTTTCAGACTTCCTAAATATCAAACGTTCGACCGTTCAAGTATCGAATCCGCGAGTAAATCTCCAATAAAACCTATACGCGAGCATCGAATCCGGAGTAAAATTCATGGTGTCGACGCGAACGCGAACATCAAATCCGCGAGTAAAATGTCCATGGTACTAGGCGGAACATCGAATCTACGAGTAAAGTGTCCATTAAAGCCTATACGCGAGCATCGAATCCGCGAGTAAAATGTCCATGGTATCTAGGCGTGAACATCGAATCACGAGTAAAGTGCATTAAAGCTATACGCGAGCATCGAATCTGCGGGTAAAATGTACATGGTACCTAGGCGCGAACGAACTCGAAAATAGTGTGAGTGAGAGTAATATAGATTTTTGAATGTCTGGATATTCCATCGTGTTCCCCAGAACCATTTTCGTCCCAAATCCATTAACATTAAGTTACCATTATATTTTAATTGTATTTCATTAGAACTTTTCAAACTATTTGACTCCCATTGACATTAATGGGTCCCTTTTCGAACTTCGAACTTTCTATATAGTTCGAAAGTTTGAAAACGGACCGAACATTCGAAAGTTCGCCCATCTCTAATTATAACTGATGGCAAAGTTAAATACTGATTTAACTGATGACATAGCTAAACACCGATTATAATTGATGACATAGCTAAACACTGATTATAACTGATAACATAGCTAAACACTGATTTATAAGAATGATTGACACTTTAGCTATGTCTTCAGTTATCATCAGTGTTTAGCTATGTCATCAGTAATAATCAGTGTTTAGCTATGTCATCAGTTATAATCAGTGTTTAGCTATGTCATCAGTTATAACAATATTTAGCTATGTCTTCCGTTATCATCAGTGTTTAGCTATGTCATCAGTTATAATCAGTGTTAAACTATGTCATCAATTATAATCAGTGTTTAGCTATATCATCAGTTATAATCAGTGTTTAGCTGTGTCATCAGTTATAATCAGTGTTTAGCTATGTTATCAGTTATAATCAGTGTTTAGCTATGTCATCAATTATAATCAGTGTTTAGCTATGTCGTCAGTTATAATCAGTATTTAACTTTGCCATCAGTTATAATTAGAGATGGGCGAACTTTCGAATGTTCGGTCCGTTTTCAAACTTTCGAACTATATAGAAAGTTCGAAAGTTCGAAAAGGGACCCATTAATGTCAATGGGAGTCAAATAGTTTGAAAAGTTCTAATGAAATACAATTAAAATATTAATGGTAACTTAATGTTAATGGATTTGGGACCTGGGAAATGGTCTGGGGAACACGATGGAATATCCAGGACATTCAAAAAATCTATATTACTCTCACTCACACTATTTTCGAGTTCGTTCGCGCCTAGGTACCATGTACATTTTACCCGCAGATTCGATGCTCGCGTATAGGCTTTAATGGACACTTTACTCGTAGATTCGATGTTCACGCCTAGATACCATGGACATTTTACTCGCGGATTCGATGCTCGCGTATAGGCTTTAATGGACACTTTACTCGTAGATTCGATGTTCGCGCCTAGATACCATGGACATTTTACTCGCGGATTTGATGTTCGCGTTCGCGTCTAGACACCATGGAATTTTACTCGCGGATTCGATGCTCGCGTATAGGTTTTATTGGAGACTTTACTCGCGGATTCGATACTTGAACGGTCGAACGTTTGATATTTAGGGAAAGTCTGAAAATATCGAAAATCCGCGTCCGGGATAGTTCGAGAAGTCCGGATTCGTTCGAATTCGAATAGTTCGGCTCGAACTCGGGTTCGAGTTTGAGTTCTAGTCCATCTCTAGTTATAATCAATGTTTAGCCATGTCATCAGTTATAATCAGTGTTTAGCTATGTCATCAGTAATAATCAGTGTTTAGCTATTTTATTAGTTATAATCAGTGTTTAGCTATGTCATCAGTTATAACAATGTTTAGCTGTGTCATCAGTTATAACAATGTTTAGCTGTGTCATCAGTTATAATCAGTGTTTAGCTATGTCATCAGTTATCATCAGTGTTTAACTATGTCATCATTTATAATCCGTTTAGCTATGTCATCAGTTATAATCAGTGTTTAGCTATGTCATCAGTTATAATCAGTGTTTAGTTATGTCATCAGTTATATTCAGTGTTTAGCTGTGTCATCAGTTATAATCCGTGTTTAGCTGTGTCATCAGTTATAATCAGTGTTTAGCTGTGTCATCAGTTATAATCAGTGTTTAGCTATGTCATCAGTCAGCCCACTGAAATTTTCATACATTTCTAAATGCCAAATGTCATTAAACGACAATTACAGCTGGTGATGGGGCTTGTAGTCTTTTGACAGCTGCAAGGTTTTTAAACACGCCTTCTCTCGGCAGATGCAACAGCTTTCAAAACGACCCAATAATCCTGCACTGTATCTTGGAAACAATTTGCCTTAGATGATGTGAGTTTACCTTAAAATAACTCTTCGGTGGCAGAACCCAGGCCGGCACGGGGTATAGACTTTCCATGCCCTCCCGGCTAAGCACAGACACAAGAGGCTGAACTTGAATCTCAGTTGTATTTGAATTGTACGTGTGCAGGGATTTTTTTTTTTTCTTTATGGGACGGGTTGGACACAAACTTTTTTGGTGTGGTTCATTCTCAACACTGCTATAGCTTCAAGTCAAGCGGGATGATGTGATTATTACCAAGAAAAACTCTCACGGATAAAGAGCCAAAGGGAGAAAGGTCCCTGTACAAACAGCTAAAGGTACGTTCCTTCCCTTGTCGTTCCGAGAGGCAGCCTAACGTTAGATTCTGCGGTTGGGATCGCCAATCATCGCCTAGCTGGCGTGTTTGTGTATTGCGAAGTTTAAAAGGACAATTGTTCCGTGTTTTGGGCTCTGTAGCTCATATGAAAGGGATCCCTTTGTGTCTAGTGTTTTGTAATCCTGCGTGGAACAACATTAAAGACAAAACCTTCTCTATTATGCTTGGCGAAATCTATGGCAGTTTAGGAGGTGTCTGGGAACACGAGCAAATTCGTTTTACTGCCGCCTAACAGGTAAGACTGATTGAAGGTTAACTTAGACTTGTTATTGTTTAACACATCATTTTCTACCCGTGTAGTCGCCACAGCTGTTCATTCATTTCGATTGACATGTGGTATAAGAATTAACCAAATATATTGGTCCAACATAATAACGTAGGTGCCCTTTAACTTGGTGATGTCATAATATGACATCGTAATCAGAGTGTGTGGTTGGAGATTGTAACGTAAGAAGTTGTTTCTGAAGTATAGGCAGCGTTTCCTAGTGTTGCTGGGAGTTGTAGTTTCAACCGTGGGAGGCAAGTTGTCTCAATTTTAATTCGCCGTAACAATGAAATAACGTTTGATTGACAGTTGTGCCTCTCAATGTTCTATAGTGACCCCCTCCCTTTGAGGCTTTTGTGTAATCGAAAACTGCAGTCACTAGACACCGAAGGAGACAGGTTGCTCAGGCCAAAAATTCCTTTAAAGTTATTTTCTAGTTATAAGAGGCAGTATACAGGAGAAAAAAATAGCAAAATAACGCACTGGGACCCATAGAAAGGTTTCCACTTGTAGCTGAGTTTACATTATACTTGGCATTTGTTCTGTGCTAATGGGAAATCCGTCCATATGGAGGGGCAGAAACCAATGAATGGAGCCAGTTAAAACATTCTGGTAAACAGTGTATGAAGTACTGAGATGAAGTAGTGCTGTTAGAGTATCATTCCGACCTCACCTTACAGCGGGACACGGTAAAACACGTGACATACAGTTGACCTGAAAATTTGTAGGAATGGTGTTGTTAGAAAGAGGGCGTGAAGTACCTTCAGTTTTAAGACATCGCTGCATTGGAAGCTTAGTCACTTCCCAAGAAAAAAACCAACTACATTACTTTAGACCTTTTTGGATGTCTCATACCTTAAACAAGTCTATGATGATGTCTAGCTTCTCTGAATCTTAAGTTCCAGTTCCTTGTCTGTCCCGAATGTCTGAGGCTGTGACAGTCACATCATGTGCTTTGTAAGAGGCCCAACCCCCACAACCTCGATATTTCTGAAGCTAGCAACCATTATCTGTCCTTTATCTCTCTATGGGCACCTTAGGGACAGGAAAAAATATTTTTAGGCTTAATTTAAAAGTTTAGGGGTGGGGCTTATGAGCAGATGATGACGCTCTGTCCCAGCAGTGAGCATGCTCCAACCTTAAACTTTGGGAGGAACCTGAAGTGCTGATGATGTCACAGATCACAGTGCTAGCAGAAATAAACACCCTTTATACCGCTGTAACTTTGGATAGACAGCAGCTAGAAGCATGGACCCGAGTGTGACCTTTTTAATAAAGGACAATTTAAAGGGCATGCCCACCCACATATCTACAATTGGTATTTAGCAAAAGGACCACCCCCATGGGGTAGAACATGCTGTCAAGTTTATAAACACACAACCTTGTTTCTCATCTTACCCTTTAGATTTTATCATGTCTCTGTAACATAAAGGAAACATTAATAGACGTTCAGCATTCACACCGACATTATGAATGTAATACTTACCTTTTATCCAGTCAGTTTATTATTACTACTGTATGAGTGAACCAATTAATGATTTATAGGTTGGGGTCAATAGCTTTCTCTCTCTGGTAAGAGCTTGTGATGTCATATGGTTGTGATGTCATGGACTATTTCTTGTATTCAATGCCAAGACTAATAGACTGAACCATGTGTTTCTAATAACTTCTGAACATGTGACTGCCCCTAACGGTTGGTTTGGCTATTAAAGTTCCACGGCCCACCAACAGGAAAGATGAATCTGGTGTTGAATCAGCAGTTTATTTGCCAATCTGTTTGGCTTCAATGAATCATCCTGCTCTGTAGCATTCCTGTGATCCATGCCAGGGAATGTGTAAAATGTGAATGTCTATAAAACACAGTTATATGTGTACAACATGCTTTCTGCTTATGTATTGAAGCCTTTAGTTGCCCTTTAATTTGACCTTTTATCCACACCAGTTGGTTCATCTCATTTTTTGCCTGTCACATGACCTAAGGGAATGTGTGTTTATAGTAAACTAGCAAACCCCACAGTGCGCACACGCCCCCCCCAGCTAAACAATGATTATAACTTATGATATAGCTAAACACTGATATAAACTGATAACATAGCTAAACATGATTATAACTGATGAAATAGCTAAACACTGATTAACTGAAACATAGCTAAACACTGATGTAACTGATGACATAGCTAAACACTGATGATAAACTGAGACATAGCTAAACCTGATTATAACTGATGACATAGTAAACACTGAATTTAACTGATGACATAGCTAAACACTGAATATAACTGATGACATAACTAAACACTGATTATAACTGATGACATAGCTAAACATTGATGATAACTGATGACATAGCTAAACACTGATTATAACTGATGACATAGCTAACACTGATTATAACTGATAACATAGCTAAACACTGAATATAAACTGATGACATAACTAAACACATGATATAACTGATGACATAGCTAAACATTGATGATAACTGATGACATAGCTAAACACTGATGATAATGATGACATAGCTAAACACTGATTATAACTGATGACATAGCTAAACACTGTATGATGAATAGAAACTGATGTAACTGATGACATAGCTAAACACTGATGATAACTGATAACATAGCTAAACACTGAATATAACTGATGACATAGCTAAAACATGATTATAACTGATGCATAGCTAAACACTGATTATAACTGATGATATAGCTAAACACTGATATAACTGATGACATAGCAAACACTGAATATAACTGATGACATGCTAAACACTGAATATAACTGATGACATAGCTAACACTGAATATAACTGATGACATAGCTAACAAGAATATAACTGATGACATAGCTAAACACTGATATAAATGATGACATAGCTAAACACTGATTATAACTGGGACATAGCTAAACACTGATGATAACTGATGACATAGCTAAACATGTTATAACTGATGACATAGCTAAACACTGATTATAACTGATGACATAGCTAAACACTGAATATAACTGATGACATAGCTAAACACTGATTATAACTGATGACATAGCTAAACACTGATGATAACTGAAGACATAGCTAAACACTGATGATAACTGATGACATAGCTAAACATTGTTATAACTGATGACATAGCTAAACACTGATTATAAATGACGACATAGCTAAAACATGATTATAACTGATGACATAGCTAAACACTGATTATAACTGATGACATAGCTAAACACTAATGATAACTGATGACATAGCTAAACACTGATGATAACTGAAGACATAGCTAAACACTGATGATAACTGATGACATAGCTAAACATTGTTATAACTGATGACATAGCTAAACATTGTTATAAATGATGACATAGCTAAACACTGATTATAACTGATGACATAGCTAAACACTGATTATTACTGATGACATAGCTAAACACTAATGATAACTGATGACATAGCTAAACACTGATTATTACTGATGACAATAGCTAAACACTGATTATAACTGATGACATAGCTAAACACCGATGATAACTGATGACATAGCTAAGCACTGATTATAACTGATGGCATAGCTAAACACTTATTATAACTGATGACATAGCTAAACACTGATTATTACTGATGACATAGCTAAACACCGATGATAACTGAAGACATAGCTAAACACCGATGATAACTGATGACATAGCTAAACATTGTTATAACTGATGACATAGCTAACACTGATTATAAATGACGACAAACAGTGATTATAACTGATGATAGCTAAACACTGATGATAAACTGATGACATAGCTAAACATTGTTTTAAACTGTGACATAGCTAAACACTGATTATAAATGACGACATAGCTAAACACTGATTTACTGATGACATAGCTAAACACTGATGATAACTGAAGACATAGCTAAACACTGATGATAACGATGACAGTGTGGACGCTGGTGGGTACCATATAATTACTTAACTGATGACATAGCTAAACTATGTTATAACTGATGACATAGCTAAACACTAACTATAATGACAGAAACAGTGATTTAAAAGTATGACATAGCTAAACACTGATTTAAACTGATGACATAGCTAAACACGGATTATAACTGATGACATAGATAAACACTGATGATAACTGATGACATAGCTAAGCACAGATTATAACTGATGACATAGCTAAACACTGATTAGAACTGATGACATAGCTAAACACTAATTAGAACTGATGACATAGCTAAACCACTAATATATCTTAGCTATGTCATCATTTATAACAATGTTTAGCTATGTCATCAGTTATAACAATGTTTAGCTATGTCATCAGTTATCATCAGTGTTTAGCTATGTCTTCAGTTATCATCAGTGTTTAGCTATGTCATCAGTTATCATTAGTGTTTAGCTAAACACTGAATATAACTATGACATAGCTAAACCTGATATAACTGATGACATAGCTAAACATCGATTAATGAACTGATGGAATAGCTAAACACTGATGATAACTGATGACATAGCTAAACATTGTTATAACTGATGACATAGCTAAACACTGATTATAACTGATGACATAGCTAAACACTGAATATAACTGATGACATAGCTAAACACTGATTATAACTGATGACATAGCTAAACACTGATGATAACTGAAGACATAGCTAAACACTGATGATAACTGATGACATAGCTAAACATTGTTATAACTGATGACATAGCTAAACACTGATTATAAATGACGACATAGCTAAACACTGATTATAACTGATGACATACTAAACACTGATTAACTGATGACATGCTAAACACTAATGATAACTGATGACATAGCTAACACTGATGATAACTGAAGACATAGCTAAACACTGATGATAACTGATGACATAGCTAACTTGTATAACTGATGACATAGCTAAACATTGTTATAAATGATGACATAGCTAAACACTGATTATAACTGATGACATAGCTAACACTGATTATTACGATGACATAGCTAAACACTAATGATAACTGATGACATAGCTAACACTGATTATTACTGATGACATAGCTAAACACTGATTATAACTGATGACATAGCTAAACACCGATGATAACTGAATGACATAGCTAAGCACTGTTATAACTGATGGCATAGCTAAACACTTATTTAAACTGATGACATAGCTAAACACTGATTATTACTGATGACATAGCTAAACACCGATGATAACTGAAGACATACTAAACACCGATGATAACTGATGACATAGCTAAACATTGTTATAACTGATGACATAGCTAAACACTGATTATAATGACGACAAACAGTGATTATAACTGATGACATAGCTAAACACTGATGATAACTGATGACATAGCTAAACATTGTTTTAAACTGATGACATAGCTAAACACTGATTATAAAGACGACATAGCTAAACCTGATTAACTGATGACATAGCTAAACATGATGATAACTGAAGACATAGCTAAACACTGATGATACTGATGACATAGTGTTGGACGCCTGGTGGGTACCCTATATACTTACTTTAACTGATGACATAGCTAAACATTGTTATAACTGATGACATAGCTAACACTAACTATAAATGACGATAAACAGTGATTATAACTGATGACATGCTAAACACTGATTATAACTGATGACATAGCTAAACACGGATTATAACTGATGACATAGAAAACCTGATGATAACTGATGACATAGCTAAGCACAGATTATAACTGATGACATAGCTAAACACTGATTGAACTGATGACATAGCTAAACACTAATTAGAACTGATGACATAGCTAAACACTAATTATATCTGATGACATAGCTAAACACTGATTATAACTGATGACACAGCTAAACACTGATTATAACTGATGACACAGCTAAACACGGATTATAACTGATGACACAGCTAAACACTGAATATAAACTGATGACATAACTAAACACTGATTAACTGATGACATAGCTAACACTGATTATAACTGATGACATAGCTAAACGGATTATAAATGTGAATAGTTAAACACTGATGAACTGATGACATAGCTAAACACTGATTATAACTGGATGACACAGCTAAACATTGTTATAACTGATGACACAGCTAAACATTGTTATAACGATAGACATAGCTAAACACTGATTATAACTAATAAAATAGCTAAACACTGATTATTACTGATGACATAGCTAAACACTGATTATAACTGATGACATGGCTAAACATTGTTATAACTAAGATGGACTAGAACTCAAACTCGAACCCGAGTTCGAGCCGAACTATTCGAATTCGAACGAATCCGGCTTCTCGAACTATCCCGACGCGGATTTTCGATATTTTCAGACTTTCCCTAAATATCAAACGTTCGACCGTTCAAGTATCGAATCCGCGAGTAAATTCTCCAATAAAACCTATACGCGAGCATCGAATCCGCAGTAAAATTCCATGGTGTCTAGACGCGAACGGACGACATCAAATCCGCGAGTAAAATGTCCATGGTATCTAGGCGCGAACATCGAATCTACGAGTAAAGTGTCCATTAAAGCCTATACGCGCAGCGAATCCGCGAGTAAAATGTCCATGGTATCTAGCGTGAACATCGAATCTACGAGTAAAGTGTCCATTAAGCCTATACGCGAGCATCGAATCTGCGGGTAAAATGTACATGGTACCTAGGCGCGCGAACTCGAAATAGTGTGAGTGAGAGTAATATAGATTTTTTAATGTCCTGGATATTCCATCGTGTTCCCCAGACCATTCCCGTCCCAAATCCATTAACATTAAGTTACCATTAATATTTTAATTGTATTTCATTAGAACTTTTCAAACTATTTGACTCCCATTGACATTAATGGGTCCCTTTTCGAACTTTCGAACTTTCTATATAGTTCGAAAGTTTGAAAACGGACCGAACATTCGAAAGTTCGCCCATCTCTAATTATAACTGATGGCAAAGTTAAATACTGATTATAACTGACGACATAGCTAAACACGATATAATTGATGACATAGCTAAACATGATTATAACATAACATAGCTAACACTGATTATAACTGATGACACACTAAACACTGATTATAACTGATGATATAGCTAAACACTGATTATATTGATGACATAGTTTAACACTGATTATAACTGATGACATAGCTAAACACTGATGATAACGGAAGACATAGCTAAATATGGTTATAACTGATGACATAGCTAAACACTGATTATAACTGATGACATAGCTAAACACTGATTATTACTGATGACATAGCTAAACACTGATGATAACTGAAGACATAGCTAAACATTTTTATAACTGATGACATAGCTAAACACTGATTATAATTGATGACATAGTTTAACACTGATTATTACTGATGACATAGCTAAACACTGATGGTAACTGAGACATAGCTAAACATTGTTATAACTGATGACAGCTAAACACTGATTATAATTGATGACATGTTTACACTGATTATACTGATACATAGCTAAACACTGATTATTACTGATGACATAGCTAAACACTGATGATAACTAAAGACATAGCTAAACATTGTTATAACTGATGACATAGCTAAACACTGATGATAACTGATGACATAGCTAAGCACTGATATAACTGATGACATAGCTAAAAACTGGTTATAAATGACGACAAACAGTGATTAAAACTGAGGACATAGCTAAACACTGAATATAACGGATGACATAGTTAACACTGAACATAACTGATCACAGCTAAAGCTGATTATCTGATGACATAGCTAAACGCTGATAATACTGATGACATAGCTAAACATTGATAATAACTGATGACATAGCTTAACACGGTTATAAATGATGACATAGCTAAACACTGATTAAACTGATGACATAGCTAAACACTGATTATAATTGAGATATAATTTCTATACATATGAAATATTTTGTCCATTTGGAGGGTAGGAGTCCTTTTTTACAAACATAGAAAAGATAATCAACGCACATTCTAGGCCCCATACAATATCAATTATCACTGATGACATAGCTAAACACCAATTACACTGGTGACATAGCTAAGCACAGATTATAACTAATGACATAGTTAGCGCAGATTATAACAGATAACTGTTGAGGAAGCTCCATACATTGACTGAATGTTAAGATATGCATACTAGAATTTCTATGGGACTGTGCAATACATGTTCTACACAAATACAATGTATAGTTATCTGGATGTGAAATATTCATTGACATTATATATATTGGTTTATATACATGATATATTATATCATTAGTTTGAGGTGTATGGCCTTGTTTTTAAGATTTCTTAAAATCTACGCTCAGGTTTACATTCCAAAAAAAGTTGTGGATAAGTGCATCTTGGATGGAAAATTCCATTTTTTAGAGTAAAGATACCCTTTACCCTCATGGGAAAGTTCCATTAGGACTTTGACAGGGACATAGCAAGGTCACTTATACTGTAATGTGGACACAGTTCATATGGACACAGTTGAAGTTTCATTTACACTTCCCCTTTAAGGCCTGTACATGCAGATGATACAAAAACATTTTCATTAAGACCAATTGTGTAGTGACTTTATTGCTAGTTTAGTTTTAGTTACAAACCCTAAAGAAACGAAAAAGTCTCACGTTTCTTTATCAAATAATTTTTATACTTTCTAATAGAAATGTATCAGAAATATAAATAACGTTCTATTCTATATATTTTCTAGAGAGAATACTATCCCCAACAATGGCTTCAACGCCAAGTCACATGCTGGAGGCAGCTCTTGAGCAAATGGATGACATCATAGCAGGTATTGTTTTTAGCGAATAAGATGTGTCATCAACCCGAGACAATACAGACCAATGACAAGGTAGCGCGGAAAATGGACAATGTGTGGCTACATTTATACGATCTATTGAAAATACCAACCTTTCAGCGTGCAGAATTTACATGTATTTGGCAAACCTAAAAATCCGGATATGGATAGAGACTTGGGTGATCTTATTAGTCTTCCTGTCGGAGGATTCTGGGATTTGTAGTTTTGCAAAAAAATTTGCATTAAGAGATTCCATAACACAAACCTATTAAATGTCACAGTTTTTTATTTTGTTGTTAATGTTAATTATACCCCGTGCAATAGTATTTGTCTCTCAATAGCGTTAATGTTGATATAACAAACCAGTTTAAACAAAGGGTGATGGTTGGACCTTAAATCATTGATCAGCTTTTTCATTTTTAAATACCATTGAAAAGCAGAAAGCGGAAAATACCCAACATAGCGTTTCAGTTAAGTTTACAGAACGTTCCCATTATAAGGCACCATGTGGTTATAAAGGAAGGACTTGGTACGGCTGATTAACATTCAGACACAAACCAAACCTTAACAGCGTTTTAATGCCCAATCCGATGGCCAATTGGTCTGGGCACACTAGAAGGGCTATGTAACGAGAGCCCTTAATGGCTTTTACCGTCTTAAAGTCACGTTAACCCTATACCAGGTGCGGTGTACTAACAGCGATGTGGTGGTACAGGATTGTTTACACCTCCAATCTTCTGTAGATCTCAGGTTAAAGGGTATGTCCATTCAAAAAAATTAATGCTTAGCACGGTGTGCACATGCGCGCACGTGCAAAGGACTGGAGATCGTCGGAGGCGTCGGGGATTTCGGCCGCGGCTCTGTCAGCGCTGGAACGATCCCGTAAGTTAATTTAATGAATGGACATACCCTTTAAAAACTATTGATATCGCCAATCAGTCTATGAAAACACAGAATAATGTCATTGATATTCTGATATTCAGTTTCGTCACATTTGCTGAATTGATCGGAATATCAATGCCGTGTATGTGGTTTTTTGGGACATAGTTTTCCAATCCAATCCTGGATCTCCCTAATAACTACACTTGGCTGTCCAATTATTATATTATTCCGATGTTATATTGTGAAATCGCTTTTGATTGCGGCACATTAAATGGCAATTTTTTTTTAAAATGACGGAATACAAAATTGCCAGGTAGCGATGTAGCATCGCTGGGCTGTTTGCACCGGGTTGGCGATAGCGTGTGCTTGGAACATCTGTTAATATGTTATATTTTTTCTCCTTTGACAATGTTGTGTGACATCTAGTGGTTAAAAAATAAATCGAGAAAGAAGAATTCAAAAAAAAAAAAGTATAAAAAAAAAGGATTTCATGTAATAAAGGGTTAAAAATGGAAACAGATTGTGGTTATTTTTTAAAGTATGTATTCATGATTTGATTTATCTTCTGCCTCTCTTCTACAAGTGCAATGGTATGGGCCCCTCTGGGTGTCTAGGGCCCTTCTTCTACATATCAACTAAATATAATATCCACTGATAATATATAATTCCAGCATAAAACCAGCTCAAAGGCTGATGAGTAAAACCGGTTAGGTCAGTGACTCCAGACATGCTCAGTTGATTTAACCAGGGAGAAAGGGAGGAGTCTCCAGTCTGATACTTTCTTCCTAGGGTAAAAGGGGGGAAATATGGAAATTTAGAGATCTTTAAGGTTTCCGGTAAAATTTTTTTCAAGCATGTTTCTCTTCAGTTAGAAATGAAATATAAAGACAAGCACCACATGATTTAATCTGCAGCTTTTACTCTGTGATTCCCTTTACAAAGAGGTGTCTGATTCATTCCATTCTCTCTTTATATTGGGATTGGTCTTTCTAGGCACAAAGCAGCCAAGGATATGCGAACGGAGTGTTTGAAATTGGATCCCCAGTTCCGGTGGAATGCTTTGGAACCATATCAATTCTGCATCTTGTAGAGGAGCTGAAAATATCCCTGGAAATGGTACAGAATTCCCAGGAAAGGGAAGCGTTAAGGAACCAAATACCCAACTCCACAGCCGCCTATGTCATAGAATGGCTTGAGTGTACCCTGTGAGTAGCCCTAATATATAATAAAATGGCTTGAGTGTACCCTGGGTGAGTAGCCCTAATATGTCATAGAATGGCTTAGTGTACCCTGGTGAGTACCCTAATATCATAGAATGGCTTGAGTGTACCCTGGTGATTAGCCCTAATATGTCATAGAATGGCTTGAGTGTACCCTGGTGAGTAGCCCTAATATGTCATAGAATGGCTTGAGTGTATCTGGTGAGTAGCCCTAATATGTCATAGAATGGCTTAGTGTATTCTGGTGAGTAGCCCTAATATGTCATAGAATGGCTTGAGTGTACCCTGGTGAGTAGCCCTAATATGTCATAGAATGGCTTGAGTGTATTCTCGTGAGTAGCCCTAATATGTTATAGAATGGCTGAGTGTACCCTGGTGAGTAGCCCTAATATGTCATAGAATGGCTTGAGTGTACCCTGGGAGTAGCCCTAATATATCATAGAATGGCTTGAGTGTACCCTGGTGAGTAGCCCAAATGTTATGAATGGCGAGTGTACTCACCCCGCCAAACCGATTGGTTTACTAATGAGTAAGTAGGAGGTAACTTGTAATCTCTCAGTGTCTATGCAGTGTTCCCCAAGCTGTGCACTCATACGTGTGCACACAATTCTGCAAGCCTCGCACTCAGGTTTAAGTGTCGTTCACACAGAAATCTGCAGGAATATAAGTAATGTTGTGCATAGCGCACAAATTTTATTTTGTGATGCGTTGGTGATTTTTTAGGATCCATACCACTGCTAATTTACATGTTCCGTGAATTCACTAATTTATCTGTTTCGTGATATTCACTAATTTACCTGTTCCGTGATATTCACTAATTACATGTTCCGTGATATTCACTAATTTACCTTTCCGTGATATTCACTAATTTACCTGTTCCATGATATTCACTAATTTACCTTTTCCGTTATATCACTAATTTACCTGTTCCGTGATAATCTCTAATTTACCTGTTCTGTGATAATCACTAATTTACCTGTCCCGTGAAATCACTAATTTACCTGTTCCGTGATATTCACTAATTTACCTTTTCCGTGATATTCACAATTTACCTTTTCCGTGATATTCACTAATTTACCTTTCGTGATATTCCATTTACCTTTTCCGTGAGATTCACTAATTACCTGTCCTGTGATATCCACTAATTTAACTGTTCCGTGATATTCACTAATTACCTGTTTCCGTGATATTCACTTATTTACCTGTTCAGTGATGTTCCCTAATTTACCTGTATCGTGATATTCACTAATTTACCTGTTCCGTGAGATTCACTAATTTACCTGTCCTGTGATATCCACTAATTTAACTGTTCCGTGATATTCACTAATTTACCTTTTTCGTGTATTCACTTATTTACCTGTTCAGTGATGTTCCCTAATTTACCTGTATCGTGATATTCACTAATTTACCTGTTCCGTGATATTCACTAATTTACCTGTCCGCGCAATATTCACTAATTTACCTGTTCCGCGATATTCACTAATTTACCTGTTCAGTGATTTCCCGAATGGGATTTCCCAATCCACTTTTCCACTGATTTCAGCAGTAACATTGATCACAACGTATATCCCGGTCTGTGGATTCCCCGGGACATCGCAGTATGAGCCGCTGGGCAGTCAGAGGTTAAGCGGATTAGAAATTCACAAACGAACATCTAATCAGCTTTGACATCTAGCCAGTGTATGGCAAAGCCGTACAACTGGATAAACAGTATTTTTCTTTTATTAGACCAGTGAAGTCCTTGGGTAATAAATGGTTGAAAAGGAGAAGTAATTAAAATTGAGAATACTGCGAGGCAAGCAACTGTCGTACACCTGCCCTTAATCTGTTATCCAGGTCCTCTTTTCCAAGTATCAGGTGCAATGGAATGGGGCCAGGTGATTGGCTGTTAGCAGAATGGCCAATCCCAACATTCCGCATAAATGCAATACTGAGTCACTGGAGATACACGTGTTACAATGTACACAATTAAAATCACTACCAACAGAAATAAGCTGACTCCAGGTATTTATCATTATTATAATATAATAGCCTTACCCAGGTCTAGTCTAGTGGATAAATAGAACATGAGACTATCTAGGTCTATAATAATGCTAAAACTCATTAAGTAGGAGGACCAATGTCCACAGATCAGCCTGGCTGGTTGTCCGGAACATTGCAGGAATGTCAGCAGGGAAGATGTAGTATACGGAACCTTTAGGGAGAGACGTATATTAATGTGCATTGCTTTTGTGTGTCAGTTTCAATAACCAGCCTGCCAGCCCAGTTCACCAGCCAGTTGGCAGACAGTCTACTAACCAATATGTTTGTCAACCCAAGTGGTTTCATCCATCTGATTAAGTTGTCATATACAAGTCCAAGTCCGTGAATATTCCTGGATTGGCAGTTTTCACCTGTACAATGTATAAAATTATAACGTAAGGAATTGTATTACAAGGGGTTTGTTGAACAGTTTGGCTGAACAGACCTAAAACTTTTGCACTTGTCAGACACCCTGACTAAGCCCTAAACACCTACAACACCTGCAAGTGCTTGATACCTCACACCCCAACACACACTAGGCTCAGGCATCGTGGGCAGATCTTGGTACATTTATTCCCCCTCCATATATGATGTACTTTAAAGACTAGGGATGGGATCTGGGTCCGATTCTGACCCGAAACTTCCAGTTCTGAATATCCGAAGTTCTCTAAACTGATCAAAAGTTTTGCATTTCGGATCTTCCATATTTTTGAGAAGTTCGGTCTATCCATGTTGAGTTTGAGGAAGCGGGAGACATAAAGCTGAGATGGCACTTAGGCAGTCAGGGACCCGGATGTCAGAGTAACGAGGTCAGGGGCGAGATGTAATTGGAATCCAAAGGAACTAATGAGCTGGCCTAGCCCAAAGTGGTAGACGGAGAAGAGAAGAGGGCCGAGTACTGAGCCTTGAGGTACCCCCACAGGGAAGGGGAGAGTGGCAGAGTTGGGAAACCCTGAACGTCCTACCTGAGAGGTAGGAGGACAGCCAATAGAGTGAAGAACCCTGGATACCCAGGGAGGATAGATGTGAAGCAGTAAAGGGTGATCCACTGTATCAAAGGCTGAAACAGGTCAAGCAGAATAAGTAGGGAATCGTGGCCTTTAGATTCAGCATTAGTAACTTGGTGAGAGCCGTTTCCGTGGAGTGGTGCGGCAGAAGCCGGACAGTAGGTGATCAAAAGAAGTTGGCAGAAAAGTGTTAACCATTCACGTAGACGTGTTGTTCAAGCAGTTTAGATGCAAACGGAGAAGAGAGACAGGCCGGTAACTAGATAGGCAGATGGATCCAGAGAAGGTTCTTGAGAATAGGGGATACAATAGCATGTTTGAACGAGGAGGGAAAGGTACCCGTGGATGGATAGGTTAAAAAGAGACGTTAGGCTGTGTAAAGGAGATCTGAGAGATGGAATGAAAAAGAGGGAATGGGGTCAAGGGGGCAGGTGGTGAGATGGGCCTTGGGGAGAAGCTTGAAAGTCTAGCCTTGTATACAGTATAGGCAGGAACTGGAATGAAAGTAGTTTGTTTTTAGTTATGGTTGGTGATTTGTACTTGTTCCCAGACCATTTACCAGATTTTTATGGTTAGAAGAAACTGCTTTTCCTAAAGGGACACTACCCTGAAAAATGGCTTTGCCTCATCTAAATCTATAATTGAATACATGTAAGTAGCACTTACTTTGATTTGCGTGTGTTGCTGCATGCTTCAATCCAGCACACATTTTGTTTAGGAGCAGTATCCCCCTCCCTCTTTTAACCACTCCCACTTCCATCTGACCTGCTTTTTCCCCACAAACCAACAGTCAAGCCTGCACACAGCACACAGCATTCCAACTGTCAAATCGCTGTCACCATTCCAGGTACAGTAAACCGACTCACAGAAGAATAGTTTTTGAGAGCAAGGAACTTGATTGACAGCTGAAATATAAGATTTTAGATTGGATATCTAAATAGGGGGCAGATCAACAACAAAAATGATACAGTGGTGGTTGGGAAATTATAGTTTCCAGTTATGGTCAATTTAAATAACCTATTTTCGGTATAGATGCCCTTTAAAACCAATGGCCACAAGGGCACCAAAGCTGGCCAATATGGCTGCGTTTGATGTAACTTTTTTATAATGACATCGATAGGTGAGTTTGTGATGTCACTGATTAATAATTATCATTTATATTATTATTGTGGATCATATCACCAACATCGCATTGGGGTGAAGTTTTACCAATGGGCAAACTTCATCAATAGGCCCCAACTTTGGTGACCTCAGTCTTTACAGTCATGAACTGTCAGTGGTCTGCTTGTTACCCAGGGGTTTACAGGGCAGGGGTCCAAGAGGTGGTTGGTTATGGTTCTGTATTGATGGACCCTGTTTATTTCCTCCCACACTGTTTTCTCATTGTATTTCTGTGTCTCATTTCCCGTCTCAGTGAATAATCAGATTATTTTTATTCAGTGTCTGTATCTTTATGGTTCCTACCGGTACAAAAACCAGATTGTGACCTATTACCAGACGTTTACTACATCAGCATTTGGTAGTGTTGTGTACCGTGTAAATCACATTGCTTCCAGCAGATATTGGAACCGGCAATGGATTTGGTACGGGAAGAACCAGGATAATGTTACAGCCGCCGGGTGATTTCCATAGTGCCAGGACAGGAATAATAAATCTTTTCTTTACAGTGGTAGCGTTATAGTTCAGTTCATTCCTGGACAGAGTTTCGGCAGGAGAATGAATTTACCCATGGAAATTGGTTTATAAAACATTCCATGGCTGGTTTCTGTCCATGTAACTTCCTTCTACCTCACTATAATCACGTAGGAGACAAACATAGAATATTCATAGTGTTCTTATAGGCGTCAATTCACTGGAATGGTGGGTGTATTAAATGTCTTCACTTTGGAATTTGATTACAATATCTTGACTGGGTCAGCGGGAGTTGCTCTGCACGTGCTCATTACCCAGTGGGTTGTACAAATGTGAGCCTCCCAGCTCTTTGTTGTTTTTAGCTTGAAACAGGAAGTGATCCAGTTTAATGCAGGAGAAATCGGCAGTACCAGAGAAGCCTCCTGCATGATGTATTGATCAGCAACTCTGTGTAATTCAGGATCGATGTAACAAGGTGGCTGATAGGCAGCCTTTTATGCCCTTAAGCTTGGTACACACCAGTTACGATATAAGCCAATATTTTGAATGGGTGGACTGAAAGTTGGGCTGAAATGCCAGGCCTATCTGTACCTCCAGAAAAGAGATGATCAATGCACTTCCTGGGCCCCATTATCATAATATCTAGCTAGTGCAAACAGTATAAAACTGGGGGGTTTTAGTTACAATTTATGCATAAAATGAAAAGCCTTCTAACCACGTCAAGGTAACCCCAGTATGGAAGGTCCTAACAATTACCTTGGGTCATTTATCTGGGCTGACACTCCCTGCTTGGTTGCATTTTCTTGGAAGGTTGTCTCCCTGACCTTGCATTGGATTAGTATTACAGGCTATCACTCTACCCCCCCCCCCCCCCCGCCTACTGGCTTTTAACAAGGAGGAAGAGGCCTCTCGTCCAATGCTTAGTATTCAAGGCATAAGACCTCCAATTAAAGGGACGTTTTGGGGTGCTACTACCAGCCTGTAATACTAACCAATGCAGGTCAGGGAGACAACTGTGTGAACTTTTCAAGCCTTGCCCATGTCCCAGTCCGCTCTGACCCAATGTTGGGGTATCCAGGTTTGTTGTTTGGCTATTACCGAATCCTTTCACCTGATCTTTATGTGTTCAGATTTAAAGGAAGAGGCTGGAAACCCTCTACAGAGAATGTGATTGGGACTCGCCAGGCGCACAGCTGTGTCACTGAACGAAAGGAAATATAAATATTTATGTGTTACCCACAAGCAAAGTGTAACTGTAACGGCTAAAGCCAAGGAAGTCCCAGCGAACAAGAAAGAAACTAATTAATAAAGAGGATTTAGTCCATAAATATTATCACAAGGGACCCTTGTAAGACACGGGGCCCCACGTAAACGCCCATTTCTGTCCTACCCTAAAACCACATTCAATGCCTCATTCGTATACTAATGGCTTTAGCAGGCCTATGTATCTATAGCTACTGACCTGTAAGACTCATTCATCCTAGTAGAAACCCTGCCAAGCTGCCGTAGCCTGGAAAGTGTCAGGATTGTGTTACATCCTCTGTTTGACATAAATTAGTTTAACAGTGAGAAGCCCAGCTCCCTGGACCTGTCTCTTGGACTGATTGCATTTCCCAGCACTTTACAAAATATTGCATGTGTGTGTGCATAGTGTGTCTACAACCAAAATACGGAACCAGAATACGTCATCAACGCAACGCACTCATCAATGTGCTCCACCCACTGATCCATTAACCAATAGTACGCAGACTGCAGACCATTAAGTTTAAGGAAATGTAACAATGTTTAATTTTAATTCAGCTGATTTCCCACAATTGTGGTGTTGGGGGTTACATAGTAGAAACAAAGATGTGATTGTGAATGAAGAGAAATATGTATACATTGTATCTCATTGTTCTCTTCTGTTGGTGTGTCATCACTATTGGTGCGACTGGTAAGGTGAGATACATAACTGTGTTTTTGTAGGTAAAAGAAAGAAAGAAAGGCATAATAATTTACACTCCGTTAGTTAGGACGTGTAACACTGTGTGTCATCATCTTAAATTTCCCGGAAATTTGTAAAGCGAGATTGTTCAATTGGCTGTCAGTCACTATCGGATCCAAAAATGAAACTATAGGAACAAAAGACATTTATGGCCACGGCCGACATTAGTAGTTTTTCGGCTGTTGTTGAGTGTTAATCTTTTTAAAACGAAATAAAAAAATATTACAATAGCTCTATGATAAGTCATTATAATATTACAATAGCATAACAATCAGTCATTATATATTACAATAGCATAATAATCAGTCATTATAATATGACAATAGCCCTATGATCAGTAATTATAATATTACAATAGCGCTAGATCAGTCATTATAATATTACAATAGCGCTATGATAAGTCATTATATTACAACAGCATAATAATCAGTCTTATAATATTACAATAGCGCTATGATAAGTCATTATAATATTACAACAGCATAATAATCATCATTATAATTACAATAGCGTAATAGATAACCGTCATTATAATATTACAACAGCATAATAATCAGTCATTATAATATTACAATAGCGTAATATACCAGTCATTATAATATTACAATAGCGTAATAATCAGTCATTATAATATTACAATAGCGTATAATCATCATATAATATTACAATACGCTATGATCAGTCATTAAATTACAATAGCGCTATGAAGTCATTATATACAACATCATAATAATCAGTCATATATATTACAATACGCTATGATCATCATTATAATATTACAACAGCATAATATCAATCATTATAATATTACAAAGCGTAATAACCAGTCATTATAATATTACAATGCGTAATAATCCGTCATTATAATATACAATAGCGTTAATAATCAGTCATTATAATATTACAATAGCGCTATAGTCATTATAATTTACAATAAGTAATAATCAGTCGTTATAATATATACAATAGCGTAATCAGCATCATTATAATTCCCTTACTATAACTCTTTAGATATTTTCTGCTGACCCGTTTGATGTGGTTATTTGTTGGTTTGTTTTATTTGTATCTTTCCCATTTACTAATAACAATATAACTGTAGCGTGGAGAAGTCACTGTGAGGCAGTAAAGGGTTTCCCTATAAATCTCCTCACTGAGCTGGTTCTACACATTGTGTGAGGGAGACAGGTGTCATCAGTTATAATCAGTGTTTAGCTATGTCATCAGATATAATCAATGTTTAGCTATGTCATCAGATATAATCAGTGTTTAGCTATGTCATCAGTTATATTCAGTGTTTAGCTATGTCATCAGTTATAATCAGTGTTTAGCTATGTCATCAGATACAATCAGTGCTTAGCTATGTCATCAGTTATAATCAGTGTTTAGCTATGTCATCAGTTCCTGTCTCCCTCACACAATGTGTAGAACCAGCTCAGTGAGGAGATTTATAGGGAAACCCTTTACTGCCTCACAGTGACTTCTCCACGCTACAGTTATATTGTTATTAGTAAATGGGAAAGATACAAATAAAACAAACCAACAAATAACCACATCAAACGGGTCAGCAGAAAATATCTAAAGAGTTATAGTAAGGGAATTATAATGATGCTGATTACGCTATTGTATATATTATAACGACTGATTATTACTTATTGTAAATTATAATGACTATAGCGCTATTGTAATATTATAATGACTGATTATTAACGCTATTGTATATTATAATGACGGATTATTACGCATTGTAATATTATAATGACTGGTTATTACGCTTTGTAATATTATAATGATTGATATTATGCTGTTGTAATATTATAATGATGATCATAGCGTATTGTAATATATATGACTGATTATTATGATGTTGTATATAATGACTTCATAGCGCTATTGTAATTTAATGACTGATCATAGCGTATTGTAATATTATATGATGATTATACGCTATTGTAATATTATAATGACTGATTATTACGCTATTGTAATATTATAATGACTGGTATATTACGCTATTGTAATATTATAATGACTGATTATTATGCTGTTGTAATATTATAATGACGGTTATCTATTACGCTATTGTAATTATAATGATGATTATTATGCTGTTGTAATATTATAATGACTTATCATAGCGCTATTGTAATATTATAAGACTGATTATTATGCTGTTGTAATATAATGACTTATCATAGCGCTATTGTAATATTATAATGACTGATCTAGCGCTATTGTAATATTATAATTACTGATCATAGGGCTATTGTCATATTATAATGACTGATTATTATGCTATTGTAATATATAATGACTGATTGTTATGCTATTGTAATATTATAATGACTTATCATAGAGCTATTGTAATATTTTTTTATTTCGTTTTAAAAAGATTAACACTCAACAACAGCCGAAAAACTACTAATGTCGGCCGTGGCCATAAATGTCTTTTGTTCCTATAGTTTCATTTTTGGATCCGATAGTGACTGACAGCCAATTGAACAATCTCGCTTTACAAATTTCCGGGAAATTTAAGATGATGACACACAGTGTTACACGTCCTAACTAACGGAGTGTAAATTATTATGCCTTTCTTTCTTTCTTTTACCTACAAAAACACAGTTATGTATCTCACCTTACCAGTCGCACCAATAGTGATGACACACCAACAGAAGAGAACAATGAGATACAATGTATACATATTTCTCTTCATTCACAATCACATCTTTGTTTCTACTATGTAACCCCCAACACCACAATTGTGGGAAATCAGCTGAATTAAAATTAAACATTGTTACATTTCCTTAAACTTAATGGTCTGCAGTCTGCGTACTATTGGTTAATGGATCAGTGGGTGGAGCACATTGATGAGTGCGTTGCGTTGATGACGTATTCTGGTTCCGTATTTTGGTTGTAGACACACTATGCACACACACATGCAATATTTTGTAAAGTGCTGGGAAATGCAATCAGTCCAAGAGACAGGTCCAGGGAGCTGGGCTTCTCACTGTTAAACTAATTTATGTCAAACAGAGGATGTAACACAATCCTGACACTTTCCAGGCTACGGCAGCTTGGCAGGGTTTCTACTAGGATGAATGAGTCTTACAGGTCAGTAGCTATAGATACATAGGCCTGCTAAAGCCATTAGTATACGAATGAGGCATTGAATGTGGTTTTAGGGTAGGACAGAAATGGGCGTTTACGTGGGGCCCCGTGTCTTACAAGGGTCCCTTGTGATAATATTTATGGACTAAATCCTCTTTATTAATTAGTTTCTTTCTTGTTCGCTGGGACTTCCTTGGCTTTGAGCCGTTACAGTTACACTTTGCTTGTGGGTAACACATAAATATTTATATTTCCTTTCGTTCAGTGACACAGCTGTGCGCCTGGCGAGTCCCAATCACATTCTCTGTAGAGGGTTTCCAGCCTCTTCCTTAAATCTGAACACATAAAGATCAGGTGAAAGGATTCGGTAATAGCCAAACAACAAACCTGGATACCCCAACATTGGGTCAGAGCGGACTGGGACATGGGCAAGGCTTGAAAAGTTCACACAGTTGTCTCCCTGACCTGCATTGGTTAGTATTACAGGCTGGTAGTAGCACCCCAAAACGTCCCTTTAATTGGAGGTCTTATGCCTTGAATACTAAGCATTGGACGAGAGGCCTCTTCCTCCTTGTTAAAAGCCAGTAGGCGGGGGGGGGGGGGGGGTAGAGTGATAGCCTGTAATACTAATCCAATGCAAGGTCAGGGAGACAACCTTCCAAGAAAATGCAACCAAGCAGGGAGTGTCAGCCCAGATAAATGACCCAAGGTAATTGTTAGGACCTTCCATACTGGGGTTACCTTGACGTGGTTAGAAGGCTTTTCATTTTATGCATAAATTGTAACTAAAACCCCCCAGTTTTATACTGTTTGCACTAGCTAGATATTATGATAATGGGGCCCAGGAAGTGCATTGATCATCTCTTTTCTGGAGGTACAGATAGGCCTGGCATTTCAGCCCAACTTTCAGTCCACCCATTCAAAATATTGGCTTATATCGTAACTGGTGTGTACCAAGCTTAAGGGCATAAAAGGCTGCCTATCAGCCACCTTGTTACATCGATCCTGAATTACACAGAGTTGCTGATCAATACATCATGCAGGAGGCTTCTCTGGTACTGCCGATTTCTCCTGCATTAAACTGGATCACTTCCTGTTTCAAGCTAAAAACAACAAAGAGCTGGGAGGCTCACATTTGTACAACCCACTGGGTAATGAGCACGTGCAGAGCAACTCCCGCTGACCCAGTCAAGATATTGTAATCAAATTCCAAAGTGAAGACATTTAATACACCCACCATTCCAGTGAATTGACGCCTATAAGAACACTATGAATATTCTATGTTTGTCTCCTACGTGATTATAGTGAGGTAGAAGGAAGTTACATGGACAGAAACCAGCCATGGAATGTTTTAAAACCAATTTCCATGGGTAAATTCATTCTCCTGCCGAAACTCTGTCCAGGAATGAACTGAACTATAACGCTACCACTGTAAAGAAAAGATTTATTATTCCTGTCCTGGCACTATGGAAATCACCCGGCGGCTGTAACATTATCCTGGTTCTTCCCGTACCAAATCCATTGCCGGTTCCAATATCTGCTGGAAGCAATGTGATTTACACGGTACACAACACTACCAAATGCTGATGTAGTAAACGTCTGGTAATAGGTCACAATCTGGTTTTTGTACCGGTAGGAACCATAAAGATACAGACACTGAATAAAAATAATCTGATTATTCACTGAGACGGGAAATGAGACACAGAAATACAATGAGAAAACAGTGTGGGAGGAAATAAACAGGGTCCATCAATACAGAACCATAACCAACCACCTCTTGGACCCCTGCCCTGTAAACCCCTGGGTAACAAGCAGACCACTGACAGTTCATGACTGTAAAGACTGAGGTCACCAAAGTTGGGGCCTATTGATGAAGTTTGCCCATTGGTAAAACTTCACCCCAATGCGATGTTGGTGATATGATCCACAATAATAATATAAATGATAATTATTAATCAGTGACATCACAAACTCACCTATCGATGTCATTATAAAAAAGTTACATCAAACGCAGCCATATTGGCCAGCTTTGGTGCCCTTGTGGCCATTGGTTTTAAAGGGCATCTATACCGAAAATAGGTTATTTAAATTGACCATAACTGGAAACTATAATTTCCCAACCACCACTGTATCATTTTTGTTGTTGATCTGCCCCCTATTTAGATATCCAATCTAAAATCTTATATTTCAGCTGTCAATCAAGTTCCTTGCTCTCAAAAACTATTCTTCTGTGAGTCGGTTTACTGTACCTGGAATGGTGACAGCGATTTGACAGTTGGAATGCTGTGTGCTGTGTGCAGGCTTGACTGTTGGTTTGTGGGGAAAAAGTCAGGTCAGATGGAAGTGGGAGTGGTTAAAAGAGGGAGGGGGATACTGCTCCTAAACAAAATGTGTGCTGGATTGAAGCATGCAGCAACACACGCAAATCAAAGTAAGTGCTACTTACATGTATTCAATTATAGATTTAGATGAGGCAAAGCCATTTTTCAGGGTAGTGTCCCTTTAGGAAAAGCAGTTTCTTCTAACCATAAAAATCTGGTAAATGGTCTGGGAACAAGTACAAATCACCAACCATAACTAAAAACAAACTACTTTCATTCCAGTTCCTGCCTATACTGTATACAAGGCTAGACTTTCAAGCTTCTCCCCAAGGCCCATCTCACCACCTGCCCCCTTGACCCCATTCCCTCTTTTTCATTCCATCTCTCAGATCTCCTTTACACAGCCTAACGTCTCTTTTTAACCTATCCTATCCACGGGTACCTTTCCCTCCTCGTTCAAACATGCTATTGTATCCCCTATTCTCAAGAACCTTCTCTGGATCCATCTGCCTATCTAGTTACCGGCCTGTCTCTCTTCTCCGTTTGCATCTAAACTGCTTGAACAACACGTCTACGTGAATGGTTAACACTTTTCTGCCAACTTCTTTTGATCACCTACTGTCCGGCTTCTGCCGCACCACTCCACGGAAACGGCTCTCACCAAGTTACTAATGCTGAATCTAAAGGCCACGATTCCCTACTTATTCTGCTTGACCTGTTTCAGCCTTTGATACAGTGGATCACCCTTTACTGCTTCACATCTATCCTCCCTGGGTATCCAGGGTTCTTCACTCTATTGGCTGTCCTCCTACCTCTCAGGTAGGACGTTCAGGGTTTCCCAACTCTGCCACTCTCCCCTTCCCTGTGGGGGTACCTCAAGGCTCAGTACTCGGCCCTCTTCTCTTCTCCGTCTACCACTTTGGGCTAGGCCAGCTCATTAGTTCCTTTGGATTCCAATTACATCTCGCCCCTGACCTCGTTACTCTGACATCCGGGTCCCTGACTGCCTAAGTGCCATCTCAGCTTTATGTCCTCCCGCTTCCTCAAACTCAACATGGATAGACCGAACTTCTCAAAAATATGGAAGATCCGAAATGCAAAACTTTTGATCAGTTTAGAGAACTTCGGATATTCAGAACTGGAAGTTTCGGGTCAGAATCGGACCCAGATCCCATCCCTAGTCTTTAAAGTACATCATATATGGAGGGGGAATAAATGTACCAAGATCTGCCCACGATGCCTGAGCCTAGTGTGTGTTGGGGTGTGAGGTATCAAGCACTTGCAGTGTTGTAGGTGTTTAGGGCTTAGTCAGGGTGTCTGACAAGTGCAAAAGTTTTAGGTCTGTTCAGCCAAACTGTTCAACAAACCCCTTGTAATACAATTTCCTTACGTTATAATTTTATACATTGTACAGGTGAAAACTGCCAATCCAGGAATATTCACGGACTTGGACTTGTATATGACAACTTAATCAGATGGATGAACCACTTGGGTTGACAAACATATTGGTTAGTAGACTGTCTGCCAACTGGCTGGTGAACTGGGCTGGCAGGCTGGTTATTGAAACTGACACACAAAAGCAATGCACATTAATATACGTCTCTCCCTAAAGGTTCCGTATACTACATCTTCCTGCTGACATTCCTGCAATGTTCCGGACAACCAGCCAGGCTGATCTGTGGACATTGGTCCTCCTACTTAATGAGTTTTAGCATTATTATAGACCTAGATAGTCTCATGTTCTATTTATCCACTAGACTAGACCTGGGTTAAGGCTATTATATTATAATAATGATAAATACCTGGAGTCAGCTTATTTCTGTTGGTAGTGATTTTAATTGTGTACATTGTAACACGTGTATCTCCAGTGACTCAGTATTGCATTTATGCGGAATGTTGGGATTGGCCATTCTGCTAACAGCCAATCACCTGGCCCCATTCCATTGCACCTGATACTTGGAAAAGAGGACCTGGATAACAGATTAAGGGCAGGTGTACGACAGTTGCTTGCCTCGCAGTATTCTCAATTTTAATTACTTCTCCTTTTCAACCATTTATTACCCAAGGACTTCACTGGTCTAATAAAAAGAAAAATACTGTTTATCCAGTTGTACGGCTTTGCCATACACTGGCTAGATGTCAAAGCTGATTAGATGTTCGTTTTTGAATTTCTAATCCGCTTAACCTCTGACTGCCCAGCGGCTCATACTGCGATGTTCCCGGGGAATCCACAGACCGGGATATACGTTGTGATCAATGTTACTGCTGAAATCAGTGGAAAAGTGGATTGGGAAATCCATTCGGGAAATCATGAACAGGTAAATTAGTGAATATCGCGGAACAGGTAATTAGTGAATATTGCGGACAGGTAAATTAGTGAATATCACGGAACAGGTAAATTAGTGAATATCACGATACAGGTAAATTAGGGAACATCACTGAACAGGTAATAAGTGAATACACGAAAAAAGGTAAATTAGTGAATATCACGGAACAGTTAATTAGTGGATATCACAGGACAGGTAAATTAGTGAATCTCACGGAACAGGTAAATTAGTGAATATCACGATACAGGTAAATTAGGGAACATCACTGAACAGGTAAATAAGTGAATATCACGGAAACAGGTAATTAGTGAATATCACGGAACAGTTAAATTAGTGGATATCACAGGACAGGTAATTAGTGAATCTCACGGAAAAGGTAAATGGAATATCACGGAAAGGTAAATTAGTGAATATCACGGAAAAGGTAAATTGTGAATATCACGGAAAAGGTAAATTAGTGAATATCACGGAACAGGTAAATTAGTGATTTCACGGGACAGGTAAATTAGTGATTATCACAGAACAGGTAAATTAGAGATTATCACGGAACAGGTAAATTAGTGATATAACGGAAAAGGTAAATTAGTGAATATCATGGAACAGGTAAATTAGTGAATATCACGGAAAGGTAAATTAGTGAATATCACGGAACATGTAATTAGTGAATATCACGGAACAGGTAAATTAGTGAATATCACGAAACAGATAAATTAGTGAATTCACGGAACATGTAAATTAGCAGTGGTATGGATCCTAAAAAATCACCAACGCATCACAAAATAAAATTTGTGCGCTATGCACAACATTACTTATATTCCTGCAGATTTCTGTGTGAACGACACTTAAACCTGAGTGCGAGGCTTGCAGAATTGTGTGCACACGTATGAGTGCACAGCTTGGGGAACACTGCATAGACACTGAGAGATTACAAGTTACCTCCTACTTACTCATTAGTAAACCAATCGGTTTGGCGGGGTGAGTACACTCGCCATTCATAACATTTGGGCTACTCACCAGGGTACACTCAAGCCATTCTATGATATATTAGGGCTACTCACCAGGGTACACTCAAGCCATTCTATGACATATTAGGGCTACTCACCAGGGTACACTCAGCCATTCTATAACATATTAGGGCTACTCACGAGAATACACTCAAGCCATTCTATGACATATTAGGGCTACTCACCAGGGTACACTCAAGCCATTCTATGACATATTAGGGCTACTCACCAGAATACACTAAGCCATTCTATGACATATTAGGGCTACTCACCAGATACACTCAAGCCATTCTATGACATATTAGGGCTACTCACCAGGGTACACTCAAGCCATTCTATGACATATTAGGGCTAATCACCAGGGTACACTCAAGCCATTCTATGATATTAGGGTACTCACCAGGGTACACTAAGCCATTCTATGACATATTAGGGCTACTCACCCAGGGTACACTCAAGCCATTTTATTATATATTAGGGCTACTCACAGGGTACACTCAAGCCATTCTATGACATAGGCGGCTGTGGAGTTGGGTATTTGGTTCCTTAACGCTTCCCTTTCCTGGGAATTCTGTACCATTTCCAGGGATATTTTCAGCTCCTCTACAAGATGCAGAATTGATATGGTTCCAAAGCATTCCACCGGAACTGGGGATCCAATTTCAAACACTCCGTTCGCATATCCTTGGCTGCTTTGTGCCTAGAAAGACCAATCCCAATATAAAGAGAGAATGGAATGAATCAGACACCTCTTTGTAAAGGGAATCACAGAGTAAAAGCTGCAGATTAAATCATGTGGTGCTTGTCTTTATATTTCATTTCTAACTGAAGAGAAACATGCTTGAAAAAAATTTTACCGGAAACCTTAAAGATCTCTAAATTTCCATATTTCCCCCCTTTTACCCTAGGAAGAAAGTATCAGACTGGAGACTCCTCCCTTTCTCCCTGGTTAAATCAACTGAGCATGTCTGGAGTCACTGACCTAACCGGTTTTACTCATCAGCCTTTGAGCTGGTTTTATGCTGGAATTATATATTATCAGTGGATATTATATTTAGTTGATATGTAGAAGAAGGGCCCTAGACACCCAGAGGGGCCCATACCATTGCACTTGTAGAAGAGAGGCAGAAGATAAATCAAATCATGAATACATACTTTAAAAAATAACCACAATCTGTTTCCATTTTTAACCCTTTATTACATGAAATCCTTTTTTTTTATACTTTTTTTTTTTTGAATTCTTCTTTCTCGATTTATTTTTTAACCACTAGATGTCACACAACATTGTCAAAGGAGAAAAAATATAACATATTAACAGATGTTCCAAGCACACGCTATCGCCAACCCGGTGCAAACAGCCCAGCGATGCTACATCGCTACCTGCAATTTTGTATTCCGTCATTTTTAAAAAAAAATTGCCATTTAATGTGCCGCAATCAAAAGCGATTTCAAATATAACATCGGAATAATATAATAATTGGACAGCCAAGTGTAGTTATTAGGGAGATCCAGGATTGGATTGGAAAACTATGTCCCAAAAACCAATACACGGCATTGATATTCCGATCAATTCAGCAAATGTGACGAAACTGAATATCAGAATATCAATGACATTATTCTGTGTTTTCATAGACTGATTGGCGATATCAATAGTTTTTAAAGGGTATGTCCATTCATTAAATTAACTTACGGGATCGTTCCAGCGCTGACAGAGCCGCGGCCGAAATCCCCGACGCCTCCGACGCATCTCCAGTCCTTTGCACGTGCGCGCATGTGCACACCGTGCTAAGCATAATTATTTTGAATGGAATACCCTTTAACCTGAGATCTACAGAAGATTGGAGGTGTAAACAATCCTGTACCACCACATCGCTGTTAGTACACCGCACTGGTATAGGGTTAACGTGACTTTAAGACGGTAAAAGCCATTAAGGGCTCTCGTTACATAGCCCTTCTAGTGTGCCCAGACCAATTGGCCATCGGATTGGGCATTAAAACGCTGTTAAGGTTTGGTTTGTGTCTGAATGTTAATCAGCCGTACCAAGTCCTTCCTTTATAACCACATGGTGCCTTATAATGGGAACGTTCTGTAAACTTAACTGAAACGCTATGTTGGGTATTTTCCGCTTTCTGCTTTTCAATGGTATTTAAAAATGAAAAAGCTGATCAATGATTTAAGGTCCAACCATCACCCTTTGTTTAAACTGGTTTGTTATATCAACATTAACGCTATTGAGAGACAAATACTATTGCACGGGGTATAATTAACATTAACAACAAAATAAAAAACTGTGACATTTAATAGGTTTGTGTTATGGATCTCTTAATGCAAATTTTTTTGCAAAACTACAAATCCCAGAATCCTCCGACAGGAAGACTAATAAGATCACCCAAGTCTTATCCATATCCGGATTTTTAGGTTTGCCAAATACATGTAAATTCTGCACGCTGAAAGGTTGGTATTTTCAATAGTCGTATAAATGTAGCCACACATTGTCCATTTTCCGCGCTACCTTGTCATTGGTCTGTATTGTCTCGGGTTGATGACACATCTTATTCGCTAAAAACAATACCTGCTATGATGTCATCCATTTGCTCAAGAGCTGCCTCCAGCATGTGACTTGGCGTTGAAGCCATTGTTGGGGATAGTATTCTCTCTAGAAAATATATAGAATAGAACGTTATTTATATTTCTGTACATTTCTATTAGAAAGTATAAAAATTATTTGATAAAGAACACGTGAGACTTTTTCGTTTCTTTAGGGTTTGTAACTAAAACTAAACTAGCAATAAAGTCACTACACAATTGGTCTTAATGAAAATGTTTTTGTATCATCTGCATGTACAGGCCTTAAAGGGGAAGTGTAAATGAAACTTCAACTGTGTCCATATGAACTGTGTCCACATTACAGTATAAGTGACCTTGCTATGTCCCTGTCAAAGTCCTAATGGAACTTTCCCATGAGGGTAAAGGGTATCTTTACTCTAAAAAATGGAATTTTCCATCCAAGATGCCTTATCCACAACTTTTTTTGGAATGTAAACCTGAGGCGTAGATTTTAAGAAATCTTAAAAACAAGGCCATACACCTCAAACTAATGATATAATATATCATGTATATAAACCAATATATATAATGTCAATGAATATTTCACATCCAGATAACTATACATTGTATTTGTGTAAACATGTATTGCACAGTCCCATAGAAATTCTAGTATGCATATCTTAACATTCAGTCAATGTATGGAGCTTCCTCAACAGTTATCTGTTATAATCTGCGCTAACTATGTCATTAGTTATAATCTGTGCTTAGCTATGTCACCAGTGTAATTGGTGTTTAGCTATGTCATCAGTGATAATTGATATTGTATGGGGCCTAGAATGTGCGTTGATTATCTTTTCTATGTTTGTAAAAAAGGACTCCTACCCTCCAAATGGACAAAATATTTCATATGTATAGAAATTATATCTCAATTATAATCAGTGTTTAGCTATGTCATCAGTTTAATCAGTGTTTAGCTATGTCATCATTTATAACTCCGTGTTAAGCTATGTCATCAGTTATTATCAATGTTTAGCTATGTCATCAGTATTATCAGCGTTTAGCTATGTCATCAGATAATCAGCTTTAGCTGTGATCAGTTATGTTCAGTGTTTAACTATGTCATCCGTTATATTCAGTGTTTAGCTATGTCCTCAGTTTTAATCACTGTTTGTCGTCATTTATAACCAGTTTTTAGCTATGTCATCAGTTATATCAGTGCTTAGCTATGTCATCAGTTATCATCAGTGTTTAGCTATGTCATCAGTTATAACAATGTTTAGCTATGTCTTTAGTTATCATCAGTGTTTAGCTATGTCATCAGTAATAATCAGTGTTTAGCTATGTATCAGTATAATCAGTGTAAACATGTCATCAATTATAATCAGTGTTTAGCTGTCATCAGTTATAACAATGTTTAGCTATGTCTCAGTTACCATCAGTGTTTAGCTATGTCATCAGTAATAATCAGTGTTAAACTATGTCATCAATTATAATCAGTGTTTAGCTATGTCATCAGTTATAAAAATGTTTAGCTATGTCTTCAGTTATCATCAGTGTTTAGCTATGTCATCAGTAATAATCAGTGTTTAGCTATGTCATCAGTTATAATCAGTGTTTAGCTATGTCATCAGTTATAACCATATTTAGCTATGTCTTCCGTTATCATCAGTGTTTAGCTATGTCATCAGTTATAATCAGTGTTAAACTATGTCATCAATATAATCAGTGTTTAGCTATATCATCAGTTATAATCAGTGTTTAGTGTGTTCATCAGTTATAATCAGTGTTAGCTATGTTATGTTATAATCAGTTTAGCTATGTCATCAATTATATCGTGTTTAGCTATGTCGTCAGTTATAATCAGTATTTAACTTTGCCATCAGTTATAATTAGAGATGGGCGAACTTTCGAATGTTCGGTCCGTTTTCAAACTTTCGAACTATATAGAAAGTTCGAAAGTTCGAAAAGGGACCCATTAATGTCAATGGGAGTCAAATAGTTTGAAAAGTTCTAATGAAATACAATTAAAATATTAATGGTAACTTAATGTTAATGGATTTGGGACGGGAATGGTCTGGGGAACACGATGGAATATCCAGGACATTAAAAAATCTATATACTCTCACTCACACTATTTCGAGTTCGCGCGCCTAGGTACCATGTACATTTTACCCGCAGATTCGATGCTCGCGTATAGGCTTAATGGACACTTTACTCGTAGATTCGATGTTCACGCCTAGATACCATGGACATTTTACTCGCGGATTCGCTGCGCGTATAGGCTTTAATGGACACTTTACTCGTAGATTCGATGTTCGCGCCTAGATACCATGGACATTTTACTCGCGGATTTGATGTCGTCCGTTCGCGTCTAGACACCATGGAATTTTACTGCGGATTCGATGCTCGCGTATAGGTTTTATTGGAGAATTTACTCGCGGATTCGATAACTTGAACGGTCGAACGTTTGATATTTAGGGAAAGTCTGAAAATATCGAAAATCGCGTCGGGATAGTTCGAGAAGCCGGATTCGTTCGAATTCGAATAGTTCGGCTCGAACTCGGGTTCGAGTTTGAGTTCTAGTCCATCTTAGTTATAACAATGTTTAGCCATGTCATCAGTTAAATCAGTGTTTAGCTATGTCATCAGTAATAATCAGTGTTTAGCTATTTTATTAGTTATAATCAGTGTTTAGCTATGTCTATCGTTATAACAATGTTTAGCTGTGTCATCAGTTATAACAATGTTTAGCTGTGTCATAGTTATAATCAGTGTTTAGCTATGTCATCAGTTCATCAGTGTTTAACTAGTTCACATTTATAATCCGTTTAGCTATGTCATCAGTTATAATCAGTGTTAGCTATGTCATCAGTTAATCAGTGTTTAGTTATGTCATCAGTTTATATTCAGTGTTTAGCTGTGTCATCAGTTATAATCGTGTTTAGGTGTCATCAGTTATAATCAGTGTTTAGCTGTGTCATCAGTTATAATCAGTGTTTAGCTATGTCATCAGATATAATTAGTGTTTAGCTATGTCATCAGTTCTAATTAGTGTTTAGCTATGTCATCAGTTCTAATCAGTGTTTAGCTATGTCATCAGTTATAATCTGTGCTTAGCTATGTCATCAGTTATCATCAGTGTTTTCTATGTCATCAGTTATAATCCGTGTTTAGCTATGTCATCAGTTATAATCAGTGTTTAGCTATGTCATCAGTATAATCACTGTTTATCGTCATTTATAGTTAGTGTTAGCTATGTCATCAGTTATAACAATGTTTAGCTATGTCATCAGTTAAAGTAAGTATATAGGGTACCCACCAGGCGTCCAACACTATGTCATCAGTTATCATCAGTGTTTAGCTATGTCTTCAGTTATCATCAGTGTTTAGCTATGTCATCAGTAATAATCAGTGTTTAGCTATGTCGTCATTTATAATCAGTGTTTAGCTATGTCATCAGTTTAAAACAATGTTTAGCTATGTCATCAGTTATCATCAGTGTTTAGTATGTCATCAGTTATAATCACTGTTTGTCGTCATTATAATCAGTGTTTAGCTATGTCATCAGTTATAACAATGTTTAGCTATGTCATCAGTTATCATCGGTGTTTAGCTATGTCTTCAGTTATCATCGGTGTTTAGCTATGTCATCAGTAATAATCAGTGTTTAGCTATGTCATCAGTTTAATAAGTGTTTAGCTATGCCATCAGTTATAATCAGTGCTTAGCTATGTCATTAGTTATCATCGGTGTTTAGCTATGTCATCAGTTATAATCAGTGTTTAGCTATTGTCATCAGTAATAATCAGTGTTAGCTATGTCATCAGTTATCATTAGTGTTTAGCTATGTCATCGTAATAATCAGTGTTAGCTATGTCATCAGTTATTAATCAGTGTTTAGCTATGTCATCATTTATAACAATGTTTAGCTATGTCATCAGTTATACAATGTTAGCTATGTCATCAGTTATCATCAGTGTTTAGCTATGTCTTCAGTTATCATCAGTGTTAGCTATGTCATCAGTTATCATTAGTGTTTAGCATGTCATCAGTTAATCAGTGTTTAGTATGTCATCAGTTATATCAGTGTTTAGCTATGTCGTCATTTATAATCAGTGTTTAGCTATGTCATCAGTTAACAATGTTTAGCTATGTCATCAGTTATCATCAGTGTTTAGCTATGTCTTCAGTTATCATCAGTGTTTAGCTATGTCATCAGTTATAATCAGTGTTTAGCTATGTCATCAGTTATATTCAGTGTTTAGCTATGTCATCAGTTATAATCAGGTTTAGCTATGTCATCAGTTTAACAATGTTTAGTATGTCATCAGTTATCATCAGTGTTTAGCTATTCCTCAGTTATTAATCGATGTTTAAGCTATGTCATCAGTTATATCAGTGTTTAGCTATGTCATCAGTTATATTCAGTGTTTAGCTATGTCATCAGTTATATTCAGTGTGTAGCTAGTCATCAGTTATATTCAGTTGTTAGCTATGTCATCAGTTATATTCAGTGTTTAGCTATGTCCATCAGTTATAATCAGTGTTTAGCTATTCATCAGTATACATGTTTAGCTATGTCATCAGTTATCATCGTGTTTAGCTATGTACATCAGTTATATTCAGTGTTTAGCTATGTTATCAGTTATCATCGGTTTAGCTATGTCATCAGTTATCATCAGTGTTTAGCTATGTCATCAGTTATTAATCAGTGTTTAGCTATGTCATCAGTTATAATCAGTGTTTAGCTATGTCATCAGTTCTCAGGTTTAGCTATGTCATTCTACTAGACATTATGGGTAGGGTATAAAGGTTGGATCAGATGGACGTTGTCTTTATCAGCCTCCAATACTATGTTACTATGTACTGTTATACAGACATTATGGGTAGTGTATATAAAGGTTGGACTAGATGGCACGTGTGTCTTTATACAGCCTCCAATACTATGTTACTATGTAACTGTTAACAGACATTATGGGTAGGGTATAAAGGAACTTGATGCCTCAACTAGTGGGTACTGAGTTCTTTATGGATCTCATAATTGGGTGTGCTATTGTAATCGTAATAAGACATTATGGGTAGTATAAGGTTGACTAGATGGCGTGTTCTTTATACAGCCTCCAATACTATGTTACTATTTGTAACTGTTATACAGACATTATGGGTATGTATAAAGGTTGGACTAGATGGACGTATGTCTTTATACAACCTCCAAACTATGTTACTATGTAACTGTTATAACAGACATTATGGGTAGGGTATAAAGTTGGACTAGATGGACGCTGTCTTTATACAACCTCCCATATACTATGTTACTATGTAACTGTTAACAGACTTATGGGTAGGTATAAGGGTTGGACTAGGATGGTATGTCTTTATACAACCTCCAATACTATGTTCTATTAACTGTTATAAACGATATTAGGGGTGGGTATAAAGGTTGGGACTAGATGGATGTATGTCTTTATACAACCTCCAATCCTATTTACTATGTAACTGTTATACAGACATGATGGGTAGAGTATAAACGGTTGGACTAGATGATTTATGTCTTTACAACCTCCAATACTATGTTACTATGTAACTGGTTATACAGACATTATGGGTAGGGTATAAAAGTTGACTAGATGGATGTTGTCTTTTATACAACCTCCAATCCTAGTTACTAGTAACTGTTATAAACAGACATTATGGTTAGGGTATAAAGGTTGGACTAGATGATGTATGTCTTTATACACCCTCCAATACTATGTCTATGTAACGTTATACAGACATTATGGGTAGGGTCTAAAGGTTGGACTAGATGACGTATGTCTTTATACAACCTCCAATACTATGTTACTATGTAACTGTTTACAGACATTAGGGTAGGGTATAAAGTGGACTAGATGGATGTATTCTTTATACAGCCTCCAATACTATGTTACTATGTACTGTTATACAGACATTATGGGTAGGGTATAAAGGTTGACTAGATGGACGTTGTCTTTATACAACCTCCAATCTATGTTATATGTAACTGTTAGACAGACATTATGGGTAGGGTATAAAGGTTGGACTAGATGGACATATGTCTTTATAACAACCTCCATTACTATGTTACTATGTAACTGTTATACAGACATTAAAGGTTGACTAGATGGACTATGTCTTTATATAACCTCCAATACTATGTTACTATGTAACTGTTATACAGACATTAGGGTAGAGTATAAAGGTTGGACTAATGATGTATGTCTTTATTCAACCTCCAATACTATGTTACTATGTAACTGTTATACAGACATTATGGGTAGGGTATAAGGTTAGACTACGATGGACGTAATGTCTTTTATCAACCCCAATACTTGTTACTATGTATTGTTTACAGACATTATGGGAGGGTATAATAGGTGGGACTAGATGGACGTGTTCTTTATACAACCTCCAATACTATGTTACTATGTACTGTTATACAGACATTATGGGTAGGGTGTAAAGGTTGGACTAGATGGAGTATGTCTTTACATAACCTGCAATACCATGTTCTAGCAGAGTTGGAAAAAGTGAGTTTTGTGTAAACGTTGAGTGTCATATAGTTACTGTGTAACAAATAAAAGTCATTATGGTCAAAAAAACGCAGATTTTGGGCAATGGTTGGATCTCATAGAAAAACAGTAGATACAAGCGACTAACATTTCAGATTCTGTACGGTCCTTCTTCCAGATACAACTAACTTGGAATGTTCCTACACTAATTTTATAATTGTCTGTTGGATGGGTCACAGCTCAATCTCTATCTAATATTAAAAAGATAAAGAAAACCAGAAGTGGAATATACAGAGGGCACACCCACACATTTATTATGAGATAAAATATCCTTTATTTAACAACTTATGGGATATGGTAACGTAACCTCTGTGGTCCTATAAAGATATAACACCCACATAGTAAGCAGGTATAGACCATGCATTACATATCATTGATCCATACAATAAAGTGCAACCACATTGAATACCATATTATTATAAATACATCACTAATGAGGTACAGGAGACATTAAATACATTCAAACGTTAGTGCACCTATCAAAAATATTGTCATATTGAATAGGCACCATGACCCGCATCTAGACAGGAGGAAAGTGCAGATCTGCTGGTGAAATATCTGCTGGTGTGGGGCAGCTGGCTGCAACCCAACCTCGAATGCCCAGACGATCGGATGTGTCGGTAAATCCAATCGATTGTGCGGTTCCCTATGGGACAGCACGAACTTTCGGCTGTGGGCACTACCTGCTGCAACAGAAAGAAGATTTGCAAATAGTCCCTTCATACCCATCCAACAAAAACGTGCCGATCTCTACTGAACACTGAATCAACCCAGGCGCTGGGTCAAGGGCAAGACCATAACGGTCTCTATTAGGGGCCCTGCAAACAGGATTTATTATACACAGATATACACGTCTCTATTAGGGTCCCTGCAAACAGGATTTATTATACACAAACATAACGGTCTCTATTAGGGGTCCTGCACCAGGATTTATTATACAACAGACATAACGGTCCTATTAGGGGCCCTGCACACAGGATTTATTATACACAGACATAACGGTCCTATTAGGGGTCCTGCATACAGGATTTATTATCAACAGATATAACGGTCTCTATTAGGGGTCCTGCACAGAGGAGTCAGTATTTCGGAAGCATTTATTTATACACAGACAATGCTGAATGGGCAGGTTGCTCTTTTTTCTGAAAACTCTATCAGGGTTATTCAATAAAAGTCTTATTTAAAACAGTGCAAATTTTGCCCAACAATCAGATTTTAGCTTTCAGATGTTAAATAAGATCTGACTGGTTGGGGCAAAATTTGCACTGTTTAAAAGGGCATGTCCACCCCCAAAACTATAATCCCCCCACTACTGGCCCCATCATGTAGTGTAGTTTAATCCTTACCTCACAATCCCAGCTCCATATGGTTCTCCTGTATTCCCCCCAAAGTCCCAAAACTGTCCACAGGAGGATAGCAGAGTCCATATAGGACTCTGCCTCCTACCTGGCCTCCGGGAGAAGTTTGGCAGCGTACTGCAGCCCTTCTCCCCCTCCGCATTAGGATCCCCTCCCCTAGTTGTAATCCCTTGTCACCAAAGATTCCCCTGCCCCCCCAGCCCCATTCGCTATGTTAATATTATAAAAAAAATGCCCGAACATTACTTACCTTCCCTCTTGCCTCCGCCGCACTGAACTCCCGGCAGCAGCGTCCGTGATTGGCTGCCGCTCAGCCAATCACAGATGCGACTGCCGGTCCCGCCCCTTGCTTGCATTTACTCACAAGCAGAGGGCCTGGCAGCGCGGCGGAGGAAAGAGGGAAGGTAAGTAAAGTTTGGGGCATTTTCTAATAATATTAACATAGCGGTTGGGGCTGGGGGGACAGGGGGAATCTTTGCTGGAATTTTTTTTTAAGGGTGGACTACCCTTTAAATGATAAACTTTTATTGAATCTCTCTGTGTGTATTTGCACTGAACTTTATTTTACCCTCTGACCCATTAAAGGGAAAATAAAATTTAATTTACATGGTAGAAGTTCCATAAGGAAAGTCCATCAATCTGTGTAGCTGGATCTCTGCTTAGTCACTTCGCTCCGATATCTTTCATTCCTTATTACCTTACCCCTTAGACAATAAGTCACTTTTCTGTTTTACTTCTGTTATCAACACATTGCAAATAACACAACGTATATCAGAATGTCAACACAGAGATATGTATCAGATACGACCAGTAAATCACAGCAGAAAACTGACTCCCAGTGTGGAACCAGTTATACAAGTCCTGTCAGTGCCACAGACGGCCCTTCCTACCTTTACATTACAGACACATGGGGTATTTTGTACACGTAACATGGTTATTACCATGTTATTAAAATATTCATACAATTGATTTCAAATTCTTCGCTCTTTATAGATCAATTGTACCGTTTACAAACTGCTTTGATCTGATGTCATACACCGACTCGCTTCAGTTTCGAATGGAATCTGGTCGGAATTGTCGCGATTCGCAAACACAGGTTGTATGATGTATGTTTGTACGGAATGATCGCATAGACATTACATGTTATCGTCTCTCTCTAATGCAGTCAGGGAGCAATAACGATCTGACGGAAGGTCTTGCCACCTATCCAATACACATTTAAAAATATCCTAACATTGAATGACCGTGTGTTGGCTTTATTCTTGTCTTTGAACTTGGATTCCGGTTTATACTATTCCGATTGAATCATTCCCTGATTCAGATTGGATCAGATTGCACAGAAACCACCAGATTATTCTTCAGTTTGGTCTTCATCGCTGGTCTTAGTCATCGTTTAAATGCACTGAAATGCAATAAAATGGCAATTATAAGGCTTGGTACACAACAGGCGATATTTTGACCCGCCATGATATTTTGGTTGATCCAAATATTGGTGCTAACCCATGTCAGCCGAACGTTCGCCTTTTTGAAAAAAATAGTCACAGAGTCGCACTCCATGTGATTGGTGAATTTATTACAACCACTCATCAACGTACACAACGTTTCGAGGGTCCTAAGCCCCCTTCATCAGCTGTGACAGTCTCCCTCAATGCAAAAGGTCCCGGAGATACTCCACCGGTCGCGCAGCAAAAGTGAGACATTGCACCTTTCCGCAAGTGCGATCGTAGCATGTGAGAAAACGTGGCCTAGTCCTTAGCGGGAATTAAGTATTAAAAATAAAAACCTTTATATACAGCCAAATCTAATAGTTAGGAAAGCCCTTTAATTAAAGCAATTCAGTCTTACTTCCCCTTTAAAGAAATAATTTGTGGCAATGTAGCTACGACTGTTATATCTCTATTGAAAATGAAATGCTTTTTACTTCCTCATAGCGACTAGATCCCCAACGTTCCACTCCAACAAAAGGAATTCATATTACCAACCGCGTCATGACTTTTAAACAGTCCGCCTGCGTTTCCTGTTTATTTCCTCACAATCCGCCTTGGAAAACAATAATCTTAAACGTTCAGGATATTAAACCTTATAGTACACTAACCCCTTTAATAGTTACACTATAGAAAAACATACCCTCCAACTCTCCCCTTTAATAGTTTTACACTTATAGATACACATCCCTCCAACATTCCCCCTTTAATAGTTTACACTTATAGATACATACCTCCAACATTCCCCCTTTATAGTTACAACACTTATAGAATAAAACATTACCCTCAACATTCCCCTTTAATAGTTACACTTATAGAACACATACCCTCCAACATTCCCCTTTAATAGTTACACTTATAGAAACACCATATCCTCACACATTCCCCTTTAATAGTTACACTTATAGATACACATACCCCAACATTCCCCCTTTAATGTTACCTTTAGAAACAACATACCCTCCAACATTCCCCTTTAATAGTTCACCTTATAGAAACACATATCCTCCAACATTCCCCTTTATAGTTACACCTTATAGAAACACATATCCTCCAACATTCCCCTTTAATAGTTAACACTTATAGATAACCATACCCTCCAACTCCCCCTTTAATAGTTACACTTATAGAAAAACACCCTCCAACATTCCCCTTTAATATTACTTATGAAACACATCCCTCCAACTTCCCCTTTATAGTTACACTTATAGTACACTACCCCTCCAACATTACCCCTTTATAGTTCACTTATAGATACACATACCCTCCAACATTCCCCTTTAATATTTTACACTTATAGAAACACATACCCTCCAACATTCCCCTTTAATAGTTACCTTATAGACACATACCCTCCAACATTCCCCTTTAATAGTTACACTTATATACACATACCCTCCAACATTCCCCTTTAATAGTACACTTATAGATACACATACCCTCCAACATTCCCCTTAATAGTTACACTTATAGAAACACATACCCCTCCCAACATTCCCCTTTATAGTTACACTATAGAACACATCCCTCCAACATTTTTATTTTCCTTTCTTTCTTTCTTTTTTTTTTTTTTTTTTATTTTTTTTCTTTTTTTTTTTTTTTTTTTTACATTTTTCTTTGTTTTTTTATTTTTTCTTTTTCTTAGTTTTTGGTTTTTCACATTTTTTTTTATTTCTTTTTTTTTTTTTTTCTTCTTTTTTTTTTTTTACATTTTTGTTGTTTTTTTTTTCTTTTTCTTTTTTTTTCTCTTTTTTCTTTTTCTTTTTTTTTTCATTTTTTTTTATTTTTTCTCACATTTTTTTTTTTTTTTTTCCTTTATTGTACATTTTCTTTTTGTTGTTTTTTCCCCTTTTACTAGTTATAATCAGTGTTTAGCTAGGTCATCAGTTATAATCAGTGTTTAGTTATGTCATCAGTTATATTCAGTGTTTAGCTATGTCATCAGTTATAATCAGTGCTTAGCTATGTCATCAGTTATAATCAGTGCTTAGCTAGGTCATCATTTATAATCAGTGTTTAGCTATGTCATCAGTTATAATCAGTGCTTAGCTATGTCATCAGTTCCTGTCTCCCTCACACAATGTGTAGAACCAGCTCAGTGAGGAGATTTATAGGGAAACCCTTTACTGCCTCACAGTGACTTCTCCACAGCTACAGTTATATTGTTATTAGTAAATGGGAAAGATACAAATAAAACAAACCAACAAATAACCACATCAAACGGGTCAGCAAAAATATTAAAGAGTTATAGTAAGGGAAATTATAATGATGCTGATTACGCTATTGTAATATATTATAACGACTGATTATTACTTTATTGTAATATTATAATGACTATAGCGCTATTGTAATATTATAATGACTGATTATTACGCTATTGTATATTATAATGACGGATTATTACGCTTGTAATATTATAATGACTGGTTATTACGCTTTGTAATATTATAATGATTGATTATTATGCTGTTGTAATATTATAATGATATCATAGCGTATTGTAATATATATGACTGATTATTATGATGTTGTATATAATGACTTCATAGCGCTATTGTAATTTAATGACTGATCATAGCGTATTGTAATATTATAATGACTGATTATTACGCTATTGTAATATTATAATGACTGATTATTACGCTATTGTAATATTATAATGACTGGTTATTACGCTATTGTAATATTATAATGACTGATTATTATGCTGTTGTAATATTATAATGACTGGTTATTACGCTATTGTAATATTATAATGACTGATTATTATGCTGTTGTAATATTATAATGACTTATCATAGCGCTATTGTAATATTATAATGACTGATTATTATGCTGTTGTAATATAATGACTTATCATAGCGCTATTGTAATATTATAATGACTGATCATAGCGCTATTGTAATATTATAATTACTGATCATAGGGCTATTGTCATATTATAATGACTGATTATTATGCTATTGTAATATATAATGACTGATTGTTATGCTATTGTAATATTATAATGACTTATCATAGAGCTATTGTAATATTTTTTTATTTCGTTTTAAAAAGATTAACACTCAACAACAGCCGAAAAACTACTAATGTCGGCCGTGGCCATAAATGTCTTTTGTTCCTATAGTTTCATTTTTGGATCCGATAGTGACTGACAGCCAATTGAACAATCTCGCTTTACAAATTTCCGGGAAATTTAGATGATGACACACAGTGTTACACGTCCTAACTAAACGGAGTGTAAATTATTATGCCTTTCTTCTTTCTTTTACCTACAAAAACACAGTTATGTATCTCACCTTACCAGTCGCACCAATAGTGATGACACACCAACAGAAGAGAACAATGAGATACAATGTAATACATATTTCTCTTCATTCACAATCACATCTTTGTTTCTACTATGTAACCCCCAACACACAATTGTGGGAAATCAGCTGAATTAAAATTAAACATTGTTACATTCCTTAACTTAATGGTCTGCAGTCTGCGTACTATTGGTAATGGATCAGTGGGTGGAGCCAACATTGATGAGTGCGTTGCGTTGATGACGTATTCTGGTTCCGTATTTTGGTTGTAGACACACTATGCACACACACATGCAATATTTTGTAAAAGTGCTGGAAATGCAATCAGTCCAAGAGACAGGTCCAGGGAGCTGGGCTTCTCAACTGTTAAACTAATTTATGTCAAACAGAGGATGTAACACAATCCTGACACTTTCCAGGCTACGGCAGCTTGGCAGGGTTTCTACTAGGATGAATGAGTCTTACAGGTCAGTAGCTATAGATACATAGGCCTGCTAAAGCCATTAGTATACGAATGAGGCATTGAATGTGGTTTTAGGGTAGGACAGAAATGGGCGTTACGTGGGGCCCCGTGTCTTACAAGGGTCCCTTGTGATAATATTTATGGACTAAATCCTCTTTATTAATTAGTTTCTTTCTTGTTCGCTGGGACTTCCTTGGCTTTAGCCGTTACAGTTACACTTTGCTTGTGGGTAACACATAATATTTATATTTCCTTTCGTTCAGTGACACAGCTGTGCGCCTGGCGAGTCCCATCACATTCTCTGTAGAGGGTTTCCAGCCTCTTCTTAAATCTGAACAATATAAAGATCAGGTGAAAGGATTCGGTAATAGCCAAACAACAAACCGGATACCCCAACATTGGGTCAGAGCGGACTGGGACATGGGCAAGGCTTGAAAAGTTCACACAGTTGTCTCCCTGACCTGCATTGGTTAGTATTACAGGCTGGTAGTAGCACCCCAACAACGTCCCTTTAATTGGAGGTCTTATGCCTTGAATACTAAGCATTGGACGAGAGGCCTCTTCCTCCTTGTTTAAAAGCAGTAGGCGGGGGGGGGGGGGGGGTAAGTGATAGCCTTAATACTAATCCAATGCAAGGTCAGGGAGACAACCTTCCAAGAAAATGCAACCAAGCAGGGAGTGTCAGCCCAGATAAATGACCCAGGTAATTGTTAGGACCTTCCATACTGGGGTTACCTTGAGTGGTTAGAAGGCTTTTCATTTTATGCATAAATTGTAACTAAAACCCCCCAGTTTTATCTGTTTGCATAGCTAGATATTATGATAATGGGGCCCAGGAAGTGCATTGATCATCTCTTTTCTGGAGGTACAGATAGGCCTGGCATTTCAGCCCAACCTTTCAGTCCACCCATTCAAAATATTGGCTTATATCGTAACTGGTGTGACCAAGCTTAAGGGCATAAAAGGCTGCCTATCAGCCACCTTGTTACTCGATCCTGAATTACACAGAGTTGCTGATCAATACATCATGCAGGAGGCTTCTCTGGTACTGCCGATTTCTCCTGCATTAAACTGGATCACTTCCTGTTTCAAGCTAAAAACACAAAGAGCTGGGAGGCTCACATTTGTACAACCCACTGGGTAATGAGCACGTGCAGAGCAACTCCCGCTGACCCAGTCAAGATATTGTAATCAAATTCCAAAGTGAAGACATTTAATACACCCACCATTCCAGTGAATTGACGCCTATAAGAACACTATGAATATTCTATGTTTGTCTCCTACGTGATTATAGTGAGGTAGAAGGAAGTTACATGGACAGAAACCAGCCATGGAATGTTTTAAAACCATTTCCATGGGTAAATTCATTCTCCTGCCGAAACTCTGTCCAGGAATGAACTGAACTATAACGCTACCACTGTAAAGATAAAGATTTATTATTCCTGTCCTGGCACTATGGAAATCACCCGGCGGCTGTAACATTATCCTGGTTCTTCCCGTACCAAATCCATTGCCGGTTCCAATATCTGCTGGAAGCAATGTGATTTACACGGTACACAACACTACCAAATGCTGATGTAGTAAACGTCTGGTAATAGGTCACAATCTGGTTTTTGTACCGGTAGGAACCATAAAGATACAGACACTGAATAAAAATAATCTGATTATTCACTGAGACGGGAAATGAGACACAGAAATACAATGAGAAAACAGTCGTGGGAGGAAATAAACAGGGTCCATCCAATACAGAACCATAACCAACCACCTCTTGGACCCCTGCCCTGTAACCCTGGGTAACAAGCAGACCACTGACAGTTCATGACTGTAAAGACTGAGGTCACCAAGTTGGGGCCTATCTGATGAAGTTTGCCCATTGGTAAAACTTCACCCCAATGCGATGTTGGTGATATGATCCACAATAATAATATAAATGATAATTATTAATCAGTGACATCACAAAATCACCTATCGATGTCATTATAAAAAAGTTACATCAAACGCAGCCATATTGGCCAGCTTTGGTGCCCTTGTGGCCATTGGTTTTAAGGGCATCTATACCGAAAATAGGTTATTTAAATTGACCATAACTGGAACTATAATCTTCCCAACCACCACTGTATCATTTTTGTTGTTGATCTGCCCCTATTTAGATATCCAATCTAAAACTTTATATTTCAGCTGTCAATCAAGTTCCTTGCTCTCAAAAACTATTCTTCTGTGAGTCGGTTTACTGTACCTGGAATGGTGACAGCGATTTGACAGTTGGAATGCTGTGTGCTGTGTGCAGGCTTGACTGTTGGTTTGTGGGGAAAAAGCAGGTCAGATGGAAGTGGGAGTGGTTAAAAGAGGGAGGGGGATACTGCTCCTAAACAAAATGTGTGCTGGATTGAAGCATGCAGCAACACACGCAAATCAAAGTAAGTGCTACTTACATGTATTCAATTATAGATTTAGATGAGGCAAAGCCATTTTTCAGGGTAGTGTCCCTTTAGGAAAAGCAGTTTCTTCTAACCATAAAAATCTGGTAAATGGTCTGGGAACAAGTACAAATCACCAACCATAAACTAAAAACAAACTACTTTCATTCCAGTTCCTGCCTATACTGTATACAAGGCTAGACTTCAAGCTTCTCCCAAGGCCCATCTCACCACCTGCCCCCTTGACCCCATTCCCTCTTTTTCATTCCATCTCTCAGATCTCCTTTACACAGCCTAACGTCTCTTTTTAACCTATCCATCCACGGGTACCTTTCCCTCCTCGTTCAAACATGCTATTGTATCCCCTATTCTCAAGAACCTTCTCTGGATCCATCTGCCTATCTAGTTACCGGCCTGTCTCTCTTCTCCGTTTGCATCTAAACTGCTTGAACAAACACGTCTACGTGAATGGTTAATCACTTTTCTGCCAACCCTTCTTTTGATCACCTACTGTCCGGCTTCTGCCGCACCACTCCACGGAAACGGCTCTCACCAAGTTACTAATGCTGAATCTAAAGGCCACGATTCCCTACTTATTCTGCTTGACCTGTTTCAGCCTTTGATACAGTGGATCACCCTTTACTGCTTCACATCTTATCCTCCCTGGGTATCCAGGGTTCTTCACTCTATTGGCTGTCCTCCTACCTCTCAGGTAGGACGTTCAGGGTTTCCCAACTCTGCCACTCTCCCCTTCCCTGTGGGGGTACCTCAAGGCTCAGTACTCGGCCCTCTTCTCTTCTCCGTCTACCACTTTGGGCTAGGCCAGCTCATTAGTTCCTTTGGATTCCAATTACATCTCGCCCCTGACCTCGTTACTCTGACATCCGGGTCCCTGACTGCCTAAGTGCCATCTCAGCTTTATGTCTCCCGCTTCCTCAAACTCAACATGGATAGACCGAACTTCTCAAAAATATGGAAGATCCGAAATGCAAAACTTTTGATCAGTTTAGAGAACTTCGGATATTCAGAACTGGAAGTTTGGGTCAGAATCGGACCCAGATCCCATCCCTAGTCTTTAAAGTACATCATATATGGAGGGGGAATAAATGTACCAAGATCTGCCCACGATGCCTGAGCCTAGTGTGTGTGGGGTGTGAGGTATCAAGCACTTGCAGTGTTGTAGGTGTTTAGGGCTTAGTCAGGGTGTCTGACAAGTGCAAAAGTTTTAGGTCTGTTCAGCCAAACTGTTCAACAAACCCCTTGTAATACAATTCTTACGTTATAATTTTATACATTGTACAGGTGAAAACTGCCAATCCAGGAATATTCACGGACTGGACTTGTATATGACAACTTAATCAGATGGATGAACCACTTGGGTTGACAAACATATTGGTTAGTAGACTGTCTGCCAACTGGCTGGTGAACTGGGCTGGCAGGCTGGTTATTGAAACTGACACACAAAAGCAATGCACATTAATATACGTCTCTCCCTAAAGGTTCCGTATACTACATCTTCCTGCTGACATTCCTGCAATGTTCCGGACAACCAGCCAGGCTGATCTGTGGACATTGGTCCTCCTACTTAATGAAGTTTTAGCATTTATTATAGACCTAGATAGTCTCATGTTCTATTTATCCACTAGACTAGACCTGGGTAAGGCTATTATATTATAATAATGATAAATACCTGGAGTCAGCTTATTTCTGTTGGTAGTGATTTTAATTGTGTACATTGTAACACGTGTATCTCCAGTGACTCAGTATTGCATTTATGCGGAATGTTGGGATTGGCCATTCTGCTAACAGCCAATCACCTGGCCCCATTCCATTGCACCTGATACTTGGAAAAGAGGACCTGGATAACAGATTAAGGGCAGGTGTACGACAGTTGCTTGCCTCGCAGTATTCTCAATTTTAATTACTTCTCCTTTTCAACCATTTATTACCCAAGGACTTCACTGGTCTAATAAAAAGAAAAATACTGTTTATCCAGTTGTACGGCTTTGCCATACACTGGCTAGATGTCAAAGCTGATTAGATGTTCGTTTGTGAATTTCTAATCCGCTTAACCTCTGACTGCCAGCGGCTCATACTGCGATGTTCCCGGGGAATCCACAGACCGGGATATACGTTGTGATCAATGTTACTGCTGAAATCAGTGGAAAAGTGGATTGGGAAATCCCATTCGGGGAAATCATGAACAGGTAAATTAGTGAATATCGCGGAACAGGTAAATTAGTGAATATTGCGGACAGGTAAATTAGTGAATATCACGGAACAGGTAAATTAGTGAATATCACGATACAGGTAAATTAGGGAACATCACTGAACAGGTAAATAAGTGAATACACGAAAAGGTAAATTAGTGAATATCACGGAACAGTTAAATTAGTGGATATCACAGGACAGGTAAATTAGTGAATCTCACGGAACAGGTAAATTAGTGAATATCACGATACAGGTAAATTAGGGAACATCACTGAACAGGTAAATAAGTGAATATCACGGAAACAGGTAATTAGTGAATATCACGGAACAGTTAAATTAGTGGATATCACAGGACAGGTAATTAGTGAATCTCACGGAAAAGGTAAATGGAATATCACGAAAGGTAAATTAGTGAATATCACGGAAAAGGTAAATTGTGAATATCACGGAAAAGGTAATTAGTGAATATCACGGAACAGGTAAATTAGTGATTTCACGGGACAGGTAAATTAGTGATTATCACAGAACAGGTAAATTAGAGATTATCACGGAACAGGTAAATTAGTGATATAACGGAAAAGGTAAATTAGTGAATATCATGGAACAGGTAAATTAGTGAATATCACGGAAACAGGTAAATTAGTGAATATCACGGAACATGTAATTAGTGAATATCACGGAACAGGTAAATTAGTGAATATCACGAAACAGATAAATTAGTGAATTCACGGAACATGTAAATTAGCAGTGGATGGATCCTAAAAAATCACAACGCATCACAAAATAAAATTTGTGCGCTATGCACAACATTACTTATATTCTGCAGATTTCTGTGTGAACGACACTTAAACCTGAGTGCGAGGCTTGCAGAATTGTGTGCACACGTATGAGTGACAGCTTGGGGAACACTGCATAGACACTGAGAGATTACAAGTTACCTCCTACTTACTCATTAGTAAACCAATCGGTTTGGCGGGGTGAGTACACTCGCCATTCATAACATTTGGGCTACTCACCAGGGTACACTCAAGCCATTCTATGATATATTAGGGCTACTCCCAGGGTACACTCAAGCCATTCTATGACATATTAGGGCTACTCACCAGGGTACACTCAGCCATTCTATAACATATTAGGGCTACTCACGAGAATACACTCAAGCCATTCTATGACATATTAGGGCTACTCACCAGGGTACACTCAAGCCATTCTATGACATATTAGGGCTACTCACCAGAATACACTAAGCCATTCTATGACATATTAGGGCTACTCACCAGATACACTCAAGCCATTCTATGACATATTAGGGCTACTCACCAGGGTACACTCAAGCCATTCTATGACATATTAGGGCTAATCACCAGGGTACACTCAAGCCATTCTATGCATATTAGGGCTACTCACCAGGGTACACTAAGCCATTCTATGACATATTAGGGCTACTCACCCAGGGTACACTCAAGCCATTTTATTATATATTAGGGCTACTCACCAGGGTACACTCAAGCCATTCTATGACATAGGCGGCTGTGGAGTTGGGTATTTGGTTCCTTAACGCTTCCCTTTCCTGGGAATTGTACCATTTCCAGGGATATTTTCAGCTCCTCTACAAGATGCAGAATTGATATGGTTCCAAAGCATTCCACCGGAACTGGGGATCCAATTTCAAACACTCCGTTCGCATAATCCTTGGCTGCTTTGTGCCTAGAAAGACCAATCCCAATATAAAGAGAGAATGGAATGAATCAGACACCTCTTTGTAAAGGGAATCACAGAGTAAAAGCTGCAGATTAAAATCATGTGGTGCTTGTCTTTATATTTCATTTCTAACTGAAGAGAAACATGCTTGAAAAAAATTTTACCGGAAACCTTAAAGATCTCTAAATTTCCATATTTCCCCCCTTTTACCCTAGGAAGAAAGTATCAGACTGGAGACTCCTCCCTTTCTCCCTGGTTAAATCAACTGAGCATGTCTGGAGTCACTGACCTAACCGGTTTTACTCATCAGCCTTTGAGCTGGTTTTATGCTGGAATTATATATTATCAGTGGATATTATATTTAGTTGATATGTAGAAGAAGGGCCCTAGACACCCAGAGGGGCCCATACCATTGCACTTGTAGAAGAGAGGCAGAAGATAAATCAAATCATGAATACATACTTTAAAAAATAACCACAATCTGTTTCCATTTTTAACCCTTTATTACATGAAATCCTTTTTTTTATATACTTTTTTTTTTTTGAATTCTTCTTTCTCGATTTATTTTTTAACCACTAGATGTCACACAACATTGTCAAAGGAGAAAAAATATAACATATTAACAGATGTTCCAAGCACACGCTATCGCCAACCCGGTGCAAACAGCCCAGCGATGCTACATCGCTACCTGCAATTTTGTATTCCGTCATTTTAAAAAAAAATTGCCATTTAATGTGCCGCAATCAAAAGCGATTTCACAATATAACATCGGAATAATATAATAATTGGACAGCCAAGTGTAGTTATTAGGGAGATCCAGGATTGGATTGGAAAACTATGTCCCAAAAAACCAATACACGGCATTGATATTCCGATCAATTCAGCAAATGTGACGAAACTGAATATCAGAATATCAATGACATTATTCTGTGTTTTCATAGACTGATTGGCGATATCAATAGTTTTTAAAGGGTATGTCCATTCATTAAATTAACTTACGGGATCGTTCCAGCGCTGACAGAGCCGCGGCCGAAATCCCCGACGCCTCCGACGATCTCCAGTCCTTTGCACCGTGCGCGCATGTGCACACCGTGCTAAGCAGTTAATTTTTGAATGGAAATACCCTTTAACCTGAGATCTACAGAAGATTGGAGGTGTAAACAATCCTGTACCACCACATCGCTGTTAGTACACCGCACTGGTATAGGGTTAACGTGACTTTAAGACGTGGTAAAAGCCATTAAGGGCTCTCGTTACATAGCCCTTTCTAGTGTGCCCAGACCAATTGGCCATCGGATTGGGCATTAAAACGCTGTTAAGGTTTGGTTTGTGTCTGAATGTTAATCAGCCGTACCAAGTCCTTCCTTTATAACCACATGGTGCCTTATAATGGGAACGTTCTGTAAACTTAACTGAAACGCTATGTTGGGTATTTTCCGCTTTCTGCTTTTCAATGGTATTTAAAAATGAAAAAGCTGATCAATGATTTAAGGTCCAACCATCACCCTTTGTTTAAACTGGTTTGTTATATCAACATTAACGCTATTGAGAGACAAATACTATTGCACGGGGTATAATTAACATTAACAACAAAATAAAAAACTGTGACATTTAATAGGTTTGTGTTATGGATCTCTTAATGCAAATTTTTTTGCAAAACTACAAATCCCAGAATCTCCGACAGGAAGACTAATAAGATCACCCAAGTCTCTATCCATATCCGGATTTTTAGGTTTGCCAAATACATGTAAATTCTGCACGCTGAAAGGTTGGTATTTTCAATAGTCGTATAAATGTAGCCACACATTGTCCATTTTCCGCGCTACCTTGTCATTGGTCTGTATTGTCTCGGGTTGATGACACATCTATTCGCTAAAAACAATACCTGCTATGATGTCATCCATTTGCTCAAGAGCTGCTCCAGCATGTGACTTGGCTTGAAGCCATTGTTGGGGATAGTATTCTCTCTAGAAAATATATAGAATAGAACGTTATTTATATTTCTGTACATTTCTATTAGAAAGTATAAAAATTATTTGATAAAGAACACGTGAGACTTTTTCGTTTCTTTAGGGTTTGTAACTAAAACTAAACTAGCAATAAAGTCACTACACAATTGGTCTTAATGAAAATGTTTTTGTATCATCTGCATGTACAGGCCTTAAAGGGGAAGTGTAAATGAAACTTCAACTGTGTCCATATGAACTGTGTCCACATTACAGTATAAGTGACCTTGCTATGTCCCTGTCAAAGTCCTAATGGAACTTTCCCATGAGGGTAAAGGGTATCTTTACTCTAAAAAATGGAATTTTCCATCCAAGATGCACATTATCCACAACTTTTTTTGGAATGTAAACCTGAGGCGTAGATTTTAAGAAATCTTAAAAACAAGGCCATACACCTCAAACTAATGATATAATATATCATGTATATAAACCAATATATATAATGTCAATGAATATTTCACATCCAGATAACTATACATTGTATTTGTGTAAACATGTATTGCACAGTTCCCATAGAAATTCTAGTATGCATATCTTAACATTCAGTCAATGTATGGAGCTTCCTCAACAGTTATCTGTTATAATCTGCGCTAACTATGTCATTAGTTATAATCTGTGCTTAGCTATGTCACCAGTGATAATTGGTGTTTAGCTATGTCATCAGTGATAATTGATATTGTATGGGGCCTAGAATGTGCGTTGATTATCTTTTCTATGTTTGTAAAAAAGGACTCCTACCCCCAAATGGACAAAATATTTCATATGTATAGAAATTATATCTCAATTATAATCAGTGTTTAGCTATGTCATCAGTTTAATCAGTGTTTAGCTATGTCATCATTTATAACCCGTGTTAAGCTATGTCATCAGTTATTATCAATGTTTAGCTATGTCATCAGTATTATCAGCGTTTAGCTATGTCATCAGGATAATCAGCTTTAGCTGTGATCAGTTATGTTCAGTGTTTAACTATGTCATCGTTATATTCAGTGTTTAGCTATGTCCTCAGTTTTAATCACTGTTTGTCGTCATTTATAACCAGTTTTTAGCTATGTCATCAGTTATATCAGTGCTTAGCTATGTCATCAGTTATCATCAGTGTTAGCTATGTCATCAGTTATAACAATGTTTAGCTATGTCTTTAGTTATCATCAGTGTTTAGCTATGTCATCAGTAATAATCAGTGTTTAGCTATGTATCAGTATAATCAGTGTAAACATGTCATCAATTATAATCAGTGTTTAGCTGTCATCAGTTATAACAATGTTTAGCTATGTCTCAGTTACCATCAGTGTTTAGCTATGTCATCAGTAATAATCAGTGTTAAACTATGTCATCAATTATAATCAGTGTTTAGCTATGTCATCAGTTATAAAAATGTTTAGCTATGTCTTCAGTTATCATCAGTGTTTAGCTATGTCATCAGTAATAATCAGTGTTTAGCTATGTCATCAGTTATAATCAGTGTTTAGCTATGTCATCAGTTATAACCATATTTAGCTAGTCTTCCGTTATCATCAGTGTTTAGCTATGTCATCAGTTATAATCAGTGTTAAACTATGTCATCAATATAATCAGTGTTTAGCTATATCATCAGTTATAATCAGTGTTTAGTGTGTTCATCAGTTATAATCAGTGTTAGCTATGTTATCGTTATAATCAGTTTAGCTATGTCATCAATTATATCGTGTTTAGCTATGTCGTCAGTTATAATCAGTATTTAACTTTGCCATCAGTTATAATTAGAGATGGGCGAACTTTCGAATGTTCGGTCCGTTTTCAAACTTTCGAACTATATAGAAAGTTCGAAAGTTCGAAAAGGGACCCATTAATGTCAATGGGAGTCAAATAGTTTGAAAAGTTCTAATGAAATACAATTAAAATATTAATGGTAACTTAATGTTAATGGATTTGGGACGGGAATGGTCTGGGGAACACGATGGAATATCCAGGACATTAAAAAATCTATATACTCTCACTCACACTATTTCGAGTTCGCGCGCCTAGGTACCATGTACATTTTACCCGCAGATTCGATGCTCGCGTATAGGCTTAATGGACACTTTACTCGTAGATTCGATGTTCACGGCCTAGATACCATGGACATTTTACTCGCGGATTCGCTGCGCGTATAGGCTTTAATGGACACTTTACTCGTAGATTCGATGTTCGCGCCTAGATACCATGGACATTTTACTCGCGGATTTGATGTCGTCCGTTCGCGTCTAGACACCATGGAATTTTACTGCGGATTCGATGCTCGCGTATAGGTTTTATTGGAGAATTTACTCGCGGATTCGATAACTTGAACGGTCGAACGTTTGATATTTAGGGAAAGTCTGAAAATATCGAAAATCGCGTCGGGATAGTTCGAGAAGCCGGATTCGTTCGAATTCGAATAGTTCGGCTCGAACTCGGGTTCGAGTTTGAGTTCTAGTCCATCTTAGTTATAACAATGTTTAGCCATGTCATCAGTTATAATCAGTGTGTTAGCTATGTCATCAGTAATAATCAGTGTTTAGCTATTTTATTAGTTATAATCAGTGTTTAGCTATGTCTATCGTTATAACAATGTTTAGCTGTGTCATCAGTTATAACAATGTTTAGCTGTGTCATAGTTATAATCAGTGTTTAGCTATGTCATCAGTTCATCAGTGTTTAACTAGTTCACATTTATAATCCGTTTAGCTATGTCATCAGTTATAATCAGTGTTAGCTATGTCATCAGTTAATCAGTGTTTAGTTATGTCATCAGTTTATATTCAGTGTTTAGCTGTGTCATCAGTTATAATCGTGTTTAGGTGTCATCAGTTATAATCAGTGTTTAGCTGTGTCATCAGTTATAATCAGTGTTTAGCTATGTCATCAGATATAATTAGTGTTTAGCTATGTCATCAGTTCAATTAGTGTTTAGCTATGTCATCAGTTCAATCAGTGTTTAGCTATGTCATCAGTTATAATCTGTGCTTAGCTATGTCATCAGTTATCATCAGTGTTTTCTATGTCATCAGTATAATCCGTGTTTAGCTATGTCATCAGTTATAATCAGTGTTTAGCATGTCATCAGTATAATCACTGTTATCGTCATTTATAGTTAGTGTTAGCTATGTCATCAGTTATAAAAATGTTTAGCTATGTCATCAGTTAAAGTAAGTATATAGGGTACCCACCAGGCGTCCAACACTATGTCATCAGTTATCATCAGTGTTTAGCTATGTCTTCAGTTATCATCATGTTTAGCTATGTCATCAGTTAATCAGTTTAGCTATGTCGTCTTTATAATCAGTGTTTAGCTATGTCATCAGTTTAAAACAATGTTTAGCTATGTCATCAGTTATCATCAGTGTTTAGTATGTCATCAGTTATAATCACTGTTTGTGTCATTATAATCAGTGTTTAGCTATGTCATCAGTTTATAACAATGTTTAGCTATGTCATCAGTTATCATCGGTGTTTAGTATGTCTTCAGTTATCATCGGTGTTTAGCTATGTCATCAGTAATAATCAGTGTTTAGCTATGTCATCAGTTTAAATAAGTGTTTAGCTATGCCATCAGTTATAATCAGTGCTTAGCTATGTCATTAGTTATCATCGGTGTTTAGCTATGTCATCAGTTATAATCAGTGTTTAGCTATTGTCATCAGTAATAATCAGTGTTAGCTATGTCATCAGTTATCATTAGTGTTTAGCTATGTCATCGTAATAATCAGTGTTAGCTATGTCATCAGTTATAATCAGTGTTTAGCTATGTCATCATTTATAACAATGTTTAGCTATGTCATCAGTTATACAATGTTAGCTATGTCATCAGTTATCATCAGTGTTTAGCTATGTCTTCAGTTATCATCAGTGTTAGCTATGTCATCAGTTATCATTAGTGTTTAGCATGTCATCAGTTAATCAGTGTTTAGTATGTCATCAGTTATATCAGTGTTTAGCTATGTCGTCATTTATAATCAGTGTTTAGCTATGTCATCAGTTAACAATGTTTAGCTATGTCATCAGTTATCATCAGTGTTTAGCTATGTCTTCAGTTATCATCAGTGTTTAGCTATGTCATCAGTTATAATCAGTGTTTAGCTATGTCATCAGTTATATCAGTGTTTAGCTATGTCATCAGTTATAATCAGGTTTAGCTATGTCATCAGTTAACAATGTTTAGTATGTCATCAGTTATCATCAGTGTTTAGCTATGTCCTCAGTTATAATCAGTGTTTAGCTATGTCATCAGTTATATCAGTGTTTAGCTATGTCATCAGTTATATTCAGTGTTTAGCTATGTCATCAGTTATATTCAGTGTTAGCTAGTCATCAGTTATATTCAGTGTTAGCTATGTCATCAGTTATATTCAGTGTTTAGCTATGTCTCAGTTATAATCAGTGTTTAGCTATATCTCAGTTATACAGTGTTAGCTATGTCATCAGTTATCATGTGTTTAGCTATGTCATCAGTTATATTCAGTGTTTAGCTATGTTATCAGTTATCATCAGGTTTAGCTATGTCATCAGTTATCATCAGTGTTTAGCTATGTCATCAGTTATTAATCAGTGTTTAGCTATGTCATCAGTTATAATCAGTGTTAGCTATGTCATCAGTTATCTCAGTGTTTAGCTATGTCATTCGTTATATCATGTTTTAGCTATGTCATCAGTTATAATCAGTGTTTAGTTATGTCATCAGTTATATTCAGTGTTTAGCTATGTTATCAGTTATAATCAGTGTTTAGCTATGTCATCAGTTATAATCAGTGTTTAGCTATGTCATCAGTTATCATCAATGTTTAGCTATGTCATCAGTTATAATCAGTGTTTAGTTATGTCATCAGTTATATTCAGTGTTTAGCTATGTCATCAGTTATAATCAGTGTTTAGCTATGTCATCAGTTATAATCAGTGTTTAGCTATGTTCATCAGTTCATCAGTGTTTAGCTATGTCATCAGTTATCATCAGTGTTTAGCTATGTTATCAGTTATAATCAGTGTTTAGCTATGTCATCAGTTATAATCAGTGTTTAGCTATGTTATCAGTTATAATCAGTGTTTAGCTATATCATAAGTTATAATCATTGTTTAGCTGGGGGGGGCGTGTGCGCACTGTGGGGTTTGCTAGTTTACTATAAAACACACATTCCCTTAGGTCATGTGACAGGCAAAAAATGAGATAGAACCAACTGGTGTGGATAAAAGGTCAAATTAAAGGGCAACTAAAGGCTTCAAATACATAAGCAGAAGCATGTTGTACACATATTAACTGTGTTTTATAGACATTCAGCATTTTACACATTCCCTGGCATGGATCACAGGAATGCTACAGAGCAGGATGATTCATTGAAGCCAAACAGATTGGCAAATAAACTGCTGATTCAACACCAGATTCATCTTTCCTGTTGGGTGGGCCGTGGAACTTTAATAGGCAAACCAACCGGTTAGGGGCAGTCACATGTTCAGAAGTTATTAGAAACACATGGTTCAGTCTATTAGTCTTGGCATTGAATACAAGAAATAGTCCAATGACATCACAAGCCATATGACATCACAAGCTCTTACCAGAGAGAGAAAGCTATTGACCCCAACCTATAAATCATTAATTGGTTCACTCATACAGTAGTAATAATAAACTGACTGGATAAAAGGTAAGTATTACATTCATAATGTCAGGTGTGAATGCTGAGACGTCTATTAATGTTTCCTTTATGTTACAGAGACATGATAAAATCTAAAGGGTAAGATGAGAAACAAGGTTGTGTGTTTATAAACTTGACAGGCATGTCTACCCCATGGGGGTGGTTCCTTTTGCTAAATACCAATTGTAGATATGTGGGTGGGCATGCCCTTTAAATTGTCCTTTATTAAAAAGGTCACACTCTGGTCCATGCTTCTAGCTGCTGTCTATCCAAAGTTACAGCGGTATAAAGGGTGTTTATTTCTGCTAGCACTGTGATCTGTGACATCATCAGCACTTCAGGTCCTCCCCAAAGTTTAAGGTTGGAGCATGCTCACTGCTGGGACAGAGCGTCATCATCTGCATCATAAGCCCCACCCCTAAACTTTTAAATTAAGCCTAAAAATATTTTTTCCTGTCCCTAAGGTGCCCATAGAGAGATGAAAGGACAGATAATGGTTGCTAGCTTCAGAAATATCGAGGTTGTGGGGGGTTGGGCCTCTTACAAAGCACATGATGTGACTGTCACAGCCTCAGACAGTCGGGACAGACAAGGAACTGGAACTTAAGATTCAGAGAAGCTAGACATCATCATAGACTTGTTTGAAAGGTATGAGACATCCAAAAGAGGTCTAAAGTGAATGTAGTTGGTTTTTTTCTTGGGAAAGTGACTAAGCTTCCAATGCAGCGATGTCTTAAAACTGAAGGTACTTCACGCCCTCTTTCTAACAAACAGCATTCCTACAAATTTTCAGGTCAACTGTATGTCACGTGTTTTACCGTGTCCCGCTGTAAGGTGAGGTCGGAATGATACTCTAACAGCACTACTTACATCTCAGTACTTCATACACCTGTTACCAGAATGTTTTAACTGGCTCCATTCATTGGTTTCTGCCCCTCCATATGGACGGATTTCCCATTAGCACAGAACAAATGCCAAGTATAATGTAAACATTCAGCTACAAGTGGAAACCTTTCTATGGGGTCCCAGTGCGTTATTTTGCTATGTTTTCTCCTGTATTACTGCCTCTTATAACTAGAAAATAACTTTAAAGGAATTTTTGGCCTGAGCAACTGTCTCCTTCGGTGTCTAGTGACTGCAGTTGTCGATTACACAAAAGCCTCAAAGGGAGGGGGTCACTATAGAACATTGAGAGGCACAACTGTCAATCAAACGTTATTTCATTGTTACGGCGAATTAAAATTGAGACAACTTGCCTCCCACGGTTGAAACTACAACTCCCAGCAACACTAGGAAACGCTGCCTATACTTCAGAAACAACTTCTTACGTTACAATCTCCCAACCAGCACACTCTGATTACGATGTCATAGTATGACATCACCAAGTTAAAGGGCACCTACGGTATTATGTTTGGACCAATATATTTGGTTAATTCTTATACCACATGTCAATCGAAATGAATGAACAGCTGTGGGCGACTACACGGGTAGAAAATGATGTGTTAAACAATAACAAGTCTAAGTTTACCTTCAATCAGGTCTTACCTGTTAGGCGGCAGTAAAACGAATTTGCTCGTGTTCCCAGACACTCCTAAACTGCCAGATAGATTTCGCCAAGCATAATAGAGAAGGTTTTGTCTTTAATGTTGTTCCACGCAGGATTACAAACACATAGACACAAAGGGATCCCTTTCATATGAGGCTACAGAGCCCAAAACACGGAACAATTGTCCTTTTAAACTTCGCAATACACAAACACGGCCAGCTAGGCGATGATTGGCGATCCCAACCGCAGAATCTAACGTTACAGGCTGCCTCTCGGAACGACAAGGGAAGGAACGTACCTTTAGCTGTTTGTACAGGGACCTTTCTCCCTTTGGCTCTTTGATCCGTGAGAGTTTTTCTTGGTAATAATCACATCATCCCGCTTGACTTGAAAGCTAATAGCAAGTGTTGAGAAATGAACCACACCAAAAAAAGTTTGTGTCCAACCCGTCCCATAAAGAAAAAAAAAAAATCCCTGCACACGTACAATTCAAATACAACTGAGATTCAAGTTCAGCCTCTTGTGTCTGTGCTTAGCCGGGGAGGGCATGGAAAGGTCTATACCCCGTGCCTGCCTGGGTTCTGCCACTCGAAGAGTTATTTTAAAGGTAAACTCACATCATTCTAAATGGCAAATTGTTTCCAAGATACAGTGCAGGATTATTGGGTCGTTTTGAAAGCTGTTGCATCTGCCAGAGAGAGGCGTGTTTAAAAACCTTGCAGCTGTCAAAAGACTACAAGCCCCATCATGCTCAGCTGTAATTGTCGTTTAATGACATTTGGCATTTAGAAATGTATGAAAATTTCAGTGGGATGACTGTGCGGACTATTTCCCTCATTGTAAGAGATGGGGGAAGAGAAGTTAATTCTGCATTATATATTCCGTCTGCCAATCCCGCAGTTTGGTAAATACGGCCCTTAATTCGATCATTTCTTAGCACGGATGCAGTGAGGTCTGTACCGCACGGAAAAACGCGACGCGCTTGTGTTTGCATTTGTGTACGCTTTTTTGTACATTTCGTCTGCGTTTGCTTGTGTTTTGCGTTCCCATAGACTTGAATTGATGAATAAAATAGACAGGAATGGGCTCGGACCAGAAATACTGCGCGCATGCGAACTTAACGCACATTGGGGGAGATTCAATATCGGGAAGTCACCTAATTTACCTTAGCCCGATCCCGCGATACAATACCTGACGTAAACGAGATTACGTCAGGTATTGCATCGCGACTTTAAAGCCTCTCTCACAGTCACGTTAAGTTTCGCTGTACAAGGTAGCACGAAACTTAACGAACCGGCTTTTCGATCGCTAGCACAGTGCTGTTTACATAAACATTTGTCGCTGTGTTCTAAAATCCATCTAAAACCCACGTTAACCAGGAATTTCTCCGGGTTAACGTGGGTTTTAGATAGATTTGGGCCACATTGAATCTCCCCCATAGTGAGAACTCTTTCCTGGGAAAAATAAATGTTCCTGCAGATCGGAAAACGCGCATAGCGAAGCCTCAAGTCTTAACCCTCCATTTGTTTCACACGATCCACCAGATAAGTTATTTTGTAAGTATCTAAGAACGGATTTGCATGGCGATCATACAACATGACAGCGGTTTAAAATACAGATGCGAATGGCGTTTTGCGGCCCACTAAAGCTTCCGCTGATTAAGACGGAATAACTGTGTTCAGAATGATACGATTGGAGTAATAAAATAACGACATATCCATGAATGGCTGATCGGAATTTGGTATTCCAAATTGGTAAGGGCTAGAGAGAGGCTGCCATTTTGTAAAACCAAAATTCCGCATTGGCTGTCAGTAGGTTGATAATGCCGTGTGTTATTGGTCATTAACACCATGCTTTTTATTTTGGCCATTTATTAATTGGAAACTTATAATCGCTATAAATCAGGAATGTCAAGCCTGTGGCCCTCCAGATGTTTGCAAACTACAACTCCCATCATTCCCTAGTTTCAATGCTGGGAGTTGTAGTTTGCAAACATTTGGAGGGTCACAGGTTTGATATCCCTGTTAGGGTATAGTGTTATGCATTTAGCTATATTGATCCTTTATCAATTTAGAAGGCTGAAACATTATTATTTTTTTTTTAAATTGCTACTTTAAAGGAATATTTCAGGTCAAAACACTGATTGTTGATTGTTAGTCCAAGCTGCCTTAAAAAAGTCCTTCATAGGCCAACACTACTGCTATATAACATTGCTTGTAGAGGCTGCTTGGGTATGTCTGCACCTCTTTGTGCTTTGTGCCTTAAAATATTTCATTGGAGGGCTTTCTGGTTAAACCCCACTGAGCATGCCTGAACCAATGGGCGGGGGAAGAAGGAGGGGTTTGAAGTGGCTCCATGGTTTCTGGTTAGGAAGGTTCTAAAAAGAAATGTGACACATTGTTTAAATTAGCATTGTTGTTGCAGAAACATATCTTCTTAAGGGCACGGCCACACTGCAACGCAAACGCACACGGAATCGCATGCGATTTTAATGCGGAACGCAAATCGCAATCGCAATGCACACGAAAACGCGCATTTTCGGTGCGTTGCCGCGTTTTCAATGATATGAAAAAAACGCAAAAAAAGCGTAGCAATGTGGCCCTAAGTCTGAACATTAAACAGTTTTTACGTGGAGCATGCCTTTAAAAATAACTTTACAGGAGTAATAAAAACACTTAATTTAAAATATAAATTATAGATAAAGAATATTTTTTAGAACTGAAATTCCGTTCATGGAACTGACATACTGCTGTAGGTAAATAGTATAGACACCAATGAAACGCTGCCCCCTTGGGATTCAATCTATTGGATTTTTTTTTTCTTTTGAAGCAAATTTAACAAGCAAAAAACAAAATGTATATTACAGAACACAAACAGAGAGATTCAATAAACATTCTTATCTTTAAAAATGGTGCTAATTTTGCCCACTCAGAGCTTATTTAACATTTGAAAGCTAACATCTGATTGGTTGGGGCAAAATGAGCACCATTTTTAACAATAAGAACTTTTACTGTATTTCCCTGTTAGTGTTAACAGTTCAATGTCAATTGCCCCTTTAAGAAATATATAAGAACATAATTAGAACAAGACTCTTATCCACCAGATAAAATCCCAAGATCCCATTACATGCAGCCATATTTAGCTTTTAGTATCCATAACAAGACTCCTGCTAAGTTAGGAATCAATTAGCAAAGAGAAGATGGTGCAGTAATAGTCTCATGAGTTTGTTTTTCTATGGTTAAACACAATTCCTATGGTTTTTCTAGATATATAGAGATTGGTTACACGGTGCAGGACATTATGGTTATATACTGAGCATGTCTGGGCCATAAAACAGGGGAGGGGGCGGACACCAGAAGAGTTTGGTATTAGAAAGAAGGATTAGTTGTATAATGCTGTAGTGGTACACACATGATCAAATCTTGACAGGTGCAATATTTTGGTTAAATTTTTTACCAAGCTGGACAAATTTCAGGACATGTCGATACTTTTCGGGCCATGGTACGACCTTCAATGGGCTGCACAATGGGCCAAGGTGAAATATTGTTGGTTCTGCATTTGTTCCAAACATTTTTGAAGGACAAGGTAAACATCTCTGAAATCAACAATTTCTGGAAAAGATAGAGAACGTCTAGCGACTCTGGGTGGTAAAATGATAGTTCGCAAACCATGATCTGGCTGGGAATGTCGGCAGAACCCGCTGTTACAATCAGTTTAAACATAACAGATCAACGTAAAGCCTCATACCTACATGCGGGGGCCATGACGTACGATGTGTATGAACAGCAGTTCTGCTCATGATTCATGACTTAGGGCTTGGCCACACCACCGCATTTTAACGCACAATCTGATCGCGAATTAAAAAGCGCATGCTAGTATTGGCCAATTGGTCCGGCCACACTTGGTGCGATGGTGTCTAATGCGCCACCATTATATTTACGGTGGCTTGTGCAACATATTGAGTATCTTCCGTCCCGCTCTAGTGTGGCCTGAACCCTTAAAGCCACATTGAGATCAAAGACGTTTGCGGAACATTATCTCTGGATGTCAAAGGAAGGGAGTATACATAATATTATTACCCAGAAACTAAATGCTGGGGGTATATCTGGTACATTCCTTCCGATCTGGCCAGACCCCTCTACAAACCGGAGTTTCATAGTTAATATTTTATAATATTTAATACTAAGAGACAAAGGTTATTAACCTGAACAGAATCCATCCTCTGTGATCATTGTTCTGGGTCAAAAAACATCAGGTCCAGTGGTCTTGCCAGTCCTGCAGTGTGGGTAATGTCAAAGTCATGCAGGTTACTAAGTTTAGATTGGTTAGGGGAATGTACCTAATTGGGCAATGTCACATTAACAAAGAGAGGTTTATCTCTAACACCAGGAGATAAGGACATGTTTGTGTTTCCTTTAGGTTTAAAGTTTCTGCAACCTGTAGATTTATTTACTCTGCTAAATGATTTTTGCACAGACATTCGACATACTGACTTAGGAAGGGTACAGTGAGCAGGAAACCCCAAGTTCCTTACTCTGCCATTACAAAATAAACAGACCAGTCAAGGACATTGTTGGGAACCTGTTTCTACAGTTATTGTCAAAACCAAGGAATCTCCAAAGAAAGTAAATTTTCTTACCTGCAAATCTCTCCATTGTTGAGTGTTTTGTTATTATGGGTTAAGAAGATCTAAAGATTGAAGAAATGTCCACTTCTTTCTTTCCACTCAAGTTACTGTCTGGCCCCTTCCATGCTCCTCCGGGATTGTTTCATACATTGTTGCTTCTTTCACATCACGTGGAACCGATGGCAGATGCCTGCACCACCAAGAGAGTAGGGGCACAGGCCTACAAGTGACATCACTAGAGAATGGAGCTGCCAATTGTTCAATCTTCAGAAGCTCCAGAACTTAACTTAGCTACTGTAACACTCAACCATGGATCAATCTCTCTTCAACTAAACCGCAGGACATCTGATCATAGTTCCCATTCGGCCATATTGGAACAAGGGCTGTGGCATCATTGGTTTGGTTTAAAGCTGAAAAAATTTACTGTCCAGAAATACTAATATATTTTACTGTATTCCAGGAGGGCTACATATGGATATTAAAGGACAACAATACACCCTGCTCCCCAAACCCCCCACCCACCCTACCAAGACTGCCCTGGGTGAGGGGCTGAACAGCTAGGTCCTCACTTTAGCTTCTTACCCTGGTTTGTTTTATTAGTATGGGGGTGAGACGTGAGGGTGTTGCTGCTATTTATAATTGGATACATTTCTTAATCTTAACATTATAGCACATAAGGAATAATGGGTCACGTAGTATCAAACCTGCTCTTGGACTCATTGGCCTTGTAGCAAATGAAACACTAGAGTAGTAACAGTAACATTACTAAACATTAGTATTGTTTCCCAGTTGACATACTATGGTAAGATCACCTGAAGAAGGGGGCACCCCCCGAAACGTTGTGTTACGTGTGGTTCACAATAAACTGAATACTTTTTTGGAGTGCGACCCTCAGTTGTTTTATTCTATGTTAAGGGTTAACGTGTCACTAAAGAAAATAAAATGACTTTCTGGTCCTTCCCACAAACCAGGATGTGTACATATTTGTTTTCAATCTTGTGTCTTAAAGAGAAAAATAAACAGGAATGTCAATGTACAGTATTATGAGTGACTTAAAGGACAGGTTCAGTCAAACATCGAGTGAACCAGTCCCATTGTGCGTTAATTGAAGAACGGGAGGTTAATGTGCTCCGTCTCACCCTCTGTTCTTCAATTAATTGAACAGGAGCTAGGAACAAAGATTGTAAAAATTGCATGCTCCCTCACTGGCTCCTGTGACAGGTCCCGACTGTTTCTGGGTTAATCTACACTATAGTGTGCTTGTGGGTAAGTATTACAATCTTCGTTCCAAGCTCCTGTTATATTAATTGAAGAACGGGAGGTAAGACGTAGTTTCTTTACTTCCTATTCTTCTTTTAACATGAAATAGGATAGGTCCACTTTTTGGGTAAACTTATCCTTTAAGAGTCGAACAGGGAGATGTAAAAGTTCTTATCATTAAAAAGGGTGCTAACTTTGCCCCAACCAATCAGATTTTAGTTACTATTTTAAAGCAATCATCAGATTGGTTGGGGCAAAAGTAGCACAATTTTCAATGATAAGAAGTTTAATTACATCTCCCTGTATATGTGAATTGTTTCTCACCCCTGTGATAACCAGGCATGTCTGCTCTGTACTAGTGAGGCTCAGTAAAGCCAAAATCAGCCAACAGATGGCGCTGTGGTTTTGGATATCAGTGCATTTAATCCTCTTAAATCCCACAAACAGTAAAAAAATACCCAGAAGTCTCCTTAGGCAAATGCTGCCTTAAATCTTACTTAATCGTACTTAAAATTAATATTTCATTCGCCATGTACGGAGGAAGTGGCATTACCGGAAATCCTGCCCCCTCCTCCAGTATGACCAGGATGCATGGTGGATTGCGGGCCTCCACATTAAGGGAATGTGTCTTTAACAAATGTAACTTCAGTATCTTGCCGTATATTAACTTTAGGAAAATATAATGCGGCAATCCTTATCTAATGATCTCATAAAGTTTTATACTTTAGATCCCCTTTAAATTATTCAGCATTTATCTTTACAGGAAAGTATTACTTCAATTTTTATACTGATTATTTAGACATCACGTGACATGTAAAAATACTAGTAAATGACTTTAAAGTACACGTAACCCCCTGAAGAACTGCGTGTATGTGTGGCCACACCTACTGTCCTCATCACATGTTCCCTTATGTACTCTGGACTAGACTCGAACCCAAGTTCAAACGGACTTGGACTTCTCGAACTATCACGTACCCGGATTTTTCGGGCTTTTGGTATTTTCCGGACTTTCGATAATTATCGAATGTTCGAACGTTCGAGGTCTGCGAATTCGCGAGTAAAATGTCTATTATACCTATATGCGAGTATCGAATCCACGAGTAAAATGTCTATTATACCTATACCCGAGTATCGAATCCGCGAGTAAAATGTCTATTATACCTATACCTGAGTATCGAATCCGCGAGTAAAATGTCTATTATACCTATACGCGAGTATCGAATCCGTGAGTAAAATGTCTATTATACCTATACCCGAGTATCGAATCCGCGAGTAAAATGTCTATTATACCTATACGCGAGTATCGAATCCGTGAGTAAAATGTCTATTATACCTATACCTGAGTATCGAATCCGCGAGTAAATGTCTATTATACCTATACGCGAGTATCGAATCCGCGAGTAAAATGTCTATTATACCTATACGCGAGTATCGAATCCGTGAGTAAAATGTCTATTATACCTATACCCGAGTATCGAATCCGCGAGTAAAATGTCTATTATACCTATACGTGAGTATCGAATCCGCGAGTAAAATGTCTATTATACCTATACGCGAGTATCGAATCCGTGAGTAAAATGTCTATTATACCTATACGCGAGTATCGAATCCGCAAGTAAAATGTCTATTATACCTATACGCGAGTATCGAATCCACAAGTAAAATGTCTATTACCTAGACGCGAGTATCGAATCCGCGAGTAAAATGTCTATTATACCTATACCCGAGTATCAAATCCGCGAGTAAAATGTCTATTATACCTATACCTGAGTATCGAATCCGCGAGTAAAATGTCTATTATACCTATACCGAGTATCGAATCCGCGGTAAAATGTCTATTATACCTATACCTGAGTATCGAATCCGCGAGTAAAATGTCTATTTACCTATATGCGAGTAATATCGAATATGAGGACTTTCTCTGGCTTTTGGTATTTTCCGGATTTTCGATAATTATCGAATGTTCGAACGTTCGAGGTCTGCGAATTCGCAAGTAAAATGTCTATTATACCTATCGACGAGTATCGAATCCGCAAGTAAAATGTCTATTATACCTATACGCGAGTATCGAATCCACAAGTAAAATGTCTATTATACCTAGACGCGAGTATCGAATCCGCGAGTAAAATGTCTATTATACCTATACCCGAGTATCGAATCCGCGAGTAAAATGTCTATTATACCTATACCTGAGTATCGAATCGCGAGTAAAATGTCTATTATACCTATACCCGAGTATCGAATCCGCGAGTAAAATGTCTATATACCTATACCGAGTATCGAATCCCGAGTAAAATGTCTATATACCTATACGCGAGTATCGATCCGCGAGTAAAATGTCTATTTACCTATACCGAGTATCGAATCCGCAGTAAATGTCTATTATACCTATAGCGAGTAAATATCGAATATGAGGACTTTCTCGGCTTTGGTATTTTCCGGATTTTTGATAATTATCGATGTTCGAACGTTCGAGGTCTGCGAGATTCGCGAGTAAAATGTCTATTATACCTATACGGAGTATCGATATCCGCAAGTAAATGTCTATTATACCTATAGCGAGTATCGAATCCACGAGTAAAATGTCTATTATACCTATACCCGAGTATCGAATCCGCGAGTAAAATGTCATATACCTATACCTGAGTATTGAATCCGCGAGTAAAATGTCTATTATACCTCTACCAGTATCGAATCGCGAGATAAATGTCTATTATACCTATACTGAGTATCGAATCCGCGAGCAGTAAAATGTCATTACCTATACCGAGTATCGAATCCGCGAGTAAAATGTCTATTATACTATACGCGAGTATCGATCCGCGAGTAAAATGTCTATTATTACCTATACCTGAGTACGAATCCGCCGAGTAAAATGTCTATTATACCTATACCTGAGTATCGAATCCGCAAGTAAAATGTCATTAACCTATACCGAGTATCGAATCCGCGAGTAAAATGTCTATTATACCTATACCCGAGTATCGAATCCGCGCAGTAGTAAAATGTCTATTATACCTAACCCGAGTATCGAATCCGCGAGTAAAATGTCTTACTCTATACGCGAGTATCGAATCCGCGAGTAACATGCTATTATACCTATACGCGAGTATCGAATCCGTGAGTAAATGTCTATTATACCTATACGCGAGTATCGAATCCGCGAGTAAATGTCTATTATACCTAACCGAGTATGAATCGCGTAAAAATGTCTATTATACTACGGAGTATCCAATCCGCAAGTAAAATGTCTATAACTATACCGAGTAATCGAATCCGCAGTAGTAAAATGTCTATTAACCTATACGCGAGTATCGAATCCGCGAGTAAAATGTCTATATACCTATACCGAGTATCGAATCCGCGAGTAAAATGTCGATTATACCTATCCGAGTATCGAATCCGCGAGTAAATGTCTATTATACCTATACCTGAGTATCGAATCCGCGAGTAATAGTAGTTAAATGTCTATTATACCTATACCGAGTTATCGAATCCGCGAGTAAAAAGTCTATTTACCTATACCGAGTATCGAATCCGCGAGTAAAATGTCCTATTATACCTATAGAGAGTATCGATCCCAGTAAGTAAAAATGTCTATTATACCATACGCGAGGAGTAAGATCCGTGAGTAAAATGTCTATTATACCATATACGCGGAGTATCGAATCGCGAGTAAAATGTTATATACCTTACGCGAGTATCGAATCGGAGGAAAATGTCTATTATACCTGACCGAGTACGAATCGCGAGTAAAATGTCTATTATACCTATACCCGAGTATCGAATCCGCGAGTAAATGTCTTTATACCTATACCGGAGTATCGAATCGCGAGTAAAATGTCTATTATACCTATACCGGGTATCGAATCCGCTGAGTAAAATGTCTATTATACATATACCAGATATCGAGATCCGCGAGTGTAAAATTCTATTATACCTATACTGAGTATCGAATCCGCGAGTAAAATGTCTATTATACCTATACGCGAGTATCGAATCCGTGAGTAAGTAAAAATGTCTATTATACCTATACGCGAGTATCGAATCGCAAGTAAAATGCTATTATACCTATACGCGAGTATCGAATCACAAGTTAAAATGTCTATTATACCTAGTACGCGAGTATCGAATCCGCGAAGTAAAATTGTGTATTATACATACCCGAGTTATCGAAATCCGCGAGTAAAAATGTCTATTATACCTAACGCAGATCGAATCCGCGAAGTAAAAGTCTTATACCTATACGAGTATCGAATCCGTCGAGTAAAATGTCATATACTATACCGAGTATCGAATCGCGATGAAATGTCTATCTAACCTATTAGCGAGTGAAAATGAATATGAGGACTTTCTGGGCTTTTGGGATTTTCCGGATTTTCGATAATTAGAATGTGTCGAACGTTCGAGGTCTGCGAATTGCAGTAAGTAAAATGTCTATTACTAAACGCGGAGTATCGAATCCGCAGTACAAATGCTCTATTGTATATTACCTATTACGCGAAGTATCGAATCCGCGAGTAAAAATGTCTATTATACCTATACCCGAGATCGAATCCGCGAGTAAAGTCTATCTATACCTATACGCGACGTATCGAATCCCGAGTAAAATGTCTATTATACCTATACCTGAGTATCGAACTCCGCGAGTAAAATGTCTATTACCTATACCCGAGTATGGAATCCGCGGTTAAAATGTCTATTATACTATACCCGAGTATCGAATCCGCGAGTAAATGTCTATTATACCATACGCGAGTATCGAAATCAGCGAGTAAAATGTTATTATACGCAGTACGCGAAGTATCGGACATCACGGTTGAGTAAAATGTCTATTATAACCTATACGCGAGTATCGAAAATCCGCGATTAAAATGGCTATTATACCTATACGCTGAGTACGAATGCCGTAAGTAAAATGGCTATTATACGTCGCGAGTATCCCAATCCGCAAGTTAAAATGTTCTATATACCTATACCCGAGTCTATCCGCAAGATTCCAATCCGCGAGTAAAATGTCTATTTACCATACCGAGTATCGAATCCGCGAGTAAAAATGTCGATTATACCTATACCCGAGTATCGAATCCGCGAGTTAAAATGTTCTATGATAACTTTACCGAGTATCGAATCCGCGAGTAAAATGTCTATTATCCTATACCCTGAGTATCATCGCGAGTAAAATGTATATTTACCTATACGCGAGTATCGAATCCGCGAGAAGTAAAATGTCTATTATACCTATACGCGAGTATGCAGACGAGTAAAAATGTCAGAAAAAAACACCCCCGAGTATCGAAATCCGGCGAAGTAAAATGTCTATTATACCTATACCGAGTATCGAATCCGCGAGTAAAATGTCTATCTATACCTATATCACGAGTGGATCGAATCGCGAGTAAAATGTCTATGCTATACACTATACCCGAGTCAGTATCGAATCCGCGAGTAAAAAAGTCTATTATACCTATACGCGGAGTATCGAAATCCGCGAGTAAAATGTATCTATATCCTTATAGCGGAGTATCGAATTCGGAACGTGATTAAAATGTCTATACCTATACGCGAGAGATCGAATCCGCGAGTAAAATGTCTATTATACCTATACCTGAGTATCGAATCCGCGAGTAAAATGTCTATTATACCTATACGCGAGTCTCGAATACCGAGTAAAATGTCTATATACCTATACCCGAGTATCGATCCGCGAGTAAAATGTCTATTATACCTATACCGGTATCGAATCCGCGAGTAAAATGTCTATTATACCTATACCCGAGTATCGAATCCGCGAGTAAAATGTCTATTATACCTATACCTGAGTATCGAATCCGCGAGTAAAATGTCTATTATACCTATACGCGAGTATCGAATCCGTGAGTAAAATGTCTATTATACCTATACCCGAGTATCGAATCCGCGAGTAAAATGTCTATTATACCTATACGCGAGTATTGAATCCGCGAGTAAAATGTCTATTATACCTATACGCGAGTATCGAATCCGCGAGTAAAATGTCTATTATACCTATACGTGAGCATTGAATCCACAAGTAAAATGTCTATTATACCTATACGTGAGCATCGAATCCGCGAGTAAAATGTCTATTATACCTATACCCGAGTATCGAATCCACAAGTAAAATGTCTATTATACCTATACGTGAGCATTGAATCCACAAGTAAAATGTCTATTATACCTATACGCGAGTATCGAATCCGCGAGTAAAATGTCTATTATACCTATACGCGAGTAAATATCGAATATGAGGACTATCGGTGGTTGCAATAGTGTCAGCTGCTGTCAGTTGGCTCGACCGATTGTGTGGTCCCATAGGGAACCGCACGATTGCCCGTGATTTACCAACACGGGCACCGTGATTTACCAACACGGGCACCCGACAACGGTTGATTCGGCAGGGCGAAAGCAGCACAGATTTTTCACCCCAATCAAAACACGGAAATATCGGACGATTGGCTGAAAAATCTGCCCGTGTGTACCCAGCCTAAAGAACAGGCCCCATATTAGTCAGATAAACGCCCCAGCATAAGACACAGGTAACTGCTTTAATGTCCAGGCCTTCTCATTCACTGTTATGTTCAGTTTCATGATGTTTGTTGTTCTCTGTTCTACTTATTTTCACCTGATCCTCAGTCACAGGGAGTAAACAAGGTGAATTCTGATTGGTTAATAGAACATAACAGGATACGTACGGTTAGCCAGTGATTGGGGGAAATTAACCTCCGTTTCCATGTTGATCAATTTAATTTTACATTTGGATTCTGCTCCCTTAATGGACTGTGACACTGATGTCAAGATGTTCCCTTCTGTTCGTACACCATTGATTTCATTGAATAAAACCCAATAGATTAATCATAGCAGATTTATTTTTTATTAAACAACTAAAATATTTTGTACTAAGGTTAGAGGCATGTGCAGGGATTGTTCACTACCCATGTAGCTTTGCCCCAGAACCACCAGCTCCACCCAGACCACCCAATCACACCTTGGGTTCTCCCAGTGCAAGCCACGCCCCCTTCCCAGCGGGACAAAGCTTGGTAGTCTGGGATATTGCAACATGCCCCTCAAAATAGATCTGTCCCGGGACTAGACTAAATGAATAAATAAATAACATTTTATTATCACTCATCTATGGCCTATTAAAAGAGTTTATCAAATGTAATAAAACTTAGCCCAATATAGTAACAGCAGCAATCTAGTTCCCAGGATTGGTTCCTTACTATTTTCTAAAGGTAATATTTTTGTAAGATAATTTCTTGGAGGGTAGTGACATCACAATCCATCAGAGAAAAGTGCAGACAAACTCCTCCCTCCAGCAGAGACGGTTACCAATGCTGGTAGAGGGGGCGGAACATCCTGTTGCTTCTGACACTCCCTGCAGGAACAAAGGTAATTCTGTTCCAAGATACTATCTCTTGGGCAATCCCAGGTGCCTGATCTTATCTGAAATGTAATATGTTTCACTTTTTTTTACCCCTTTAATATATTTTCCTTAAAGAAATGAAAATGAACCCAATATGTTTACATTCCCCAATACAATCGGTATTGGCCTGAAAGATTTCGTGCATAACAACCATGGGAAATATATTTTATAAATCGAATTTTGGGCCCATTGGAAACTGCAAAAATGTCACCCCCCCCCTCCCCTTCCCCTTTAAATATCTGCCCAAAATGGCAGATTAGTCCCTTTAAATAAATCTCTTTATATGTGGCACATAGTTGTTTTAATTTAAATGAATTTTTTACAACTCCGGAAAGTTGCCATTTGCACAGTTTACATGGAAAGTACATGGAAATCTGGACCGCCAGAATTCCAGGGAATGTATTAAACTTTATCTACAGCGGCAAAGGGGTGAATGCAATATGGCAAGTTAATAACAATTTCCTAGTGGGCCCCGAGTCTCATGTTTTTAAGGGGGACCCAACAGCTTAACAGGACACTGCATGATAGCTATGGTACTACCATTCGGATGCAGAGGTAGTGATCCCAGTGGGGATAGTGTAGGAAATCCGAGTATCCCGTGTAGTTCAGGATGTGATCTGTTATGTGATACGGCCGTAACACTGTCCTTGTTTATACAGGCAATGGTTTAAATACCAGCCGGAAGCAGAAATGGAAAGACTTTCTTTTAATTGATTTTTCAGATGCCTGTTAAATACCGTAAGTAACATTAGAGCAATGCACACGGTCACTAGACATATATGATTTATAATGGCCTAGACTGTATCCTGTACAAAACAAAACCCTCTGAACGGATATGAAGGGGAAACATTGGTATAGGAATAATCGGTAGGCTAAGCCATCAGGATATGATCAATTTACCAGTATCAATGTGATCTATCTTGATTGGTTCTACATTCTCTATGAATTTATCTAGACCAATAAGATTTTGTGGGTGTGTTTAGGAGACACTATATAAGCCACAACTTACTCACAGCTTTTTACTAGTCTGCCCTGCGTTATAGCACATTAACTAGATTCTGATGCCAAATGTTGAATCAATCCAGGTACTGCAGTGGTTTTACCTGCTGATATTCCTGCAACAAATGTCGGTAGTTAAGATCTAAGTATGTGGCCACCATTAGTCAGACGTATATTGCATTGGACAGGAGTGAGATATCCTATTGCTGTTTATCAAGAGAAGAGAATTAAAAATGTCTCAAGCGCTAATGCAAAGCCTGTGATTTTCCCAGCTGTGAGACTGGCCATTAATGTGTGCAAGCAGAGGAGCAAGCAGCTGATAGAGAGCATGCAACTCATTTGGAAATCCCATTATGTCTCGTGTGCTATGAATCTTCTTCTTGCAATGTCCGGTTTACAGTGTTTGTCTCACAGGCGCTGGGCAGCCAATAATCTCTGTTGTTCTGTAGCTGTGGTCGTGCATCGGGGGCCACAATGTAACTATAGGGGCCCAGAGTATTGTGATTTAAAATAGTCGCAGAACACCTCTGACTGATAATATGTTTATAATACACAGTAAGTGCGGTCTGGTATATATTATATAAGGGATAATACGCTACCTACAGTGTTATATAAGGGATAATACGCTACCTACAGTGTTATATAAGGGATAATACGCTACCTACAGTGTTATATAAGGGATAATACGCTACCTACAGTGCTATATAAGGGATAATACGCTACTACAGTGATATAAGGGATAATACGCTACCTACATGTTATATAAGGGATAATCTCTTACCTACAGTGTTATTAAGGGATACACGCTACCACAGTGTTATATAAGGATAACACGCTACCTACAGTGTTATAAGGAAACACGCACCTACAGTGTTATATAGGGATAACACGCTACCTACAGTGTTACATAAGGGATAATACGTACCTACAGTGCTACATAAGGATAATACGCTACCTACAGTGTACATAAGGGATAATAGCGACTACAGTTACATAGGGATAATACGCTACCTACAGTGTTATATAAGGGATAATACGCTACCTACAGTGCTACATAAGGGATAATACGCTACCTACAGTGCTACATAAGGGATAATACGCTACCTACAGTGCTACATAAGGGATAATACGCTACCTACAGTTCTACATAAGGGATAATACGCTACCTACAGTGCTACATAAGGGATAATGCGCTACCTACAGTGCTACATAAGGGATAATGCGCTACTACAGTGCTACATAAGGGATAATACGCTACCTACAGTGCTACATACGGATAATACGTACCCAGGTAATAAGGGATATACGCTACCTACAGTGCTATATAAGGGATAATACGCTACCTACAGTGCTATATAAGGGATAATACGCTACCTACAGTGCTATATAAGGGATAATACGCTACCTACAGTGCTATATAAGGGATAATACTCTACCTACAGTGTAATATAAGGGATAATACGCTACCTACAGTGTTATATAAGGGATAATACGCTACCTACAGTGTTATATAAGGGATAATACGCTACCCACAGTGTTATATAAGGGATAATACGCTACCCACAGTGTTATATAAGGGATAATACGCTACCTACAGTGTAATATAAGGGATAATACGCTACCTACAGTGTAATATAAGGGATAATACGCTACCCACAGTGTAATATAAGTGATTAATACGCTACCCACAGTGTTATATAAGGGATAATACGCTACCTACAGTGGTATATAAGGGATAATACGCTACCTACAGTGTTATATAAGGGATAATACGCTACACAGATATAAGGGATAATACGCACCTACAGTGTAATATAAGGGATATACGCTACCTACAGTGGTTATAAGGTAATACGCTACTACAGTGGTATATAAGGGATAATACGCTACCTACAGTGTTATATAAAGGATAATACGCTACCTACAGTGTAATATAAGGGATAATACGCTACCTACAGTGTTATATAAGGGATAATACGCTACCTACAGTGTAATATAAGGATATTACGCCACAGAGGAGTTCCATGACCATATAGAAGCACAAGGCCGTAGGCCGAGTGCTTTTATACAGGTCATGGAACTCTGAGGTGAAGTAAATCCATATATTACACTGTAGGTAGCGTATTATCCCTTATATAACACTGTAGGTAGCGTATTATCCCTTATATAACACTGTAGGTAGCGTATTACCCTTATATAACACTGTAGGTAGCGTATTATCCCTTATATTACACTGTAGGTAGCGTATTATCCCTTATATTACACTGTAGGTAGCGTATTATCCCTTATATAACACAGTATATAAGGGATAATGTAGCTTGCACCAAAACCCAACAATTGCCATTTACAGTAAGTTACCATTGTTAGTTTAGCTGTAAATCATCAGAACTTTTCGAACGATCACTCCCTATTGACCTTAATGGGTTCGCTTTCTAACTTTTTCCGAAGTTTGAACACGGACCGAACTTTATGAAGTTCGGCCATCTCTAGTTATCACAATACCGCATAGTATTGGTATATTTTGTTGTATGTTACAGAGAGACGGACAGCACTTCCGGTACCGGTAAAACCAACTTTATTGCTTCGAACACATCACAAGGTCGTTACCCAACGCCTTTCGGGGAACACCCCCTTAGTCATGACTAAGTCCATGACTAAGGGGGTGTTCCCCGAAACATGTTGGATGACGACCTTATGATGTGTTTGAAGCAATAAAGTTGGTTTTACTGGTACCGGAAGTGCTGTCCGTACCTCTGTAACTTGTATCACTGGCGGTTTGGGACCACATAGACGGCACCTGCAGCAAATGGTCTGTCCCAGAGTGCGCGTCTAGGAGCGGGGCTCTCTTGCTATACCGGTATTTTGTTGAATGACTGGTCGTAAAATAACAAGATACTAGTGTTTGGATCAGAGGGGAATATTTATATATTTGTAAACAATTTGATAACGTACTTTTACTGATATTATAAAATACAGACCGGTATTAGTATTCTACAATGTTATTTTCCACGAGGTCATAAAATACGGCACTTCGCCGTATCCACATAACACGCCACAAGGTTTGAATGTTTTATTCTCTTCTAAAGGGCATGTTCATACTTCGTAGTAACCTGGCAACCTTTACTTACCTGTCTGATATTCCAGAAGCTTGATTCACCCTTTTCTTTAAGCTCTCTGAGCTCTTTAGGAGCTTGAACATGCTCAAAGGAAGCAGCAGTTATTCACTGTCCAGAACATCATCAATCATGGCCTTGATTGAGCACAAAGAAAGACAGAGCAGAGAATCGACCAGGGAGGAGAAGATCAGGACAGCGATCAATTTCAAACTTGTGGTCTTAAGCCTTATGTCATGGCGGGTGAACATATTTCATTAGGTGATAAGGACAGAAGTTTACAATTGACAGATCCTTCATTAATTATAAACGTCGCAGTTTTAATGACTATGTTTACATAGAGGTGACCTAGTTTCTTTAAAGGCGGACCACATAGCAATTTCGATTTTGACAGACCGTCAGTGTAGCCCTGGGGAATTGTTCCCCTTTCAGTTTACAGGGTATATAAAGCACACGCTTTCCCACCAGCCATGACAATGTCATCACTGTGACTCCAGGGGAAACTTTTACTTCCGACAGCCGATAGGGACATTTTGCTGATACTTGATGCCGTGATTTGCTCTCCCTAAAAATATATCAGGAACGTGGTCACCGGAAACGCTGTCAACAATATCCATGTGGCAAACCTCTAATTATAAACACTGGATGCTCCCTGCTCACTAATGTAATAGGTGGCAAAGGCCGAATAACCAGACTGCAGAGGGGCAGTGGGGACCAGAATTCTTATTCTCTCCTGCCCTGATCCTGGGCTTGCATCATCTCATGGGGGGGGTAAATATTATAATATATTATATATACTGGGGGTGGTGACTTTTAGTTCTGCCCCTGCTGCAGAGTCTCTTTAATCAGAAGTATAAAGTTGTCATTATAACATGTAAAGACATTTAATGGCAGGGACAAAATCCCAAGTCATTAGTCAGGGCTGAAATCCCGTCCTAGGAACTTCCATGGCAGCACCGCACCCCAATTACCCACTCTCCGCCCCAAATTACCCACTCTCCGCCCCCAAATTATCCACTCTCCGTCCCCAAATTACCCACTCTCCGCCCCCAAATTACCCACTCTCCGCCCCAATTACCCACACTCCGCCCCCAAATTACCCACTCTCCGCCCCAATTACACACTCTCCGCCCCAATTACACACTCTCTGCCCCAATTACACACTCTCCGCCCCAGAATGCTCCTGCTGCAAATTTAAAGCACAGACACATTTTTGTACCTCCTATAACGAGCCTCATTGGGGGTCTTTTTTCTTAATGAGATATAGTTATGTATTACCGAGTGCACCGCCCTTATGAGTGTTTGATGCACAGGTCCTGTATATTAGCTGTGCCCCTCACTCTGGGCCAGTACCTTTGGTTTTGCAGCATCAAACCCTGAATTCTCTCCCTACCCTATTAAATGTATTAGTGACGTCTGTCCATAGGCGTTTCACACTGCAAAACCAGAGGCCTCCACTACACTGATGATGGCTCAATACAGCCGAAACCGGTCTGTAGTTTTGCATTTAGCTTGTGGAATGCTGTAAAAGTCTTTTTAAAGACATAGGGGCATATTTATAAAGGTCCGTTAACTTTTCGCGGCCGTTATTCCCGCCATTTTGCATTTTCCGTGATTTATAAATGGGCGGGAAACGGCCGCGAAAAGTTAACGAAGCGTTAACAGTTACCGCCGCTTCTATTTATAAAGCGGCGGTAACTGTTACGCACCGCTAATCTCGGCTGTATTACTTCGCCACCTTGAAAGTGGAAAAACGGCCGAGATTCCCCCCTGGATCACGGTAGGTGGTCTCACCCACCCCAGGAGGCACTTGCCTCGGGTGCCTCATCTATAATCCGGCCCTGCCATGATTAGTCACAGCTCCGATTGTACATTAGGATCCATTCATTAGTTGCCACCCCCAATGCAGTATTGTTTATTACTCTAATACTGGTGCAATTGATAGTATTTAATGAACAAGACAAACACAGCTCTGTACTATCTGACAGGGACATTCTATAAATACATTTAGTGACAAACAAATCAATCTGCCCCCAGCCTGGAAGTTATTCATTAAAACAAATCATTACAATGAAGTGCTTGTTCCTTGGCCATTAAGATCTGCCAGACCTTCAGCTATAAAATCCCTGCTGAAAAAAAAGCTGAAAGTCTTTAGGCCAAAATGTTTTTTTTTCTCTCTACAAAATACAACATTATAAAATGTAACTTCCCTGTATAGAAATCCCCTGGTGTCTGCCCCCTTCCCTGATTAACGGTCCCTGGGCATGCTCAGTATGATTTATACAGGGAGAGAGAGCAGCTCTCCAATCAGGCACTTTGTATCTCTCTGGGAGGGGGTTGGCGAGACCCTTTGGACCCTTCACACTAGTGAAATATTGTAATATTGTCATAGTTTTATAGCACTGTATACTGGGAGGAAATAATCACGTAGAAAAGAAAGTTCTCTCCTTTTTATCTTCCACCCAATACATTAGTAGGGATCAGGCGGTTTCACTCAGCTGCAGTGAATAGGTTAACAGCTATTTTTGGTTACACTGTAATTACTTTACAAATTGCCTTGTGCATTCCCAGCTAATCCATCTTCCAGTTCATTGAGAAATAATTTCCCATTGACCTTAGTGATCCTCACTTAGCGCTGAGACCACAAAGAACAACCCGGGAAGGAAACTCATCTCTGCTCAGGGTTACGCAGGTCAGAGATAGATTCTTCTCGATCAATCGCAGAGTTAAACATAGAGGATGTCACAGCCGATAACTTTCCTATAGGAATGAATATAAAACACAACATTGTATAAGCAATGTGCAACATATCTATAGAAACATTCTATGACAGGTGTTTCTGCTGAACAGACACAATCAGCCAGATGTACCAAGAGAAGACATGCTAACCGATGTTATATTGGTTAGCGGGTCTTAAACTCTATCATTGCGGCACCTGAGTGGTTAACGCGGAAGTGATGATATATTCGCATAGCGCCTTCCCTTTTTTGGGGGGACTTTTTAACAGTAGACTATGGCTGAAACTCCATTACTACTGAGATCTTCCTGTATCCCCATTACACTGTATCACCGAGCTGTCACTGTAATATACCCATCACACCGTACTACTGAGATCTTCCTATATCCCCATTACACTCTTCCTATATCCCCATTACACTGTATCACCGAGCTGTCACTGTAATATACCCATCACACCGTACTGCTGAGATCTTCCTATATCCATCCATTCGTCTGGGAGTAGGGGGCGTTGACTGCAGTTACTGTGTCTGGCATTTAGTATCAACTGATTATGTGGCCCATAGGATTTACTAACATGTCCAATTGCACTTTCGTCCGATTTTGATGAGAGAACGACCAACAATTCCTCCGATATTTCATCCTGACATACCAAAATACCGTAATATTGGTCGGCCTGACATATTGGCGCGTGTGCACCCAGCCTTGCTTAGCTTTAATTTTTCCCTTCTCTTTTTAGGTAATACAGTTTAATTGTCCTGTCTGTGTCTCTATTTGTCTCATCCCTACGAATTGTAATGACAGTCCCAGTCTCAATACAATATTGACTTATCCCAGTTCACCAGCTGAATCTTCCGTCTCTCATTGTCTATGAGTCTTGATTTAACTCATGGCCGTTCTACCAGTGTCAATAGGTGCTGTGTATTTACTGTCTGGGACCCCAGACCCCTCATTGTGTGTATATGCCAGCCTTGCCCAATCAGTGCCTCCCACCCCCAACACTCAAACAGAGCCAAGAATTAACATTAACCCTCTCCCAACACTTCCCTTACTCACTGACCTTTCCACTCTCCCTTTCAGCTGTAAATAAACTATAACTCTCCACCCCATCTAAATATCAAAGTGGGTCACAAATATATATATATGGGACACAGTGTGCAGTATGGTAGCAGGGAACTGCCGAGGGGGGCAAACATTTATTTCATACGGGACCCAGAATAATCTGTAGGTGCCCTGATTTTACCTATACTACTTGAGCCTACTGCATTGTGGGTTAGTTAAAGGCAAATATAAACCTGAAGCCACCAAAATACCTTAAATAACACAAACTTTAAAGGGTAACTGTCGACTAAAATCAATCGAACTTGGCTAGAATCTGCCACTGATGGGATTGTTATAAAATTCAGACCGGTCTGCAAACATGAGGCCATGTATGAGTTGGCTTTTCAACTGACAAATTTAAACCAAAAAGACTTATATACCTGTATACCTACCTGTATATACCTACCTAGCTTTCGTATTAACCCTTTAAATTGGTCTCTTGGTGACCCTTCTACCTGCAACAGCAACAAAGATCTGATTTAAATTTAGAAGAAAGTCACCGCTTGATGACATCATGAAGTAGAGACAGCGCATGTCTATCATAGGCAGAGGGGCGGAGCAATCAATCAATGACAGCTGAGTCATGCAGTAGTGACATTTTTTTCAGACTTTGTCCCTTCTGAGCTTCATTGTTGCTGCAGTAGAAGGGTCACCTAGCATTTAGTTTAAAGGTAAGAAGCAGGGCTTTAATATGAAAGCGCTTTGTGTTTAGGTCACAATTCCCCTTTAAGGAAGTTCCCTGTCTCCTTGCTCACATGGGCAATCTTAGCAGAACTGGCCTAGTGCCCTGTACGGATCCCAACCCCCGCACTGTGACATTCAGTCCCATTGTACCCACTTTCTATTCTAAATGTCATGTTAGAATTAAAAATGAAAGTGGGTGGAGCCAAGCAGAAATTAGGGAGGAGTTTGGGAAACAAATACTAAGGGGACATAAAATAACAATATTACAAGCACAGGCTCTATTTCTACAAAAGGAATAAACTAAACTTAGTTTTTATTTCATTTATTGTTCCAGTTCTATAAATCAAATGAAAGATTTCTCCCCGTAAGGCTGAGGTCCCACTGCCACACACGGAAAAAGTATTGCTACCGATTTTGGCAACAGTCCTAAATCGCAATGCATGCAATCGGCACCAAAAATGGTGATAACGTGCACCGCAGGCAGTGGCTCTCAGTTACATAGCCCCCTGGACGTGACCTGAATCGCAGCAATGGGGCCTAGTCCTTAAAAAACACTGGCAAATTTGTTTTTTTAAATTGCCCATTAGTGGAAACTATAAGTCATCCCAACTATCACTGTACCGTTTTTTTGGTTGATCTGTCCCCTATTTCTTTACATATCCAGTCTGAAACATCTCACGTTTTAGCATTTCTGTAAACAGTTTTGCTGTAGCTGGAATGGTTTGACAGTTGGTGTGCTGTGTGTTGTATGCAGTATTGACAGTTGGTATGGGGGAAAATAGTCAGGTCAGCGGTCAGAGCCTGAGCAAAACAAGTACTTTATTGAAGGCATGCAGCAACACACACACCTCGGAGTAAGTGCTACTTACATGTATTTTTTTCTAGATTAAGACTAGTAACCAGCGTTGCCCAAACTTACCCAACATTGATCCAACCCAAACTTGCATTCAAAATTCAACAGACCTGGACCCGCAGATTTCTAACCAAACCTGACCTATTCAAATTTACTGTGGGTTAGCTGAGCTGCAAATCTGGTAAACTTCAGGGAGGCAACACAATGGAGGATTCAGTATCACACCAACTTCCCCTTTAACGAGCATCACATCAACTTCCCCTTTAGCACGTATCTCATCAACTTCCCCTTTAACGAGCATCACATCAGCTTCCCCTTTAGCTTGTATCTTATCAACTTCCCCTTTAACGAGCATCACATCAACTTCCCCTTTAGCATGTATCGCATCAACTTCCCCTTTAACAAGCATCACATCAACTTCCCCTTTAGCATGTATCTCATCAACTTCCCCTTTAACGAGCATCACTTCAACTTCCCCTTTAGCATGTATCTCATCAACTTCCCCTTTAACAAGCATCACATCAACTTCCCCTTTAGCATGTATCGCATCAACTTCCCCTTTAGCGCATATCGCATCAACTTCCCCTTTAGCATGTATCGCATCAACTTCCCCTTTAGCATGTATCGCATCAACTTCCCCTTTAACATCTATCGCATCAACTTCCCCTTAAGCATCTATCGCATCAACTTCCCCTTTAGCATGTATCGCATCAACTTCCCCTTTAGCATCTATCGCATCAACTTCCCCTTTAGCGCATATCGCATCAACTTCCCCTTTAGCATGTATCGCATCAACTTCCCCTTTAGCGTGTATCACATCAACTTCCCCTTTAGCGCATATCGCATCAACTTCCCCTTTAGCATGTATCGCATCAACTTCCCCTTTAGCACATATCGCATCAACTTCCCCTTTAAAGCGTATCGCCATCAACTTCCCCTTTAATGTGTATTGCATCAACTTCCCCTTTAAAGCGTATCGCATCAACTTCCCCTTTAACGTGTATTGCATCAACTTCCCCTTTAAAGCGTATTGCATCAACTTCCCCTTTAACGCGTATCACATCAACTTCCCCTATAGCACGTACCGCATCAACTTCCCCTTTAAAGCGTATCGCATCAACTTCCCCTTTAACATGTATTGCACCAACTTCCCCTTTAAAGCGTATTGCATCAACTTCCCCTTTAAAGCGTATTGCACCAACTTCCCCTTTAACGCGTATCACATCAACTTCCCCTATAGCGCGTATCGCATCAACTTCCCCTTTAAGGTGTATTGCATCAACTTCCCCTTTAGCACCTATCACATCAACTTCCCCTTCATCGCATCATCCCCCAGAAAACACAATTTGTTTGCAAAAATGACCCATGGAAAAGAAAGGAGAGTGAAAAGAGTGTACGTGGCCTTTGTTTGTGGGAAAAGAGACACAAGGTGTGAAGTGAAATAAGCCCCTTACATTGAATACAACAGATATACCATGACCTGGATGAATGAGAACCTTCACAAGCAATACTAAGTTGTATTCACAGTGTACATACCCTAGTCCATAAAAAGAAAAACATCTGTACTGCCATCTAGTGGGCATTGAATAAAAATACAACATTTTACATCTCAAACTGAACAGGGTTGGCAGAGATTTCAGAGGCTCTTGTTAATATAAAGTAGAATGAAAGTTTAAACATCAATAACCTTAAATAGATTCAATAACCACCAACAATCCCCTGTATCTCCCACCACTATAAATTTGTGGTGTCTATTCTTGAAATGGACAATTCTCCACAATGGTGATCATTGTGGAGAATTGTCCATTTCAAGGATAGGCAACCAGTAGCACTTCAGTTGTTTGAAAACTGCAACTCCCAGCATTAGGTGCCATCTGCTGTTGCTGGGAGTTGTAGTTTTTAAACACCTGGAGGACGACTGGTTGCCTGTTTCTGATGTATTTAGCTCAGATTTCTTCTGATCTCCTTCCGTAGTGTGTTCTGTATCCACCACCTCCACACAGGACCTTTCCTATGGACACTTGATACATAGTTGCGCATTTAATTCTCTAGCCCCTCCCTCTTCCCCTTCCAGAACTATCACTTAAAGGACTACTTAAAGGATTTCTCCAAAATACTGCTGGTTTCACAGTTGATCCTTACAGCTAATTGCTAGTTGCAAATTATAGAACCTATTCAGGGTCATTAAAATTTAGCTTTAATTCTCCTTCAATTTTAAGGGAAAGCTCTATATGGCAATGTCCACCATTATGTGGAACTAGAAACATCCAGTATCAGTAAATGGACCCGTGCCATGCGGACGAATAATAAACAAATTCTCCTCATCCCTTTAAAGTTTTAAAGGGATATATATTATATACTTTATTTTCTTTCATAGGTTCTCAACGCTTTGTGTTGTGTGGAATCTATAAAGTGTTTGGTACCCCTCATCCCAGGCATAGATAATGTGGTCCACGGGGTTGTACTTCATTGAGCTGTGCCTGCTGTAGCGCTTTAGGAAATATAAAGGGGGAGTCCCGTGATCATCTGTTAAAACCAGAGTGTCGTAAATGCAATCAATGTGGGATCTACCGCCGTTCGGACTGTTGTACACCACGTACATCGCGCCGCATATGACAAAAGCAGCTTCGGCGTTGGAGCTGGGGCAGGACGTGTTCCAGTCGCGTTCGATAACCATGTTTTTGTGGTCGATTTTACTAAGGACGATATTCCCAGTGCTCGAGTTTCCGTGGATAGACCAGAGTCCCTGCTCGTCGATGGCAAGATCGATGTGAGTAAACGGGGAGAGCGCGTACGGGGAGACAATACCGTCACCTGCCAATTCCATCGTTTGCGTAACGCTGTCATTCTGTAAGTCGTATTTAACAATTTCCCCCAATGTTCCATTTTTGTGAAGAAACACGAAATCGCCGTACACGACTTGACCCGCCCCCTGCCAATGATGTGGCAACAAAATCTTCCTAGCCTTGTCTATATAATCTTTGCTGGTAAAATCCTTGATATCTTTGAACTCTAGGACGACGTTGCCATTGGTGCCGCCGAAGAAATAAATATTCCCTGATTCGTTGGCTGCGTTTCTGACCCAGGATCCTGCGGCGCCGCCAGATTTTTTAACCGTTTTCTGTGATTTGATTTGAGCGAGATCATTGGTACAGGCTGTGGAGATAAAATGATAGAATTGCCCATTAAGGCTGAAGAGTTAAACCGATTTCTATTTTCTGCATCAATTAACTATTTACTAACCAGAATTGTGTCGTCTGTACAAAATACACAAAATGTACACATGTACAACATGCCACATAAATACCCTCCTCTTCCTGTTATGCTATAATGACTGCCATCCCCCTCCTCTCTCTTTATTATATCATCAGTTTCCATGACAACTTTATGATGTCACTTTTAATGCCAGGAGGGCAGGTCCATCATTAAGGGATAACTACACTAATAAATCAACATTTTAAAAATTAAAAGTACCTGGGACAGGGAGGTAGGGTTATTCCTACCTCCCAATATAATTTTGTTGAAGAGCACCACCTCTGAAGCACTGAGAAAGCCTGGCAAAAGCAGTTTTCTCTGTGGTGCTTCTCCTCATTTAAATTATATTGGATGGTAGGAACTGCCAGTCCTTCCTCCCTGCCCCAGGTTCATTCAAATTTAAACTGTTTATTTTAAACTTTATATACACTTCTCCTTTAATATGTCAATTTCCATTTCATAAAGAGTCTCTCAAAGCTGGAGATTGTTTTAAAGACGCTCAAAACCTAACAGGTAATGTTTAGGGGGACAGAAGCAGTGAGGAATCTCACATTGTGAAACAGGTTTGCAGACTACCTTAAAGTCTTGAATTGTATCTCTATGACATCACAATGATGTCATCGAGGTAATGTAAAATATAGAAATTCACATATTCGCACGTCACATACATACTGGCATTTTTTTCCTGCTTTGTTCTTCTCTTTTTATCAGAATTGTCCAGGATCTCAGTCTCCACCAGTTGCTCATCTATTTCCAGAGAAGTATCAGAGGTGGACTTGGTCTCTAGATAGTCAATGTCCCATTCCGCCCTTTCGAGTCTCGTGTGTAAATGGTCCATCTCGTTCTTCACTTCTTCTCTGTTCTTGCTCAGACCATCAAGGCGCGTCATGAATTTGTGTGCCAACTCCTGTAGCTCAATCCCATGATGCTGAATGTCTTGTTCACATTTATACAGACGTTCCTGGAATTCCCAAAATGAAAAGTTATGAAAACAGCCGTGTTCTTGGAAACTGCACTAAACGGCCGATCATTCGGAGATTCACCCAGCGGATCGGGCAATGATCCCCAAACGAACGGCCGTTTCGGTCGATAAAGTTCCCATACACGGTACGATTATCGCCCGAAATGACCGTTCGTACACATCGTGTGCCCCGGGTCAGCTGACCCATGATTACACGAGTGTACGAACCTTTAGTCCACTGTTTCAATTAATAATGGACAATGCGGGTTTTGTATGGACCATTACACATCCGTCCGCAAACTCAGGGAGGTTCAATAAAAGTTCTTATCTTTCTGTAACATTTGAAAGCTAACATCTGATTGGTTGGGGCAAAATTAGCACCATTTTTAAGAACTTGTATTGAATATCCCTGATTGTTTCTTATCTGGAATTGTTTCATCCTGTCCCTTTTGAACTTTGATATCTTACGTGGCTATAGACAGGCCGCGCACGGTTCCATTATTTAGATTATTTAGACCCTTTCAACCAATTCAGAAAAAAAAAGTTGACCCTTGTGTGCCCTCTATCCAATAGATTAACCCAATGATATTGCCATTGGGCATTTTTTCAAACAGAAGCTGATTGGGCACCACCAGTGGCTACAAAATAAAGATAAAATGTGATCAAGATGGATGGCACAAGGTGGCAATGGGTGTAGTTTGATTGTTACTTCCTGAATGAGTTTCCACGGTGGCTGTACCCCATAAAAAATGACATCTACATCTAGTAATGTATAAT
>CM033472.1:8557090-8571258 GCA_019447015.1 Hymenochirus boettgeri
ATACTACACTATTACTGTACTATACATTTAAACGTACATAATACTTAATATACTATACTGTACACTATATTATATCTATATACTACAGTATACTGTACTATACACTATTAAACTGTACGTATCTACTGTATATACTACTGTACACTATATATACTATATACTATATTATACTACAGTATACTGTACTATACACATTAAACGGTCTATAATCTGTATATACTATACTGTACACTATATTATACTCAATCTATATTATACTACACGTATACTGTACTATACACTATTAAACTGTACTATACTACTGTATATACTATACGGTACACTATATTTACTATATACTACAGTGCTTGTGAAGGTTCTCTTTCATCCAGGTCATGGTATATCTGTTGTATTCAATTAGAATCAACTGGACTGAAATGTAGTTCTTGAAGACGTTTCGCTAGTCATCCGACGGCTTTCTTAATTCAGAATGACTTGTACAAGAATCTGGTGGCAATTATGTACCCTGGAAAATCCCAATTAGCATTCACAGCCAGGTGTTGAAGGTGTGATTAGATAGTGGCTAAGAGTGTGTATAATAACGCCCAGAGTAATGTTTTAAAACAGCATTGTACATGGCAGACAGTTTGTGTCAACCCCCCCACCTCTATTTAGCTTGTTTCTTTATTTTCACATAAATGGCCTCCTTAACACCTCTCTTGAACCAGTCACGTTCCTTCGCCCGTTGTTAACATTACCATCTTCAAAGGTATGTCCTTTATCCTTAAGATGCAGATACACGGCTGAGTCCTGACCCGAGGAATTGGCTCTTCGGTGCTGGGCCATACGTTTATGCAGTTGCTGTTTGGTCTCCCCCCACATATAAATCAGAGCATTCTTCAACTGCACTGCACTGCATATATGATGTCGCTTTTCTTGTGTTTTGGTTATTGGTCTTTCGGATGTACCAATTGCTGCCTCAGTGTGTGTTCGGTTTAAAGCAGACAGGGATACGATGTTTTTTGAAAATTCTTCTTAATTTCTCGGAGACCCGCTACATATGGGATGACCAGTTCTTCCTCCTGTCTTGCTTTTCCCTTCACTGTTGGTATTCATGTTCTTTTCTTTCCCTTCTACTTCTTTTGACAAGGCCCAGTCTGGATATCCACAAGTTTTAAGGGCTCCTCTGAGATGTTTCATTTCTTTAGCCTTCGCCTCTGTGCTAGTGGAGATGTTCTCGGCTCTGTGTTGCAGGTTCTTCTGATGACCCCCAGCTTGTGATCTAAGGGTGGTGGGAGTCAAACATCAAATACTGATCTGTGTGTGTTGGTTTTCTGTAAACCTCTACTTCCAGTTTACCATTTCCTTAAACTTCTACCAAGCAGTCCAAGAAAGCCAGTTTGTTGTTTTGTATCTCCCTTGTGAATTAATGTTTGTTCCACCGCATAATGTGTTCTGTGAAAGCTTTGTACTTCCTTCTGGTGGATTTTAACCCAGGTGTCAATCAACATATCTGAACCAGTGGCTGGGTGCTATGCCCTTAAAGGTATTAAGCCCTGTGTTTCTACCTCCTCCATGTAAAGTTGGCCACAATATGTGAAAACGGGAGATCCCATGCACATCCATGTTTTTGCTTATAGAACTCCCTGTATTTGAAATAGGTGGTATTCAGGCACAAGTCCAGTAAGGAACACACCTTTTCTGGGTTGAGATCAGTTCCTGCTGGTAAGAGTGCTGTCTTGGCCTAGCCGTTTTCCTACCATGTCACAGCCTCCTTGGTGGGTATACAAGTGAAGAGATATGTCACATCATAGGACAACCATAGTTTCTTTTCTCACACACGAGTACTAATCTTCAATCTTGTTGGTGAGATCCTGAGAGTTCTGGAGTGATGCTTTAGAACTTCCCACCAAAGGTCCTAAGATGTGTCTAGATATTTTGCCACCTTGTATGTTACCGAGTTGATGCTGCTGCTGACTATAGTCCTAGTGGGGCCCCTTCCTTATGTATCTTTGGGAGTCCATATATGCATGGATGTGCCTCACCAGGGTAGAGGCGATGATACAGTGCTCGGTCAATGGCTTTATCCTTTTGAAGCTGTTGTAGTAAGTCTATGACTCTCTTCTTGTAACGGCTGGTGGGATCCTTGTTAAAGCCTCATATGTGTTGTTATCGGCCAGGAGCATGGTCACCTTATCATGGTAGAAGGAAAGAAAAGAACATGAATACCAACAGTGAAGGGGAAAAGCAAGACAGGAGGAAGAACATGGTCATCCCATATGTAGCAGGGGTCTCCGAGAAATTAAGAAGAATTTTCAAAAAACATCGTATCCCTGTCTGCTTTAAACGAACAACAACACACTGAGCAGCAATTGGTACATCGAAAGACCCATACCAAAACCACAAGAAAAGCGACATCATATATGCAGTGCAATGCAGTGAAGAATGCTCTGATTTATATGTGGGGAGACCAAACAGCAACTGCATCAACGTATGGCCCAGCCCAGAAGAGCCAATTCCTCGGGTCAGGACTCAGCCGTGTATCTGCATCTTAAGGATAAAGGACATACCTTTGAAGATTGTATGTTAACATACTGGCGAAGGAACGTGACTGGTTCAAGAGAGTGTTAAGAGGCCATTTATGTGAAAATAAGAAACCAAGCCTAAATAGAGGTGGGGGGGTTCGACACCAACTGTCTGCCATGTACAATGCTGTTTTAAAACACCTTACTCTGGGCGTTCCTATAACACCTCTTGCCCTATCTAATCACACACCCTTAACACCTGCGTGATATGCTAATTGGATTTTCCAGGGTACATAATTGCCACAGATTCTTGTACAATTCATTCTGAATTGAGAAAGCCATCGGATGACTAGCGAAACGTCTTCAAGAACTACATTTCAAGTCCAGTTGATCTATTGAATACAACAGATAAATACAGTAGTGTAGTACAGTTTGATAATGTATAGTACAGTATACTGTAGTATAATCTGTTGTATTCAATTAGATCAACTGACTTGAAAGTAGTTCTTGAAGACGTTTCGCTAGTCCTCCGACTGGCTTTCTACATTCAGAATGACTTGTACAAGAATCTGTGCACATTTATGTACCCTGGAAAATCCCATTTACATATCACAGCCGTGTTTAAGGTGTGATTAGATAGTGGCTAAGAGTGTTATGGAACGCCCAGAGTAAGGTGTTAAAACAGCATTGTACATGGCAGACAGTTGGTGTCGAACCCCCCCACCTCTATTTAGGCTTGGTTTCTTTATTTTCACATAAATGGCCTCCTTAACACCTCTCTTGAACCAGTCACGTTCCTTCGCCTTATGTTAACATTACAATCTTCAAAAATAATAGAGGTGGGGGGGTTCGACACCAACTGTCGTGCCATGTACAATGCTGTTTTAAACACCTTACTCTGGGCGTTCCTATAACACCTCTTAGCCACTATCTAACACACCCTTACACCTGGCTGTGATATGCTAATTGGGATTTTCCAGGGTACATAATTGCCACAGATTCTTGTACAAGTCATTCTGAATTGAGAAAGCCAGTCGGATGACTAGCGAAACGTCTTCAAGAACTACATTTCAAGTCCAGTTGATCTATTGAATACTGTACTATACATTATCAAACTGTACTATAATACTGTATATACTATACTGTACACTATTTATACTATATACTATATTATACTACAGTATACTGTACTATACATTATCAACTGTACTATACTATGTATATATATACTGTCCTATATATATATACTATATTAACACAGTATCCTGTACTATCACTATTAACTGTACTATACTACTGTATAAATTACTAATAACTGTACACTATATTATACTATATACTATATTATACTACAGTATACTGTACTTTACTCTATTAAACTGTACTGTAATACTGTATATACTTTGCTGTACCCTATATTATACTATATACTCTATTATACTACAGTATACTGTACTATACACTATTAAACTGTACTATAATACTGTATATACTATACTGTACACTATATTATACTATATACTACAGTATACTGTACTATACACTATTAAACTGTACTATAATACTATATACTATACTGTACACTATATTATACTATATACTATATTATACTACAGTATACTGTACTATACATTATCAAACTGTGCTATACTACTGTATATACTATACTGTACACTATATTATACTATATACTATATTATACTACAGTATACTGTACTATACATTATCAAACTGTGCTATACTACTGTATATACTATACTGTACACTATATTATACTATATACTATATTATACTACAGTATACTGTACTATACATTATCAAACTGTACTATAATACTGTATATACTTTACTGTACACTATATTATACTATATTATACTACAGATACTGTACTATACACTATTAAATTGTACTATAATACTGTATATACTTTGCTGTACCCTATATTATACTATATACTACAGTATACTGTATTTAAGCATACTGTACGAACTACATTTCAAGTCCAGTTGATCTAATTGAATACAACAGATATATACTACAGTATACTGTACTATACATTATCAAACTGTACTACACTACTGTATTTATCTGTTGTATTCAATGACACTTGATACATAGTTGCGCATTTATTCTCTAGCCCCTCCCTTTCCCCTTCCAGAACTATCATTAAAGGACTACTTAAAGGATTTCTCCAAAATACTGCTGGTTTCACAGTTGATCCTTACAGCTAATTGCTAGTTGCAAATTATGAACCTATTCAGGGTCATTAAAATTTAGCTTAATTTCTCCTTCAATTTTAGGGAAAGCCTATATGGCAATGTCCACCATTATGTGGAACTAGAAACACTCAGATCAGTAAAATGGACCCTTGCCATGCGGACGAATAATAAACAAATTCTCCTCATCCCTTTAAAGTTTTAAAGGGATATATATTATATACTTTATTTTCTTTCATAGGTTCTCAACGCTTTGTGTTTGTGGAATCTATAAGTTGTTTGACCCCTCATCCCAGGCATAGATAATGTTGTTCCACGGGGTTGTACTTCATTGAGCTGTGCCTGCTGTAGCGCTTTAGGAATATAAGGGGGAGTCCCGTTATCATCTGTTAAAACACAGAGTGTCGTAAATGCAATCAATGTGGGATTCTACCGCCGTTCGGACTGTTGTACACCAACTACATCGCGCCGCATATGACAAAAGCAGCTTCGGCGTTGGAGCTGGGGCAGGACTGTTCCAGTCGCTTTCGATAACCATGTTTTTGTGGTCATTTTACTAAGGACGATATTCCCAGTGCTCGAGTTTCCGTGGATAGACCAGAGTCCCTGCTCGTCGATGGCAAGATCGATGTGAGTAAACGGGAGAGCGCGTACGGGAGACAATACCGTCACCTGCCAATTCCATCGTTTGCGTAACGCTGTCATTCTTTAAGTCGTATTTAACAATTTTCCCCCAATGTTCCATTTTTGTGAAGAACACGAAATCGCCGTACACGACTTGACCCGCCCCCTCCAATGATGTGGCAACAAAATCTTCCTACCTTGTCTATATAATCTTGCTGTAAAATCTTGATATCTTTGAACTCTAGGACACGTTGCATTGGTGCCGCCGAAAGAAGAAATAAATATTCCCTGATTCGTTGGCTGCGTTTCTGACCCAGGATCCTGCGCGCCCGCCAGATTTTTTAACCGTTTTCTGTGATTTGATTTGAGACGAGATCATTGGTACAGGCTGTGGAGATAAAATGATAGAATTGCCCATTAAGGCTGAAGAGTTAAACCGTTTCTATTTTCTGCATCAATTAACTATTTACTAACGAATTGTGTCGTCTGTACAAAATACACAAAATGTACACATGTACAACATGCCACTAATAACCCTCCTCTTCCTGTTTGCTATAATGACTGCCATCCCCCTCCTCTTCTTATTATATCATCAGTTTCCATGACAACTTATGATGTCACTTTAATGCCAGGAGGGCAGGTCCATCATTAAGGGATACTACACTAATAAATCAACATTTTAAAAATTAAAAGTACCTGGGACAGGGAGGTAGGGTTATTCCTCCCTCCCAATATAATTTTGTTGAAGAGCAACCACTCTGAAGCACTGAGAAAGCCTGGCAAAAGCAGTTTTCTCTGTGGTGCTTCTCCTCATTTAAATTAATTTGATGGTAGGAACTGCAGTCCTTCCTCCCTGCCCCGTTCATTCAAATTTAAACTGTTTATTTTAAACTTATATACACTTCTCCTTTAATATGTCAATTTCCATTTCATAAAGAGTCTCTCAAAGCTGGAGATGTTTTAAAGACGCTCAAAACCTAACAGGTAATGTTTAGGGGGACAGAAGCAGTGAGGAATCTCACATTGTAAACAGGTTTGCAGACTACCTTAAAGTCTTGAATTTCTCTATGACATCAATGATGTCATCGAGGTAATGTAAATATAGAAATTCACATATTCGCACGTCACATACATACTACTGGCTTTTTTCCTGCTTGTTCTTCTTTCTTCTCTTTTATCAGAATGTCCAGGATCTCAGTCTCCACCAGTTGCTCATCTATTTCCAGAGAAGTATCAGAGGTGGACTTGGTCTCTAGATAGTCAATGTCCCATTCCGCCCTTTCGAGTCTCGTGTTAAATGGTCCATCTCGTTCTCACTTCTTCTTTGTTCTGCTCAGACCATCAAGGCGCGTCATGAATTTGTGTGCCAACTCCTGTAGCTCAATCCCATGATGCTGAAGTCTTGTTCACTTTATACAGACGTTCCTGGAATTCCCAAAATGAAAAGTTAGAAAACAGCCGTGTTCTTGGAAACTGCACTAAACGCCGATCATTCGGAGATTCACCCAGCGGATCGGGCAATGATCCCCAAACGAACGGCCGTTTCGGTCGAAAAGTTCCCATACCGGTACGATTATCGCCCGAATGACCGTTCGTAACATCGTGTGCCCCGGGTCAGCTGACCCATGTTAACACGAGTGTACGAACCTTTAGTCCACTGTTTCAATTAATAATGGACAATGCGGGTTTTGTATGGACCATTACACATCCGTCCGCAAACTCAGGGAGGTTCATAAAAGTTCTTATCTTTCTGTAACATTTGAAAGCTACACATCGATTGGTTGGGGCAAAATTAGCATCACATTTTTAAGAACTTGTATTGAATCCCTGATTGTTTTCTTTCTGGAATTGTTTCATCCTGTCCCTTTTGAACTTTGATTCTTACGTGGCTATAGACAGGCCGCGCACGGTTCCATTATTTAGATTATTTAGACCCTTTCAACCAATTCAGAAAAAAAAAAGTTGACCCTTGTGTGCCCTCTATCCAATAGATTAATAACCCAATGATATTGCCATTGGCATTTTCAAACAGAAGCTGATTGGGCACCACCAGTGGCTACAAATAAAGATAAAATGTGATCAAGATGGATGGCACAAGTGGCAATGGGTGTAGTTTGATTGTTACTTCCTGAATGAGTTTCCACGGTGGCTGTACCCCATAAAAAATGACATCTACATCTAAATGTATATATACAGTATACTGTAGTATATAGTATATATAGGGTACAGCAAAGTATATACAGTATTATAGTACAATTTAATAGTGTATAGTACAGTATACTGTATTATAATATAGTATAATATGTGTACAGTAAAGTATATACAGTATTATAGTACAGTTTGATAATGTATAGTACAGTTATACTGTGTATAATATAGTATATGTATAATATAGTGTACAGTATAGTATACTACATTAGTTAGCCAGTTGATAATGTATAGTACAGTATACTGTAGTATATATGTATATAGTATAATATATGTACAGTATAGTTATAACAGTAGTATAGCACGTTTGATAAGTATAGTACAGTATCTGTAGTATAAATTAGATATAGTATAATATAGTGTACAGTATAGTATATAGTATTATAGTACAGTTTAATAGTGTATAGTACAGTATACTGTAGTATATAGTATAATATAGTGTACAGTATAGTATATACAGTAGTATAGTACAGTTTAATAGTGTATAGTACAGTATACTGTAGTATATAGAGTATATAGTATAATATAGGGTTACAGCAAAGTATATACATTATTACATACAGTTTGAATAGAGTAAAGTACAGTATCTGTAGTATAATATAGTATATAGTATAATATAGTGTACAGTATAGTATTACGTGTATATACAGTTTAATAGTGTTAGTATCAGTATACTGTAGTATATATGTATATAGTATAATATAGTGTACAGTATAGTATATACAGTAGTATAGTACAGTTGATAATGTATATACGTATACTGTAGTATAATATGTATATAGTTAATAGTGTACAGTATAGTATATACAGTATTATGAGTTGATAATGTATAGTACAGTATTCAATAGATCAACTGGACTTGAAATGTAGTTCTTGAAGACGTTTCGCTAGTCATCCGACTGGCTTTCTCAATTCAGAATGACTTGTACAAGAATCTGTGGCAATTATGTACCCTGGAAAATCCCAATTAGCATATCACAGCCAGGTGTTAAGGGTGTGATTAGATAGTGGCTAAGAGGTGTTATAGGAACGCCCAGAGTAAGGTGTTAAAACAGCATTGTACATGGCAGACAGTTGGTGTCGAACCCCCCCACCTCTATTTATTTTTGAAGATTGTAATGTTAACATACTGGCGAAGGAACGTGACTGGTTCAAGAGAGGTGTTAAGGAGGCCATTTATGTGAAAATAAAGAAACCAAGCCTAAATAGAGGTGGGGGTTCGACACCAACTTGTCTGCCATTACAATGCTGTTTTAACACCTTACTCTGGGCGTTCCTATAACACCTCTAGCCACTATCTAATCACACCTTAACACCTGGCTGTGATATGCTAATTGGGATTTTCCAGGGTACATAATTGCCACAGATTCTTGTACAAGTCATTCTGAATTGAGAAAGCCAGTCGGAGGACTAGCGAAACGTCTTCAAGAACTACATTTCAAGTCCAGTTGATCTAATTGAATACAACAGATATATACTACAGTATACTGTACTATACATTATCAAACTGTACTACACTACTGTATTTATCTGTTGTATTCAATAGATCAACTGGACTTGAAATGTAGTTCTTGAAGACGTTTCGCTAGTCATCCGACTGGCTTTCTCAATTCAGAATGACTTGTACAAGAATCTGTGGCAATTATGTACCCTGGAAAATCCCAATAGCATATCACACCGTGTTAAGGGTGTGATTAAGTGGCTAAGAGGTGTTATAGGAACGCCCAGAGTAAGGTGTTTAAAACAGCATTGTACATGGCAGACAGTTGGTGTCGAACCCCCCCACCTCTATTTAGGCTTGGTTTCTTTATTTTCACATAAATGGCCTCTTAACAACCTCTCTTGAACCAGTCACGTTCCTTCGCCAGTATGTTAACATACAATCTTCAAAGGTATGTCCTTTATCCTTAAGATGCAGATACACGCTGAGTCCTGACCCGAGGAATTGGCTCTTCTGTGCTGGGCCATACGTTGATGCAGTTGCTGTTTGGTCTCCCCCACATATAAAGCAGAGCATTTCTTCACTGCTTGCCTGCATATATGATGTCGCTTTTCTTGTGTTTTGGTATGGGTCTTTCGGATGTACCAATTGCTGCTCAGTGTGTTGTTTCGGTTAAAGCAGACAGGGATACGATTTTTTTTTGAAAATTCTTCTTATTTTCTCGGAGACCCCTGCTACTTATGGGGATGACCATGTTCTTCCTCCTGTCTTGCTTTTCCCCCTTCACTGTTGGTATTCATGTTTCTTTTCTTCCTTCTACCATGATAAGGTGACCATGCTCCTGGCCGATAACACACATATGAGGCTTCAACAAGGATCCCACCAGCCGTTACAATAAGAGATCATAGACTTCTCACAACAGCTTCAAAAGGGATAAAGCCATTGACCGAGCACTGTATCATCGCCTCTACCTGGTGAGGCACATCCATGCATATATGGACTCCCAAAGATCATAAGGAGGGCCCCACTAAGGACTATAGTCAGCAGCATCACAACTCGGTAACATAAAGGTGGCAAAATATCTAGCTCACATCTTAGGACCTTTGGTGGGAGTTCTAAAGCATCACATCCAGAACTCTCAGGATCTCACCAACAAGATTGAAGATATAGTACTCGGTGTAGAAAAGAAACTATGGTGTCCTATGATGTGACATCTCTCTTCACTTGTATACCCACCAAGGAGGCTGTTGACATGGTGTAGAAAACGGCTAGGCCAAGACAGCACTCTTACCACAGAACTGATCTCAACCCAGAAGTGTGTTCCTTACTGGACTTGTGCCTGAATACCACCTATTTCAAATACAGGGAAAGTTTCTATAGCAAAAACATGGTGTGCATGGGATCTCCAGTTTTCACTCATTTTGGCCAACCTTTACATGGAGGAGGTAGAAACACAGGCGCTTAATACCTTTAAGGGCATAGCACCCAGCCACTGGTTCAGATATGTTGATGACACCTGGTTAAAATCCACCAGAAGGAAGTACAAAGCTTTCACAGAACACATTATGTCGGTGGACCAAACATTAATTCACACAAGGGAAATACAAACAACAAACTGGCTTTCTTGGACTGCTTGGTAGAAGTTAAGAAAATGGTAAACTGGAAGTAGAGTTTACAGAAAACCAAACACACACACGATCAGTTATTTGATGTTTGACTCCCACCACCCTTTAGATCACAAGCTGGGGGTCATCAGAACCTGCCACACGAGCCGAGAACACTCCACTAGCACAGAGGCGAAGGCTAAAGAAATGAAACATCTCAGAGGAGCCCTTTAAAACTTGTGGATATCCAGACTGGGCCTTGTCAAAAGAATTAGAAGGAAAGAAAAGAACATGAATACCAACAGTGAGAGGGAAAAGCAAGAAGGAGGAAGAACTGGTCATCCCATATGTAGCAGGGGTCTCCGGAAATTAAGAAGAATTTCAAAAACATCGTTATCCCCCTGTCTGCTTTAAACCGAACACACACTGAGGCAGCAATTGGGTACATCCGAAAGACCATAACCAAAACACAAGAAACAGCGACATCATATAGCAGTGCAGTGCAGTTGAAGAATGCTCTGATTTATATGTGGGGGGAGACCCAAACAGCAACTGCATCAAACGTATGGCCCGCACAGAAGAGGCCAATTCCTCGGTTCAGGACTCAGCGCCGTTGTATCTGCATCTTAAGGATAAGACATACCTTTGAAGATTGGTAATGTTAAATCGGGCGAAGGAACGTGACGGGTTCAAGAGAGTGTGTTAGGGAGGCCATTTATGTGAAAATAAAGAAACCAGCCTAAATAGAGGTGGGGGGGTTCGACACCAACTGTCTGCCATGTAAATGCTGTTTTAACACCTTACTCTGGGCGTTATTATAACACCTCTTAGCCACTATCTAATCACACCCTTCAACACCTGGCTGTGATATGCTAATTGGGATTTTCCAGGGTACATATTGCCCAGATTCTTGTACAAGTCATTCTGAATTAAGAAAGCCAGTCGGAGGACTAGCGAAACGTCTTCAAGAACTACATTTCAAGTCCAGTTGATCTAATTGAATACAACAGATTATACCATGACCTGGATGAATGAGAACCTTCACAAGCACTGTAGTATATAGTATAATAAGTTGTACGTATAGTATATACAGTAGTATAGTACAGTTAATAGTGTATAGTACAGTATACTGTAGTCATATAGTATTGAGTATAATATAGGTACATATATTCGTTATACAGTATTATAGTCAGTTTATAGTGTGATAGTACAGTATCACTGTAGTATAATATAGTATATAGTTAATATAGTGTACAGTTAGATATTCAGTAGTAATAGTACAGTTTAATAGTGTATAGTACAGTATACTGTAGTATATAGTATAATATAGTGTACATTATAGTATAAATTAGTATTAATACAGTTTGATAATGTAGTATACAGTATACTGTAGTTAATATAGTATAGTTTAAAATAAGTGTACAGTATAGTAATATACAGTAGTATAGTACAGTTTACGAAATAGTGTATAGTACAGTATACTGTATAGTATATAGTATAATAATAGTGTATCAGTTATAGTATAATACAGTAGTAATAGTACAGTTTTAAAAGTAGTGTATCGTACAGTTACTGTAGTTATATATTATATATAGTGTACAGTATATGTTATACAGTATTATAGTACAGTTTGTAATAATAGTAATAGTACAGTTACTGTAGTATAATATGTATTAGTATAATAAGTGTACAGTATGTATATACAGTATTTAGTACGTTTAATAGTGTATAGTACAGGATACTGTAGTAATATAGTATACTATAGTGTACAGTATAGTATATACCTATTATAGTACAGTTTAATAGTGTATAGTACATTATACTGTAGTATATAGTATATAGTATAATATCGTGTACAGTATAGTATTACAGTAGTTATAGTACAGTTAATATATAGTATATAGTACAGTATACTGTAGTATAATATAGTATCAGTATATAATATAGTGTACAGTATAGTTATACAGTAGTATTGTACAGTTAATAGTTATAGTACAGTATACTGTAGTATTAGTATATAGGTGTACAGTATAGTATATACAGTATATAATACAGTTTTAATAGTGTATAGTACAGTATACTGTAGTATAATATAGTATAAGTATAATATATTAACAGTATAGTTAATACAAGTAGTATTAGCACGTTATAATATTTTAGTACAGTATACTGTAGTATAATATAGTATAGTATAATAGTGTACAGTATATATACAGTGTATAGTACAGTTTAATAGTATATAGTACAGTATACTGTAGTATATATAGTATATAGTATAAATATGTACAGTATAGTATATACAGTATTATAGTACAGTTTTAATAGTGTATAGTACAGTATACTGTAGATAATATAGTTATAGTATAATATAGTGTAAAGTAATAGTATATACAGTAGTTAGTACAGTTTTGTAATGAGTATATAGTACAGTATACTGTAGTTATAATATGAGTATATAGTTCTAATGATAGTGTCCAGTATAGTATATACAGTAGTATAGTACAGTTTAATTAGGTATAGTACAGTCACTGTAGTATATATAGTATATAGTAATAATATAGTGTACAGTATAGTATATACAGTATGTTAGTACAGTTTATAGTGTATAGTACAGTAACGTGTATATAATATAGTATATGTATAATATAGTTTACATCTATGTATATACAGTATATAGTACAGTTTAATAGTGTAGAGTACAGTATACTAGTATTATAATCTAGTATATAGTATAATGAATGTGTAACAGTATATATATACAGTTTATAGTACAGTTTAATATAGTGTATAGTAACAGTATACGGTAGTATATATAGTATATAGTATAATTATGCGTGTACAGTATAGTAATATACAAGTTCATAGTACAGTTTAATAGTGTATAGTACAGTATACTGTAGTCATATATAGTATTATATATCTAGTGTTACGTATATGTATATACAGTAGTAATAGTACATTAAATAGTGTAAGTACAGTATACTGTATATAATATAGTATAATAGTAATAATATATGTGTAGCAGTAAAATCGTATATACGTCTTATATAACTTTAATAGTATATGTACATATATCCTGTAGTATAAATAGTATATAGTATTAATATAGTGTACAGTATAGTAATATACAGTTTTATAGTACAGTTTATTATGATAGTACAGTAACTGTAGTATAATATAGTAATAAGTATAATAAGTGTACAGTATAGTTATCAGTATATAGTACGTTTATAGAGTGTATATACAGTATAATGTAGTATAATATAGTATAGATATAATATAGTGTACAGTATAGTATCTCAGTTATTATAGTACTAGTTTAATAGTATATAGTACAGTATACTTTAGTATAATATGTATATAGTAACGATATTGTAAGTATAGTATATACCGTAGTTATCGTACAGGTTTAATAGTAGTAAGTACGTATCTGTAGTTCCTGTAATAAGTATAATAGGGACGTAAGTATATAGTATTAATCATATGTGTAACAGTAAGTCATAGACGTATTAATAGTACAGTTTACATAGTGTATAGTACAGTATACTTGTAGTATCATATAGTTACTAT
>CM033472.1:8571424-8610148 GCA_019447015.1 Hymenochirus boettgeri
ATAGTATATAGTATAATATAGTGTACAGTATAGTATATACAGTATTATAGTACAGTTTAATAGTATATAGTACAGTATACTGTAGTATAATATAGTATATAGTATAATATAGTGTACAGTATAGTATATACAGTAGTATAGTACAGTTTAATAGTATATAGTACAGTATACTGTAGTATAATATAGTATATAGTATAATATAGTGTTTAGTATAGTATATACAGTATTATAGTACAGTTTAATAGTGTATAGTACAGTATACTGTAGTATAACATAGTATATAGTATAATATAGTGTACAGTATAGTATATACAGTATTATAGTACAGTTTAATAGTATATAGTACAGTATACTGTAGTATAATATAGTATATAGTATAATATAGTGGTACATATAGTATATACAGTATTATAGTAGTGTGATAATGTATAGTACAGTATTCAATAGATCAACTGGACTTGAAATGTAGTTCTTGAAGGACGTTTCGCTAGTTCATTCCGACTGGCTTTCTCAATCAGATGACTTGTACAAGAATCCTGTGGCAATTATGTACCCTGGAAAATCCCAATTAGCATATCACAGCACAGGTGTTTAAGGGGTGATTAGAAGTGGCTAAGAGGTGTTATAGGAACGCCCAGATGAAGGGTGTTAAAAGCATTGTACTGGCAGACAGTTGGTGCGAACCCCCCCCACCTCTATTTATTTTTGAAGATTGTAATGTTAACATACTGGCGAAGGAACGTGACTGGTTCAAGAGAGGTGTTAAGAGGCCATATGTGAAATGTGAAAATAAAGAAACCAAGCCTAAATAGAGGTGGGGGTTCGACACCAACTTGTCTGCCATTACAATGCTTTTTAACACCTTACTCTGGGCGTTCCTATAACACCTCTACCACTATCTAATCACACCTTAACACCTGGCTGTGATATGCTAATTGGGATTTTCCAGGGTACATAATTGCCACAGATTCTTGTACAAGTCATTCTGAATTGAGAAAGCCAGTCGGAGGACTAGCGAAACGTCTTCAAGAACTACATTTCAAGTCCAGTTGATCTAATTGAATACAACAGATATATACTACAGTATACTGTACTATACATTATCAAACTGTAACTACACTACTGTATTTATCTGTTGTATTCATAATGCAACTGGACTTGAAATGTAGTTCCTTGAAGAGTTTCGCTAGTCATACCGACTGGCTTTCTCAATTCAGAATGACTTGTACAAGAATCTGTGGCAATTAGTACCCTGGAAAATCCCAAGTAGCATATCACACCGTGTTAAGGGTGTGATTATATGGCTAAGAGGTGTTATAGGAACGCCCAGAGTAAGGTGTTTTTAAGAACAGCATTGTACATGGCAGACAGTTGGTGTCGAACCCCCCCACCTCTATTTAGGCTTGGTTTCTTTATTTCACATAAATGGCCTCTTAACAACCTCTCTTGAACCAGTCACGTTCCTTCGCCAGTATGTTAACATACAATCTTCAAGGTATGTCCTTTATCTTAAGATGCATGATACACGCTGAGTCCTGACCCGAGTGAATTGGCTCTTCTGTGCTGGGCCATAACGTTGATGCAGTTGCTGGTTTGGTCTCCCCCACAATAAAGCAGAGCATTTCTTCACTGCCTTGCCTGCATATATGATGTCGCTTTTCTTTTGTGTTTTTGGTATTGGGTCTTTCGGATGGTACCAGTTGCTGCTCAGTGTGTTGTTTCGGTTAAAGCAGACAGGGATACGATTTTTTTTTTGAAAATTCTCTTATTTTCTCGGGAGCCCCTCTACTTATGGGGGATGACCATGTTCTTCCTCCTGTCTTGCTTTTCCCCCCTTCACTTTGGTATTCATGTTTCTTTTCTTCCTTCTACCATGATAAGGTGACCATGCTCCTGGCCGATAACAACACATATGAGGCTTAACAGGATCCCACCAGCCGTTACAATAAGAGATCATAGACTTCCTACAACACTTCAAAAGGGATAAAGCCATTGACCGACACTGTAATCATCGCCTCTACCCTGGTGAGGCACATCCATGCATATATGACTCCCAAAGATCCATAAGGAGGGCCCCACTAAGACCTATAGTCAGCAGCATCACACTCGTAACATAAGGTGGCAAAATTCTAGCTACATCTTAGGACCTTTGTGGGAGTTCTAGCATCACATCCAGAACTCTCAGGATCTCACCAACAAGATTGAAGATATAGTACTCGGTGTAGAAAAGAAACTATGGTGTCCTATGATGTGACATCTCTCTTCCCTTGTATACCCACCAAGGAGGCTGTTGACATGGTTAGAAACGGCTAGGCCAAGACAGCACTCTTACCACAGAACTGATCTCAACCCAAACGTGGGTTTCCTTACTGGACTTGTGCCTGAATACCACCTATTTCAAATACAGGGAAAGTTTCTATAGCAAAACATGGTGTGCATGGGATCTCCAGTTTTCACTCATTTTGGCCAACCTTTACATGGAGGAGGTAGAAACACAGGCGCTTAATACCTTTAAGGGCATAGCACCCAGCCACTGGTTCAGATATGTTGATGACACCTGGTGTAAAATCCACCAGAAGGAAGTACAAGCTTTCACAGAACACATTAATTCGGTGGACCAAACATTAATTCACAAGGGAAATACAAACAACAAACTGGCTTTCTTGGACTGCTTGGTAGAAGTTTAAGAAAATGGTAAACTGGAAGTAGAGTTTACAGAAAACCAACACACACCAGATCATATTTGATGTTTGACTCCCCCACCCTTTAAGATCACAAGCTGGGGGTCATCAGAACCCTGCCCACCGAGCCGAGAACAGCTCCACTAGCACAGAGGCGAAGCGCAAAGAAATGAACATCTCAGAGGAGCCCTTAAAACTTGTGGATATCCAGACCTGGGCCTTTGTCAAAAGAAGTAGAAGGAAAGAAAGAACATGAATACCAACAGTGGAGGGAAAAGCAAGACAGGGGAAGAACATGGTCATCCCATATGTAGCAGGGGTCTCCGGAAATAAGAAGAATTTTCAAAAACATCGTATCCCTGTCTGCTTTAACCGAACCAACACACTGAGGCAGCAATTGGTACATCCGAAAGACCAAACCAAAACACAAGAAAAGCGACTCATATAGGCAGTGCAGTGCATTGAAGAATGCTCTGATTTATATGTGGGGGAGACCAAACAGCAACTGCATCAAATCGTATGGCCCGCACAGAAGAGGCCAATTCCTCGGTGTCAGGACTCAGCAGCCGTTGTATCTGCATCTTAAGGATAAGACATACCTTTGAAGATTGTAATGTTAAATACGGGCGAAGGAACGTGACGGGTTCAAGAGAGGTTTAGGAGGCCATTTATGTGAAAAAAGAAACCAGCCTAAATAGAGGTGGGGGGGTTCGACCCAACTTCGCCATGTAACATGCTGTTTTAACACCTTACTCTGGGCGTTATTATAACACCTCTTAGCCACTATCTAATCACACACCCTTCAACACCTGGCTGTGATATGCTAATTGGGATTTTCCAGGGTACATATTGCCCAGATTCTTGTACAAGTCCTTCTGAATTAAGAAAGCCAGTCGGAGGACTACGAAACGTCTTCAAGAACTACATTTCAGTCCAGTTGATCTAATTGAATACAACAGATTATACCATGACCTGGATGAATGAGAACCTTCACAAGCACTGTATATATAGTATAATATAGTGTACGTATAGTATAACAGTAGTATAGTACAGTTTAATAGTGTATAGTACAGTATACTGAGTCATATAGTATTGAGTATAACTAATAGTGTACATATATTCGTATACGTTTAATATTACAGTTTAATAGGTGATATACAGCTATCCTGTAAGTATAATATAGTATATAGTATAATATAGTGTACAGTTAGTATCAGTAGTATACGTACAAGTTTAATAGTGTATAGTACAGTATACTGTAGTATATAGGTAATACATATAGTGTACATATAGGTATATATATTAGTAGTATTACAGTTTGATAATGTAGTATACAGTATACTGTAATCTAATATAGTATAGGTGTTAATATAGTGTACAGTATAGTAATATACAGTAAGTATAGTACAGTTTAAAATAGTGTATAGTACAGTATAGCTTGTATGATATAGTATATATAATATAGTGTATCAGTATAGTATAATACAGTAGTATAGTACAGTTTTAAAATAGTGTATCGTACAGTATCTGTAGTATATATATATATAATATAGTGTACAGTATAGTATATACAGTATTATAGTACAGTTTTAATATAGTTAATAGTACAGTTATACTGTAGTATAATATGTATTAGTATAATAAGTTCAGTATGTGTAATATACAGTAAACAATTTAGTACAGTTTAATAGTTATAGTACAGTACTGGTAGTAATATAGTATACTATAGTGTACAGTATAGTATATACTATTATAGTACAGTTTAATAGTGTATAGTACATTTATACTGTATGTTACTATAGTATATAGTATATAGTATCGTGTACAAAAGTTAGTAGTATATACAGTATTATAGTACAGTTTTATAGTATATAGTATCAGTATACTGTAGTATTAATATAGTATATAGTATAATCTATATATGTGTAATATAGTTTACAGTAGTTGTACAGTTTTAATAGTTATAGTACAGTACTCTGTAGTATTAGTATATAGTAGAATTAGTACAGTATAGATATACAGTAGTATAGATACAGTTTAATAGTTTAGTACCGTATACTGTAGTATAATATTAAAGTTTTATATAGTAATAATATAGTGTACAGTATAGTATAATACAAGTAGTATTAGCACGTTTAATAATTTTAGTACAGGTATACTGTAGTCTTAATATAGTATATAGTATAATAGTGTAACAGTATTATATACAGTGTATAGTACAGTTTAATAGTATATAGTACAGTATACTGTAGTATACTATAGTATATAGTATAATATAGTGTTACAGTCATAGTATATACAGTATTATACGTAACAGTTTTAATAGTGTATAGTAGCAGTATACTGTAGTATAATATAGTTATAGTATAATATAGTGTAACAGTAATAGTATATACAGGTAGTATAGTACAGTTTTTAATAGTATATGTACAGTATACTGTAGTATTAATATGAGTATATAGTCTAGATATAGTGTCCAGTATAGTATATACAGTAGTATAGTACAGTTTAATAGGTGTATAGTACAGTTACTGTAGTATATATAGTATATAGTAATATATAAGTGTACAGTATAGTATATACAGTATTATAGGTACAGTTTACTAGTGTATAGTACAGTAACGTGAGTATAATATAGTATAAGTATAATATAGTGTACAGTCTATGTATATACAGTAATTATAGTACCAGTTTAATAGTGAGAACAGAGTAGACTAGTATATAATCTGAGTATACATAGTAATAGTAATAAGTGTAACAGTAATATTATATACGAGTTTTTATGTACAGTTTAATAAGTGTATAGTAAAACAGTATACGTGTAGTATATATAGTATATAGTATAATATGGTGTACACGTATAGTATATACAGTAGCTCTATAGTACTACGTTTTAATAGTGTATAGTACAGTATACTGTAGTATAATATAGTATATATAGTATAATATGTGTACTAATGTATATACAGTAGTATAGTACAACAGTTAAATAGTTATAGTACAGTATACGTGTATATTAATATGTATATATAGTATAATATGATGTGGTAGCAGTAAAATGTATATACAGCTTAGATATAGAGTTTAATAGTATATAGTACAGTATCACTGTAGTATAAATATATATATATATAATATAGTGATACAGTATAAGTAATATACAGTTTATTATAGTACAGTTTTATATGATTAGTAAGTAACCTGTAGTTATAATATAGTAATATAGTATAATAAGTGTACAGTATAGTTCGTAGTATCAGTTCTTATATACAGTGTATAAAGTATACTGTAATGTATAGATATATATAGTAGTATATATATAGTGTAAGTATAGTATCATACAGTAGTATAGTGACTAGTTTTAATATGTATATAGTAACCAGTATACTTAGTATAATATGTATATAGTATCGACTATAGTGTACTTAGTATAGTATATATCCGTATTATGTACAGTTTAATAGTTAAGTACGTATACTGTAGTATAATACATAGTAATATAGTATCAATTGTGGTAACAGTATAGTATAGACGTATTATATAGTACAGTTTAATAGTATATAGTACAGTAATACTGTAGTATCATATAGTATATATATATGTGTACTAGTGTCATAGTATTACAGTTAAGTACATTTTATAGTATAGATACAGTTACTGAAGTATAATATAGTATATAGTATAAATATAGTGCGTATATTATATACAGTAGTATTTACAGTTTAATAGTTATATAACAAGTCATACTGTAGTATAATATAGTTATATGTAAATATAAGTGTATTATTTATAAGTATATGACAGTTTTAATACGTTATAGTAGTATCAGTAGCTAAACTGGTAGTATAAATTATATAGTATTATGTATAATAGTAAAGTAACAGTACATTTTATGTATAGATACAGTATCGTAACGATGTAATAATAAGTGAAGTACGTATAGTAGACAGTTTAAAGTGTAAACAATATCTGTAGTATAATATAGTAATAGTAATAAATATAGTGATAGCACGTATCAGTATATACAGTAGTATTACAGTTTAATAGTGTATAGTCAGTATACTGTAGTATCAATATAGTATATAGTATAATATAGTGTCCAGTTAGTATATACAGTATATACATACAGTTTTTAGTAAAGTTACTAGTAGACAGTGAATCTGTATATAGATAATAGTTACAGTATAGTAATATATAGTGTCAACATATAGTATAACAGTAGTACAGTTAATAGTTATAGTACAGTATACTGTAGTATAATATAGTATATGTAAATATAGTTGTACTTATGTATATAACAGAGTATATGTACAGTTAATAGTGTATAGTACGGATACTGTAAGTATAATATAGTAATATAGTAATAGATATAGTGTACAGTATAGTATATACAGTATTATAGTACAGTTTAATAGTATATAGTACAGTATACTGTAGTATAATATAGTATATAGTATAATATAGTGTACAGTATAGTATATACAGCCTTAGCGACAGGGACAGAATGCTTTAACACAGACCCGTTGGTGTTGCTAATTTAAATATTTTTGCCATTTTCTAAGTATTATTAATTCACACCAAGCAGAGCTGGGAAACTGAAATATGCAGCCCTGCCAATGACCAGGACAACACAGAATATTCAAACCAGTGCAAATCCCTTTCCTGTGTTGTACCTACATTACCAATAAACCAGACTCTCCTAATACTTCCTTCTGTCCGCACTCACCTCTAGAATCATAAGTCGCCTCTCTAGGTATTGGATCAACATCGAATCCTGAGCTTTGCACTGTGAGATTCCATCTGTGTTCAACAGGAAAAACAACAAGAATCTGAAATAAAAAGATTCCATGTTTAAAGGAACTTGTCGTCTGGTCCTCCGAGAGTTGGCTCTGCTGAATACGTTGGAAACAACGCAAGGGGCGACCAAAAAGAACCAGTTTAAACTGACCCCAAGGAAAAAGATCCCAATTTGGAACTGCTCAGTTCATATGGCTTGGTTTAGAGGCATCCCATATGGCTTGGTTTAGAGGCATCCCACTGTTTCTCATCAAATCCATATGTAGCCATTAATCCTTCCCCTCTATAGCTGGAAAACCCCTTCTCATCCTGAGGTCAGGAGTAAATGGAATGCCGATGTGGTGCAGAGTTAGGCCATCGTGGCACTACTGGCATTGAAAAGCAACCACAATTATTCCCAATGCTAGAAAGTGGGGACAAAATATATTGTCAACCTTGGTGAATTGCCCTGAACATTTACAAGCAAGGCGGATGTGTTCTCGATCTGATGTAGCACCAGTAATAACCTTACAATTAGAATCGAGTAAAAATGAGTATAGTGAACGTTGCAGTGTCCTTTTAATAAATGGCGAGATCCCCAAATGTCAGTTGTGGACTAAGAAGACCAGGGGTCCAGGATTCTACTCATTACGTGACTCAGTGTGGCCTTCATAGTTGACATTAAGTCATTAAACAAAACATAGTTTCTCTAAATGTCCTCAGATCCCCCCAGAATGGTTACCCAACTCCGTAGTGTCTCTCCACGTTTGTGTAGTATCTCTTCCTATCTTAATAAATGCCACACATAGACCATGTAGTGCCTGAAGAAGAAAATTAATCAGTGCTGGAGAGTAAACAATTTACAATTTAATAACAAATCTCCGATCTCTGGAGAAAGTCACATTTGGAAAGAGAGAAGAATGGAGAAAAACAAACAAATATAATTGTCTTGGACTGGAAAGAAGAACACCAGCCATGGTCTCTTCTAATCAGTGAACTGTATAGCTACCCACAGAGCTCCCATCCATCACTATAACTGCATTGACTGATGGTACCCAATAATGCAATATACTAATTAATCAGGACATGTAGGAACACAAACTAAGCTGATGAGAAATCAACAACAATAGCCCAAAAGGGACATCATTACTCGGTTATCCTATAGTTATCAATTTTGTGAAATGTAATTTACATCGTCATTTAATGGGGCCGATCTGTCGTTTCTGGAGAAACCCAGTGACACTAATGACTTGCTTTGCTTTTTGGTTAACATGTCTGCTAATCCAATGTTACGTGTGCCGCCATTTTAAATAGAACTAAAGGGTTAATTTAATATGTTCACACCCACATTTATTGTACATTTTACAGGTCCTGAACTAATAAAAAAATCCCATTGGGAATGGGGAGCTGTGATTGGTCTGGCAGCGAAGGGTTCTGGGCATGTGCCCTAGGCTATTCTCAGTACGTGATCCAAGCTGCAGGACATGTTACATGTTAATCCTTTCCTTCTCATTTAATTGCCAGGTTTGCTATTTCTTGCTAATGGTTTGTTGAAAAGCCATGATATGAAACATGTTACAGGTTAAATGGATAGAGGACAGACGTGTCTGGGATGTGTATCACATGTTCTTCTTGTAACCGCCGTAAAGAGAAGTGAAAGGTGAATTCTCATCATACGATGAATGGGAGATACAGGAGACATCTAATCTTCTTCAATGAATGTAACACTAGCTGGAATGAACCTGCAATCCTCCTCTGATTACTCTAACAGCCCCGGACTGCTATACTATAGAGCGCATGCAGCTCTGGGTGATCTCACCCTCATGCTATTAGCTGGTGTTAAATTATTACACAGTCACGCAGCCTCTGTCTGCCCAAGTCCCTCTTGCAATACTCAAGCAGCCCCTACAAGCCAGGGGTTAAATCTGCACTAATTGATCGCAATTTGGTAGAGAGCGCCTTCCCTTCATCCCCCTGAATACGTACTGGTCCCTGGCCCAACATTACTATAGGTGACGGATGGAATGCGCTATGGTGGGTTGTAGCCACACATGGGTCGGTTTTTCTTCTCGATGTAGTCGATTATTTTAATTCCTTTTGCATTTGATGGAGTGAAATTGATCAATATCAAGTGTAAATTGGTCAGATTTGAACATTTCAGGCGATTGCATAAGGCTGGCTGCACGCGAATAGATAGTTTGTCCCAATGAGCGAGCACTCGGCTGGGACAAATGTCTGTCAGTTGTGGCATTTGTTTGCACGACCAATCGTGCGACCGACATTGGTTGACTGCAGACGAAAGCAGCACCGATTTTGCGGTCCAATCGACCGATTGTATAGTTGCAATCCAATCAGGCGCGCTAACCATTGGGAGGACGTGCTCTGTAAGATGCAAATACGTTCAGTGATGTCCAATGAATGACTGCAGGGAGCACATATGTCCGGATCGGAGCAGCTAGGGTACCAGAGTCATCAGCTGTACCCACAGGAGTGAGGACCCAGCATTATAGATCCTCTGCCTGGCCATAGCTAAAGGGAACGAGGTAATTATTTTACCAAGGCTACTTTACACAATGCGTTATTTAACTCAGCGGAACATCGCTTGTAGTACTATGTCCCACACTGCGCTTGTAGTACTATGTCCCACTGTGCTTGTAGTACTATGTCCGACACTGTGCTTGTAGTACTATGTCCCACACTGTGCTTGTAGTACTATGTCCCACACTGCGCTTGTAGTACTATGTCCCACACTGCGCTTGTAGTACTATGTCCCACACTGCGCTTGTAGTACTATGTCCCACACTGTGCTTGTAGTACTTTGTCCCACTGTGCTTGTAGTACTATGTCCCACTGCGCTTGTAGTACTATGTCCCACTGTGCTTGTAGTACTATGTCCCACTGCGCTTGTAGTACTATGTCCCACTGCACTTGTAGTACTATGTCCCACTGCACTTGTAGTACTTTGTCCCACTGCGCTTGTAGTACTATGTCCCACTGTGCTTGTAGTACTATGTCCCACTGTGCTTGTAGTACTATGTCCCACTGTGATAACACAGAAACCTGCAGGCCAGGCACTTTGGGCCTCATTTACCCACAGTCGCTGGGCAAATATATGGAGTTAAAGTCGTGTTAACTGGTTCGCTACCGGTTAGCGCAACTTTAGCTCCATATTATCGGATGCGTGGGTTATGCAAAAATCACCGCACATCCGACGCCCGCTTTTTAATATCGCGTTTGCGCAATATTGCAGCAAATGGCTGCCGTTAAAATCCCACAGTGGATTACAGGGATTTACCCACATTTGCAAACGCAATATTAAATCGCAGAAGAAGCATTTACCCAGAGCGATAGCGGCTCTCGAAGAATGAGCCCCTCTGTATCACAGCTCAATAGTGTTAATGGTGCCATTTATTTCTATGAGCCCAGAGCCCAGACAAAGGTTTACACAACTGACACAAAAAAAAGACTACATACTACATACATACCAACATACGCACCAGTGGCGGCGCTACACTGGGGCACGATGACAGATGCAGCGCCCCCCCAAGTGCCCCCCTTCCAAGTTCCAAAGCATACTGGCTTTCATTGTGTTGATGCTCACAACCATCCCGATTTTGCCAGTTTTGGGTGCTTTTCCCAGTGTCCCGGCACCCCTACTGTGTTCCGGCATTGTCCCTGTATATAACGTCCGGGCAGTGTAAGTCTCCATAAAGACCGGAAATTCCTCTATACAAAGACCTGAGAGAAATTCCTCTATACAAAGAGTCTGTGAGGAACTGTGGAAGAATCCTGGGGCACAGGCGGGAACAACCTCCGCGGCTCCTGTCTGTGTCTGCACAGCCGGCTGGTAGGAAAGCAGGGCTGAAGGAACAGGGAGATAATGAAGGGGAGGTCAGTGCCCTTGTATGTGGGAGACACTGCTGCTCTCTGTCTTTAAAGTTAACTCTGTGCTGCCTCGGCTGACAGTCTGGTAAATGAGAATATAGCCCCCCCCATGCCATGCACATTTACCAGACTGTCAGCCAAGGCAGCACAGAGTTAACTTGAAAGAAAAAGTTATCAGCTAGTCTGTATTGAGAGCAGAGCAGTGTGTGTGTGTGTGTGTGTGTGTGGGGGGGGGTCTAATAGATAAAGGGCAAGTCCACCCCAGAAATTAAATTGCAACAGCCCCAACCCCAGAAACTCATGGGCGTCCACACATAGGGGCCTATTATGTTGGATGTGACTCGTGAGCAGGGCTGGATTTCCTAGTTGCAGCTATTTTTCCCTTTTAAGTACTTCTCTTCTGGGTCACCCCATTTATCATACACATAATGGTGTCACCCACATAATGGTGTCACCCACTTCAGGTATGTACCAGTCATGGGCAAACTTGATTGTACCAGTCACTGTGGGCAAAACTAATTATGCCAGTTACTGTGGGCAAACATGATTATACCAGTTACTGTGGGCAAACATGATTATACCAGTGGGCAAACTTAATTATTAAAGTGCCCATACACGGGCCGATTATCGGCTGAAACTTTGTTCGTTCACATCGTGCGTCGCGGGTCGGGACCCCCAAACACACGTGTGTACTAACCTTAAGGCATGGCTGCAACAGGAATAGACAGGTAGGTTACTAGGTTTAAAGGGCAAGTCCAGCCCCGAAATGAAAACTTACATACAGGTAAATCACCCCCCAAAGCCCTAAATGTAAGTCGTTTAAAATCTGAAATATAAGTCTGACCTGAAATCCTGCACAATGTCCTGTTTCCCCTGTTTCTGCTTCCTGGTTCTTCCAGTTAGTAACTGTCAGTTCTAGATTTGACAATTGACATCACAGCCAATGACTGAATGTTAATCCCCTTTCTGTCTCTTCTGAGCATGCTCAGGCTCAGGATAGGCTCAGTACAGGTTTCTAAATGGCTCAGTTTCCATGAGGCATCCAGAAGCATAGCAGGCATACAGTAATGAATTCATAGGACAAACCATGATATATCAACATATTATAAAGAGGCCATTCTTTCTAAGTCCCCAGTTTTTTGTTGTTAAGAGTGAACAGTTATACATGCAGAGAAGGAGGATGGAGATGCTTCATGGAAGGACTTAGTGTCTCACACTTGAAAAAGGACAATAAATAAAGGGGTGGAGCTATGACTCATCACTGCACAGTTGGTATTGATAGAAGCACAAAGCCTAAAGCTGGCCATACACAGGCAGATATTAGATAGATTTGATCTATCAATCTAATGTCTAAAGACCACATTGTACAAGCAGCGATTTTTATCTTGAGATGTTCCTATCTGGCCCATTCATTTTGTGATCTCAAATTGCATTAATGAACTGGCTAGGCAGTTGGTGCAATGACATGAATAATGTAGTAAGGGGGAGCAGTCTAACGTTAAAGGTCAGCTGGGACAGCTGGGGGGAGGAGCCAATAACAAGCCCCAGTGTGTTTATATAGACTTTACTTAGTTTTAGTTACTGAAGAAGCCCCTCCCAGTAACAACATGTTCACTATACCTACAGTTAACAAAAATGTGGGTAGACAATCAGGGGGGTCGGACAGGGGCGTACCTGCAGGGGCCGCCCCCCCCCCCAAGAATGGAGGCCGGGCCCCTGACCCCCTTCCTCTATCCAAGATCCCTGCAGCGGTCAGCTGTTTTAAACAGCTGATCACGCGTATGAATGAAACATACGGGTGATCAGCTGTTTAAAAGACCGGACCCGAACTTCCAGAACTGAACCGGAAGTTCGGGTATGGTCTTTTAAACAACTGATTGCGTGTATGTTTCATTAATACGCACGATCAGCTGTTTAAAACAGCTGACCACGGCAGGGACCTTGGGTTTGTAGGGCGCCCTACTACCATCTGGGCCGGGCCCCCGCAGTTGTGGGGGTGGCGGTAGTTACACCACTGGGGTTGGAGGGAACATGGCAGAGCTGGACAGCTCCTAGATAGATCCTGCCCACATCTCGGATGTCTGCTTCTCACAGTTTCAAGTAATGCTGCCTAACTCACTGTGACAGGGACACTAGAAAACCATAATAGTGCAGTGTGTGGGACACTCCTACATTCAGTAGGGCCAATAGGCAGTGGGCAAAACTTTATCATACCAGTTACTGTGGGCAAACTTGATTATCCCAGTCACTGTGGGCAAACTTGCTTGTGAAGGTTCTCATTCATCCAGGTCATGGTATATCTGTTGTATTCAATTAGATCAACTGGACTTGAAATGTAGTTCTTGAAGACGTTTCGCTAGTCATCCGACTGGCTTTCTCAATTCAGAATGACTTGTACAAGAATCTGTGGCAATTATGTACCCTGGAAAATCCCAATTAGCATATCACAGCCAGGTGTTAAGGGTGTGATTAGATAGTGGCTAAGAGGTGTTATAGGAACGCCCAGAGTAAGGTGTTAAAACAGCATTGTACATGGCAGACAGTTGGTGTTGAACCCCCCCACCTCTATTTAGGCTTGGTTTCTTTATTTAACACCTCTCTTGAACCAGTCACGTTCCTTCGCCAGTATGTTAACATTACAATCTTCAAAGGTATGTCCTTTATCCTTAAGATGCAGATACACGGCTGAGTCCTGACCCGAGGAATTGGCTCTTCTGTGCTGGGCCATACGTTGATGCAGTTGCTGTTTGGTCTCCCCCACATATAAATCAGAGCATTCTTCACTGCATTGCACTGCATATATGATGTCGCTTTTCTTGTGTTTTGGTATTGGGTCTTTCGGATGTACCAATTGCTGCCTCAGTGTGTTGTTCGGTTTAAAGCAGACAGGGATACGATGTTTTTTGAAAATTCTTCTTAATTTCTCGGAGACCCCTGCTTACATATATGGATGACCATGTTTCTTCCTCCTGTTCTTGCTTTTTCCCCTTCACTGTTGGTATTTGTTTTCTTCTTCTTTCCTTCTACTCTTTGACAAGGCCCATCTGGATTCCACAGGTTTTAAGGGCTCCTCTGAGATGTTTTTTCATTCTTTAGCCTCGCACTCTGTGCTAGTGGGGATGTTCTCGGCTCTGGGTTGCAGGGTTCTGATGACCACCAGCTGTGATCTAAAGGTGGTGGGAGTCACAACATCAAATACTGATCTGTGTGTGTTGGTTTTCTGTAAACCTCTACTTATCTTGTACCATTTTCCTTAAATTCTACCAGCAGTCCAAGAACAGCAGTTGTTGTTGGTTGTATCTTCCTTGTGAATTAATGTTTTGGTCCCCGCATAATGTTACTGTGAAAGCTGTATCTTCCTCTTCTGGGGATTTTAACCCAGGGTCTATTCAACATATTTGAACCAGTGGCTGGGTGTTATCCCTTAAAGGTATTTAAGCGCCTGGTTCTACCCTTCCATGAAAGGTTGGCCACAAATAGGTTGAAACTGGAGATCCCATAGCACATCCATCCTGTTTTTTGCTTATAGAACTTATCCCTGTATTTGAAATCATGGTGGCTAGATACGGCACAGTCCAACAGGAATTTACCATTCCTTCTGTTATCTGGGTGTGATGTATCCAGTTCTCTTTGTTATAGAGTGACCGTGTCTTGGCCTACCGGTTTTCACCTATGTCACCATCCTCTGGTGCCGGTATACAAGTGATAGCATAGACTGCCCTCACAACATAGGACCACCTAATAGTTTGCTTCTAACAGAGTACAGATCTTCATACTTGTTGGTGAAATTTTATGTGAAATAAAGGAAACCAAGCGCCTATTAATAGAGGTTGGCGGGGGTTCGGAAACCATCTGCTCTGCATGTACAATGATGTTTTAACACTGTCTCTGGGCGTTCCTATAACACCTCTTAGCCAATTAATCAACCTTTAACACCTGGCTGTGATATGCTAATTGGGATTTTCCAGGGTAGATAATTGCCACAGATTCTTGTACAAGTCATTCTGAATTGAGAAAGCCAGTCGGATGACTAGCGAAACGTCTTCAAGAACTACATTTCAAGTCCAGTTGATCTAATTGAATACAACAGATATGTAGGCAAACTTGATTATACCAGTGGGCAAACTTAATAATGCCAGTCACTGTGGGTAACTTGATTATACTGGGACAGTGTTATTAAGAAGAGCGTGGGGTCACTGGGGTGAGTTAAATTGCGGGAGTGCTAATTCATAGATCTATCTATCTATCCATATATTTATCTATCTATCTATCATCTCCCTCCCTATCTACCTATCTATCTCCATATCAATCTGTTTATTTACATACCATATCTATCTATATTCCATATCTATTTATGTATCTATATATCTATCTATCTGTCTGTCTGTCTGTCTGTCTGTCTGTGTCTGTCTATCTATCTATTTATCTACCATCTCCATATTTATTTATCTATCTATCACTGCTATCTATCTATCACTGCTATCTATCTATCACTGCTATCTATCTATCACTGCTATCTATCTATTTATCTATCTATCTATCTATCTATCACTGCTATCTATCTATCACTGCTATCTATCTATCACTGCTATCTATCTATCTATCTATCTATCTATCTATCTATCTATCTATCTATCTATCTATCTATCTATCTATCACTGCTATCTATCTATCACTGCTATCTATCTATCACTGCTATCTATCTTCACTGCTATCTATCTATCTATCTATCTATCACTGCAATCTATCTATCTATCTATCTATCACTGCTATCTATCTATCTTGCATCTATCTATCTATCTATCTCTTATCTACTCTATCTATCTATCACTGCTATCTATCTTATGCTATCTATCTATCTATCTATCTACTATCTATCTATCGCTCTTCTATCCTATCTATCTAGCATGCTATCTATCACTGCTATCTATCTATCTATCTATCTATCTACTCTATCTATCTATATCTATCTATCTATTCCCTATCACTGCTATCTATCACTGCTATCTATCTATCTATTATCTATTCATTCTATCTATCTATCTATCTATCTATCTATCACTGCTATATCTATCTACTACTGCTATCTATCTAATCTATCTATCTATCTATCTATCTTCTATCTATCTACTCTGCTATCTATCGCACTGCTATCTATCATCTATCTATCTATCTATCTATCTATCTATCTATCTAGTATCTATCTATCTATCTATCTATCATCACTGCTATCTATCTTACTAGCTCTATCTATCTATCATCTATCTATCTATCTACTACAATCTATCTATCTATCTATCTATCTATCTATCTATCTATCTATCTATCTATCTATCTCTATCTATCATCTCACTGCTATCTATCTATCTATTATCTAGCTCTATCTCAACTAGTCTATCGATCTATCTATCTATCTATCTATCTATGCTATTCTATCTGATCTATCTATCTATCTATCTATCTATCTATCTATCATCTTCTATCTATCTACTATCTCTTCTATCATGTCTATCTATCTATCTACTATCTATCATCTATCTATCTATCTATCGTATCCTATCTCTATCCCTGTCTCATCTATCTATCTATCTCTTCTATCCCTGTCTATCTATCTATCTATCTATCTATCTATCTATCTATCTATCTATCTATCTATCGTCTATCTTCTATCTTCTCTCTTTCTATCTGATCTCTCTCTCTCTATCTATCTATCTCTCTTCTATTATCTATCTCTATCTATCTATCTACTATCTCCTATCTATCTATCTATCTCTCTACTCTATCTCTCTATCTCTCTCTCTACTATCTATCTATCTCTCTCTATCTATCTAGCTATCTCTCTCTCTCTCACCACTGTAAGGTGTGTAATAGCTGTTTTGTACACCTTACATTAGACTGACATAGATTATTGGTGTATTTATGTGCCCCATTTGTTAGCCTTTGTGCCCATGTTGTGGCCCTGGAAAATTCTGGAGCTGGAGCTGCCACTGATACGCACAAGCAGATACACAAACACGCACACGATACACAAACACGCACACAGATTCACAAACACCGCACACAGACATACACACATAGCTAGGGGGCCTCACTTACCCAGGTGCAAATTGCTCCAGGCAAATGTGGCTTCCGGTATTTAATACAGAATTGCACCTGGGTGGTGTAAAAAGTGGTGCAAATCCTTTATTAAATACATTGCAACCGGTTGCTCTCGGGTGTCTATTTTGAAGCTGGTGCAGCCAATGTAATATCATTATAGTTTAGCACAGTTTTTAATCCATATTTTTAGCACAGCACATGTGGGTAAATCAGGCCCAGAGACTGTGCCACCATCGAGCTAATTTTATTTTTAAAAAATTGGAAAAAAGAAATGCTTTTGCTCTCCACCAGGTGGCAGTATATTTCAGGAAATGCTCAGATCATCCCAGGCGGTTGAAGGAAAGAAAAAGTAGGGCAAACTGAATATTAAAAAGGTGCAGAGAAAATTACAAGAACAAAAAAGCCATATATGCAGAGCAGAATATCTGTGTTGTCTTAATAGTGGCGTTACATAATCCTTTTTTAACTCTCCAAAGGGATGTAAGCCTTGGAGTTCAAAATAGTAAGCACCAAGATAATGGTGAAACCGTAAAAGGAAAGGAATCCAATCAATGGGTTTAAAGACTCCCCCCCTGCATCTGGTCAGCCACCCCACCAATCAATGCCATTCCACCAATCAACTCCGCCACCCCAACCATCAATGCCATTCCCTACCAATCAATGCCATTCCACCAATCAACGCCACCCCCCACCAATCAACGCCACCCACCAATCAATGCCATTCCAAATCAAGCACGCAACCCCCCACCAATCAATGCCATTCCACCAATCAACGCCACCCCACCAAATCAATGCTTATTCCACCAATCACGCCACCCCAACCAATCCACCATCCACCAATCCAATGCCACCCTCACCAATCAATGCCATTCCAACAATCAACGCCATCCCACTATCAAAAAATCCGCATCTATCTATCTATCTATCTATCTATCTATCTATCTATCTATCTATCTATCTCTCTCTCTCTCTATCTATCTATCTCTCTCTCTATCTATCTATCTCTCTCTATCTATCTATCTATCTATCTATCTATCTATCTATCTCTCTATCTATCTATCTATCTCTCTCTCTATCTATCTATCTCTCTCTCTATCTATCTATCTCTCTCTATCTATCTAGCTATCTCTCTCTCTCTCACACTGTAAGGTGTGTAATAGCTGTTTTGTACACCTTACATTATACTGACATAGATTATTGGTGTATTTTAATGTGCCCCATTTGTTAGCCTTTGTGCCCATGTTGTGCCCCTGGAAAATTCTGGAGCTGGAGCTGCCACTGATACGCACAAGCAGATACACAAACACGCACACAGATACACAAACACGCACACAGATTCACAAACACGCACACAGACATACACACAATAGCTAGGGGGCCTCACTTACCCAGAGGTGCAAATTGCTCCAGGCAAATGTGGCTTCCGGTATTTAATACAAGAATTGCACCTGGTGGTGTAAAAAGTGGTGCAAATCCTTTATTAAATACATTGCACCGGTTGCTCGGGTGTCTATTGTGAAGCTGGTGCAGCCAATGTAATATTCATTATAGGTTAGCACAGTTTTAATCCATATTTTTAGCACAGCACATGTGGGTAAATCAGGCCCAGAGACTGTGCACCATCGAGCTAATTTTATTTTTAAAAAATTGGAAAAAAGACAATGCTTTTGCTCTCCACCAGGTGGCAGTATATTTCAGGAAATGCTCAGATCATCCCAGGAGGTTGAAGGAAAAGAAAAAGTAGGGCAAACTGAAATATTAAAAAGGTGCAGAGAAAATTACAAGAACAAAAAAGCCAATATATGCAGAGCAGAATATCTGTGTGTACTTAATAGAGTGCGTTACATAATCCTTTATTTAACTCTCCAAAGGGATGTAAGCCTTGGAGTTCAAAATAGTAAGCACCAAGATAATGGTGAAACCGTAAAAGGAAATAGGAATCCAATCAATGGGTGTAAAGACTCCCCCCCTGTCATCTGGTCAGCCACCCCACCAATCAATGCCATTCCACCAATCAACGCCACCCCACCAATCAATGCCATTCCACCAATCAATGCCATTCCACCAATCAACGCCACCCCACCAATCAACGCCACCCCACCAATCAATGCCATTCCAACAATCAACGCCACCCCACCAATCAATGCCATTCCAACTATCAATGCCATTCCACCTATCAATGCCATCAAGTACTATGTCTCCAATGTGCTTATATAATGGCCCACAACTGGCTTGTAATCAGGTACTATTGTTCCCACACTGCGCTGTAGTTTGTACTTGTCCCAACTGTGCTTGTAGTAGAGAGTAGAGTACTATGTCACCTGTGCTTTAGTCTATGGTCCCACGCTGCGCTTGTAGAGTTACTATGTCACCACTGCGGGCTTGTAGTACTATGTCGAACACTGTGCTATGCTTGGTAGTAGTAACTAGGTCCCACACGGCTTGTAGGTACTATGTCCAACATGCGCCTTTGTTAGTATATTGTCCCACACTGCGCTTGTAGTATATGTCCCATGGTGCTTGTAGACTATGTACGAACTGTGCTGTAGTACTATGCCCACCAATGCGCTTGTAGTAACTATTTTCCCCCACTGCGCTTGTAGACTATGCCCACACTGCGCTTGTAGTACTAGTCCCACTGCGCTGTAGTAATATTACCACTGTGCTTTAGTACTAGTTTTAGTCCCACATGTGCTTGTAGTTAATATGTCCCACTGCACGTGTTCACGTACTATGTCCCAGTGCTTGTAGTACTAGTCCACTGTCTTGTAGTAGTACGATGTCGGACACTGTGCTTGTGGTAGTTGTAGTCATGCCCACCATGTGTTATAGGACTATGTCACACTGTGCTGGTAGTACTTGTCCCACGTGGCTTATTAGTACTAGTCCCACTGTGCTTGTGAGTACATGATCCCACTGTGCTATAGTACTATGTCCACGGTGCTTGTAGTTACTATGTCCCACACTGTGCTTGGAGTTACTATGTCCCACTGGGATTGTAGTACTATGTCCGAACTGTGGCTGGTAGTACTATGTCCACCTGTGCTTATAGTACTAGGTCCACACTGTGCTTGTAGGTACTATGTCCACTGTGCTTTAGTACTATGTCACACTGTGCTTGTAGACAGTCCCAAGGTGTTGTAGTATATGTCGACACTGGGCTTGTATAGTACTATGTCCCACCACTGTGCTTGTCAGTTACTATGTCCCACTGTGCGTATAGTACTAGTCCCAATGTGCTTGTAGTACTATGTCCCACAAGTGTGCTTGTAGTACTTATGTCCCACTGCGCTTGTAGTACTATGTCCCACGGTGATTGTAGTACGATGTCCGACACTGTGTTGTAGTACTTATGTCCCCCACACTGTGCTTGTTAGTACTATGTCCCACTGTTGCTGTAGTACTATGTCCCACTGCGCTTGTAGTACTATGTCCCCTGTGCTTTATACGAGTCCGACACTGTGCTTGTGTACTATGGTCCCAACTGTGCTGGTAGTAATATGTACCTAAACTGTCGCTTGTAGTACTAGTCCCCACACTGCGCTTGTAGTACTATTGTCCACTGTGCTTGTAGTACTATGCTCCACTGTGCTTATAGTACAGGTCCCCACGGTGCTTGTAAGTACTATGTCCCACCTGCGCTTGTAGTACTATGTCCACGTGATTTGTAGTACTATGTCCCACTGTGCTTATAGTACTATTGTCCCACACTGCGCTTGTAGTACTATGTCCACACGCCCGGCTTGTAGGACTATGTCCCACGTGCTTGTAGTACTATGTCCCACTGGTTATAGTACTAGTCCACTGCGCTTGTAGTACTATGTCCCACTGTTGTTGCTAAGTACTATGTCGAAAATGTGCTTGTAGGTACTATGTAACCACATGCGCTTGTAGTACTAGTCCCACCACTGAGCTTGTAAGTAGCTATGTCCACTGTGCTTGAGTACTATGTCCCCACTGGCTTGTAGTATATCCCACTGTGCTATAGTACATATGTCCCACGGGTTGTAGCTATAGTCCCCACTGTGCTTGTTTATGTTACTATGTCAGACACTGTGCTTTGTAGTTTACTATGTCCCACACTGTAACTTGTATTACCTATGTCCCACGGTGCTTATAGTTACTATGTCCCACTGTGCTTGTAGTATATGTCCCACACTGTGCTTGTAGTACTATGTCCACTGCGCTTGTAGTACTATGTCCCACTGTGTCTTGTAGACTATGTCCGACATGTGCTTGTAGTACTATGTCCCACACTGTGCTTGTAGTACTAGGTCCCACTTGCTTATAGTTACTATGCTCCCAATGTGTTAGAGTACTATGTCCCACTGTGCTTTGAGTACTATGTACCACACTGTGGCTTGTAGTGACTTTGTCCAACTGTTGACTGTAGTACTATGTCCACGACTGCGCTTGAGTACTATGTCCCACCACTGCGCTTGTATTACTATGTCCACACTGCGCTTGTAGTACTATGTCCCACACGGTGCCTTGTAGTACTTGTGTCCCACTGTGCTTGAGTTACTATGTCCCACTGCGCTTGTAGTACTATGCTCCCACTGTGTTGTAGTACTATGTCCCACTGCGCTTGTAGTACTATGTCCCACTGCACTGTAGTACTATGTACAACTGCAATTGTAGTTACTTTGTCCCACTGCGTTGTAGTACTATGTCCCACTGTGCTTGCTAGTCTAGTCCCATGTTGCTTGTAGTACTATGTCCCCACTGTGGCTTGTACGTACTATGTTCCCACTTGGCTTGTAGTACTATGGCCCACTGCCGCTTGTATGTACTATGTCCCACTGCGGCTTGTAGTAATATGTCCCACTGCGCTTGTAGTTCTATGTCCCACTGCGCTTGTAGGTACTTATGTCCACTGTGCAGTTAGTACTATGTACCACTGTGCTGTAGTACTATGTCCACTGTGCTTGTAGTCAGTACTATGTCCCATGTGCTTATGTACTTCTGTCCCACTATGCTTGTGTTACTGATGTCCCACTGTGCTTGTGCTATGTTCCCACTGTGGTGATAACAAAGAAAGAAACCTGCAGGCCGGCACTTTGGGCCTCATTTTACCCACAAGTCGCTGGGCCAAATATATGGAGTTAAGTCGTGGGTAATGGTGCGATACCGGTTGAAGACGCACTTTAGCTCATATTTCGGATGCGGGTTGATGCCAAAAAAATCAACGCACATCCGACGCCCCGCTTTTAAGTATCGCGTTCTTGCGCAATATGGCCAGCAAATGGCTGCTGTTAAATCCCACAGTGGATTACACGGGATTTACCCACATTTGACAAACGCAAATATTAAATGTCAGAAGAAGCATTTACCCAGAGCGATAGCGGCTTCTGCGAAGAATGAGCCCCTCTGTATCACGCTCAATAGTGTTAATGGTGCCATTATTTCTATGAGCCCAGAGCCCAGACAAAGGTTTAAACAACTGACACAAAAAAAAGACTACATTACTACATACATACCAACATACCGCACCACCGTGGCGGCGCATACAAGGGCACGATTACAAGATTGCAGCAAGACCCCCCCAAGTGCCCCCCCCCTTCCAAGTTCCAAGACATACTGTTTCTTGTGTGATGCTCACAACCATCCGCCTATTTTGCCAGTTTTTGGGTGCTTTTTCCAGTGTCCCGGCACCCCTACTGTGTTCCTGGCCAATTGTCACTGTATATTAAGGTCCGGGCAGTGTAAGTCTCCATAAAGACCGGAAAAATACCTCTAGACAAAGACCTGACGAGTAAATTCCTCTATACAACGAGTTGCTGTGAGGGGGAACTGTGGAAGAATCCTGGGGCACAGGCGGGGGGAACAACCTCCGCGGCTCCTGCTGTGTCTGCACAGCGGCTGGCTAGGAAAGGCGGGCTGAAGTGACAGGGAGATAATGAAGGGGAGGTCAGTGCCCTTGTTGTGGGAGACACCGGCTCCCTTGTCTTAAGTTAACCTTCTGTGTGCCTCGGCTGACCAGTCTGGTAAATGAGCATATAGGCCCCCCCATGCCATGCACATTTACCAGACTGTCAGCCAAGGCAGCACATAGTTAACTTGAAAGAAAAAGTTATCAGCTGTCTGTAGTGAAGCAGAGCAGTGTGTGTGTGTGTGTGTGTGTGGTGGGTGGGGGTCTAAACTAGATAAAGGGCAAAGTCCACCCCGAGAAATTAAATTGCAACACCCCACCCCAGAACTCATGGGCGGTCCACATAGGGGCCTATTAGTTGTTGAGTGTGACTCGTGAGCAGGGGCTGATTTTCCTAGGTGCAGCTATTTTTCCCTTTTAAGTACTTCTCTTCTGTTCACCCCATTTATCAGACACATAATGGTGTCACCACATAATGGTGTCACCACCACTTCAGGTATGTACACCAGTCATGGGCAAACTTGATTGTAACCAGTCACTGTGGGCAAAACTAATTAGCCAGTTACTCGTGGGCAAACTGATTATACCCAGTTACGTGGGCAACATGATTACTACCATGGGCAAACTTAAATTATAAGTGCCCATCCCGGGCGCTTCGGCTGAAATTTGTCTCGTTCAACATCGTGGTCGCGGGGTAGGGACCGCCCAACACACGTGTGTATACCTTAAGGCCGGCTCGCAACAGATAGACAGGGTAGGTTATAGGTTTAAAGGTGCAAGTCAGCCCCGAATAGAAAATTACTACAGGTAAATCACCCCCCAAGCCCTAAAATGAAGGCGTTTAAATCTGAAATATAAGTCTGACCTACAATCCTGCACAATGTCCTGTTTCCCCTGTTTCTGCTCCCTGGTCTCTTCCATTAGTAACTGTCGCTTGCTAGATTGACAATACATCACGCCAATTGACTGGAAGTGTTATCCCCTTCTGTCTCTCTGAGCAATGCTCAGGCTCAGGATAGGCTCAGTACAGGTTTCTAAATGGCTCAGTTCCATGAGGCCATTCAGAGAAGCATAGCAGGCATCAGAATGAATCATAGGACACACCATGATATATCGAACTATTATAAAGAGGCCATTCTTCTAATGTCCCCAGTTTTTTTTTGTTTAGCGTGAACAGTTATACATGCGAGAAGGAGGATGGAAGACTGACTTCATGAAGGACTAGGTCTTCACACTTGAAAAAGGACATATAATAAGGGGGGAGCTAGACTCTCCACTGCACAGTGTTTTGATAAAGCACAAAGCCTAAAGTGGCCATTACACAGGCAGATATTAGATCCGATGGACTATCATACTCTAAGTCTAAAGGACCAATTGTACCCAAGCAGTACATTTTTATCTTGAGAGTGTTCCCTATCTGGCCATTCATTTGTGATCTCAAATTGCATTAATGAACTGGCTAGGCATTGGGTGCAATGACAGGAATAATGTAGTAGGAGGGAGCAGTCTAACGTTAAAGGTCAGCTGGGACAGCTGGGGGAGGAGCCAATAACAAGCCCCAGTGTGTTTATATAGACTTTACTTTAGTTTTAGTTACTGAAGAAGCCCTCCCAGTAACAACATGTTCAATATAAACCTACAGTTAACAAAAATGTGGGTAGGACAATCAGGGGGGCGGACAGGGGAGACCTGCAGGGGCCGCCCCCCCCCCACGAAATGGAGGCCGGCCCCTGACCCCCTTCCTCTATCCAAGATCCCTGCAGCGGTCAGCTGTTTTAAACAGCTGATCACGCGTATGATGAAAACATTACGGGTGATCAGCTGTTTAAAAGACCGGACCCGAACTTCCAGAACTGAACCGGAAGTTCGGGTAATGGCTGTAAAACAACTGATTGCGTGTATGTTTCATTAATACGCACGATCAGCTGTTTAAAACAGCTGACCACGGCAGGACATTGGGTTTGTAGGGCGCCCTACTACCATCTGGGCCGGGCCCCCGCAGTGTGGGGGGTGGCGGTAGTTACACCACTGGGGTTGGAGGGAACATGGCAGAGTGGACAGCTCCTAGATAGAATCCTGCCACATCTCGGATGTCTGCTTCTCACAGTTTCAAGTAATGCTGCCTAACTCACTGTGACAGGGACACTAGAAAACCATAATAGTGGCAGTGTGTGGGACACTCCTACATTCAGTAGGGCCAATAGGCAGTGGGCAAAACTTATCATACCAGTTACTGTGGGCAAACTTGATTATCCCAGTCACTGTGGGCAAACTTGCTGTGAGGTTCTCATTCATCAGGTATGGTAGATCTGTTGTATTCACTTAGATCAACTGGACTTGAAATGAGTTCTTGAAGACGTTTCGCTAGTCATCCGACTGGCTTTCTCAATCAGAATGACTTGTACAAGAATCTGTGGCAATTATGTACCCTGGAAAATCCCAATAGCATATCACAGCCAGGTGTTAGGGTGTGAGTGTGATTAGATAGGGCTAAGAGGTTATAGAACGCCCAGAGTAAGGTGTTAACAGCATTGTACATGGCAGACAGTTGGTGTTGAAACCCCCCCACCTCTATTTAGGCTGGTGTTCTTTATTTAAACCTCTCTTGAACCAGTCAGTTTCCTTCGCCAGTATGTTAACATTACATCTTCAAAGGTATGTCCTTTATCCTTAAGATGCAGATACACGGCTGAGTCCTGACCGAGGAATGGGCTCTTCTGTGCTGGGCCATACGTTGATGCAGTTGCTGTTTGGTCTCCCCCCACATACAATCAGAGCATTTTTCACTGCACTGCACGGCATATATGATGTCGCTTTTCTTTGTGTTTTGGTATTGGGTCTGGATGTACCAATTGCTGCCTCAGTGTGTTGTTCGGTTTAAAGCAGACAGGGATACGATGTTTTTTTGAAAATTCTTAATTTCTCGGAGACCCATGCTACATATATGGGATGACCATGTTCTTCCTCCTGTCTTGCTTTCCCCTTCACTGTTGGTATTTGTGTTCTTTTCTTTCCTTCTACTTCTTTTGCAAAGGCCCAGTCTGGATATCCACAGGTTAGAGGGCTCCTCTGAGATGTTTTCATTTCTTTAGCCTTCGCCTCTGTGTTAGTGGGGATGTTCTCGGCTCTGTGTGCAGGTTTCTGATGACCCCCAGCTTGTGATCTAAAGGGTGGTGGGAGTCAAACATCAAATACTGATCGTGGTGTGTTGGTTTCTGTAAACCTCTCCTTCCAGTTTACCATTTTCCTTACAATTCTACGCAGCAGTCCAAGAAAGCCAGTTTGTTGTTTGTATCTCCCTTGTGAATTAGTTTTGGTCTCCCGCATTAAGTGTTCTGTGAAGCTTGTACTTCCTTCGGTGGATTTAACCCGGTGTCATCAACATATCGGAACAGTGGCTGTGCTATGCCCTTAAAGGTATTAAGCGCCTGTGTTTCTACCTCCTCCATGTAAAGGTTGGCCACAATAGGTGAAACTGGAGAATCCCATAGCCATCCATGTTTTTGCTTATAGAACTTATCCCTGTTTTGAAATAGGGGATTCAGGCACAAGTCCACAAGGAACACACCTGTTCGCGGTGAGATCAGTTCTGCTGGTAAGAGTGCTGTCTTGGCCCAGCGGTTTCTCACCATGTAACCAGCTCCTTGGTGGGTATACACGTGAAGAGAGATGTCACAACATAGGACACCATAGTTTTCTCACACACGAGTACATATATTCAATCTTGTTGGTGAAATTTATGTGAAATAAAGAAACCAAGCCTAAATAGAGGTGGGGGGGTTCGACACCATCGGTCTGCCAGTACAATGCTGGTTTTAACACCTTACTCTGGGCGTTCCTATAACACCTCTTGACCACATCTAATCACACCCTTAACACCTGGCTGTGATATGCTAATTGGGATTTTCCAGGGTAGATAATTGCCAAGATTCTTGTACAGTCATTCTGAATTGAGAAAGCCAGTCGGATGACTAGCGAACGTCTTCAAGAAACTACATTTCAGTCCAGTTGATCTAATTGAATACAACAGATAGTAGGCAAACTTGATTATATCCAGTGGGCAAACTTAATAATGCCAGTCATCTGGGTAACTTGATTATACTGGGACAGTGTTATTAAGAAGAGCGTGGGGTCACTGGGGTGAGTTAAATTGCGGGAGTGCTAATTATAGATCTATCTATCATCCATATATTTATCTATCTATCTATCATCTCCCTCCCTATCTACCATTCTATCTCCATATCAATCTGGTTATGTACATACCATATCTATCTATATTCCATATCTATTTATGTACTATATATCTATCTATCTGTCTGTCTGTCTGTCTGTCTGTCTGTGTCTGTCTATCTATCTATTTATCTACCATCTCCATATTTATTTATCTATCTAACTGCTCTCTATCTATCACTGACTATCTATATCACTGCTATCTATCTATCACTGCTATCTATCTATTTATCTATCTAACTCTATCTATCTATCACTGCCTATCTTATCTATCACTGCTATCTATCTATCATATTCATCTATCTATCTATCTATCTATCTATCTATCTATCTATCTATCTATCTATCTATCTCATCTATCTATCATTCTATCTATCTATCATGCTATCTAATCTATCACTGCTATATCATCTATCTATCACTGCTATCTATCTATCATCTATCTATCTATCTATCTATCTATCTATCACTGACTATCTATCTATCACTGCTATCTATCTATCACTGCTATCTATCTTCACTGGTTCTATCTATCATTATCATTCGTAATCACTGCTATCTATCTATCTATCTATCTATCTATCATCTATCTATCTATCTATCTATCACTGCTATCTATCTACTACTATCACGCTATCTATCTCACTGCTATCTATCTATCTACTTATCTATCTATCATCTATCCTATCTATCTATCTATCACTGCTATCTATCCACTGATATCTATCTATCTATCTATCTATCTATCTGTCATCTATCTATCTATCTATCATCTATCTATCCTGCTATCTTCACGCTATCTATCATCTATCATCTATCATCTATCTACTATCTATCTATCTATCTATCACTGCTTCTATCCATGCTATCTATCTATCTATCTATCTATCTATCTATCATCTATCTATCTCTGCTAATCCACTGCTATCTATCTATATATCTATCTATCTATCTATCTATCTATCTATCTATCTATCTATCTATCTATCATCACTGCTATCTATCACTGCTATCTATCGATCTATCTATCTATCTATCTATCTATCTATTATCTATCTATTTACTATCATCATCTATCTATCTACTTCTATCTACTGCTATCTATCTATCTATGTATCTTCTATCCTGTCTATATATCTATCTATCTATCTATCTATCTATGTTCTATCTATCTATCTATTCTCATCTATCTAATCTATCTCTATCTATATAGCTCTCTCTATACATGTCTATCATCTATCTACTATCTATATCTTAATCTATCTATTCTAATCTATCTATCTCTTCTATCCCTGTCTATCTATCTATCTATCTCTTCTATCCCTGTCTGTCTGTCTATCTGTCTATCTATCTATCTATCTATCTATCATCTATCTAATCTAGCTCTCTCTCTCTCTATCTATCTATCTGCTCTCTATCTATCATTTATATCTCCTATCTATCTATCTCTCTATTATCATTCTTCTCTTTTCTTTATCTATCTCTATATCTACTTATCATCTCTCTCTATCTATCTATGCCTCTCTCTTCTATCTAGCTATCTCTCTCTCTATCACACTGTAAGGTGTGTAATAGACTGTTTTGTACACCTTACATTATAGACCATAGATTATTGGTGTATTTTATGTGCCCCATTTGTTAGCCTTTGTGCCCATGTTGTGCCCCTGAAAATTCTGGAGCGTGGAGCTGCCACTGATACGCACAAGCAGATACAAAACACGCACACAGATACACAAACACGCACACAGATTCACAAACACGCACACAGACATACACACAATAGCTAGGGGGCCTCACTTACCCAGAGGTGCAAATTTGCTCCAGGCAAATGTGGCTTCCGGTATTTTAAAAGAATTGCACCTGGGGTGGTAAAAAGTGGTGCAAATCCTTTATTAAATACATTGCAACCGGTTGTGCTCGGGTGTCTATTGTGAAGCTGGTGCAGCCAATGTAATATTCATTAAGTTAGCACAGTTTTTAATCCATATTTTTAGCACAGCACATGTGGGTAAATCAGGCCCAGAGACTGTGCACCATCGAGCTAATTTTATTTTAAAAAATTGGAAAAAAGAATGCTTTTGCTCTCCACCAGGTGGCAGTATATTTCAGGAAATGCTCAGATCATCCCAGGAGGTTGAAGAAAGAAAAAGTAGGGCAAACTGAAATATTAAAAGGTGCAGAGAAAATTACAAGAACAAAAAGCCACATATATGCAGGCAGAATATCTGTGTTGTACTTATAGATGGCGTTACATAATCCTTTATTAACTCTCCAAGGGAGTGTAAGCCTTGGAGTTCAAAATAGTAAGCACACAAGAAATGGTGAAACCGTAAAAGGAATAGGAATCCAATCAATGGGGTTAAAGACTCCCCCCCTCATCTGGTCAGCCACCCCACCAATCAATGCCATTCCAACAATCAACACCACCCCACCAATCAATGCCATTCCACCAATCAATGCCATTCCACCAATCAACGCCACCCCACCAATCAACGCCACCCCACCCACCAATCAATGCCATTCCAACAATCAACGCCACCCCACCAACATGCATTCCAACAATCAACGCCACCCCACCAATCAATGCTATTCCACCAATCAACGCCACCCCCCAACCAATCATGCCATCCCACCAATCAATGCCACTCCCACCAATCAATGCCATTCCAACAATCAAACGCCATCCCACCTATCAAAGAAATCCCACCAATCGACGCCACCCCACCAATCAACGCCACCGCGCACTAATCAATGTGCCACCCATCACCATCAATGCCATTCCAACAATCAACGCCACCCCACCAATCATCGCCACCCCACCCATCAAGCCATTCCAACAGTCAACACCATCCCGCCTATCAATGTAATCCACCAATATCAATGCCATTCCAACTATCAACGCCATTCCACCTATCAACGCCATCCCACCTATCAATGCCATCCCACCTATCAACGCCATTCCACCAATCAACGCCACCCCACCAATCAACACCATCCCACCTATCAATGCCTAGCCGGGGTAGGGTTAGAAGGACGCACTTTAGCTCCATATTAATCGATCGCGTTGGTATCAAAAATCACGCACATCCGGAACGCCCACGCTTTTTAAGTATCGCGTTTCTTGCGCCAATATGCAGCAAATGCTGCTCGTTAAATCCCACAGTGGATTACACCGGGATTACCCACTTTGACAAACGCAAATTTAAATAGCGCAGAAGAAGCATTTACACAGAGCGATAGCGGCTTCTCGAAGAATGAGCCCCTCTGTATCACCGCTCAATAGGGTTAATGGTGCCATTTATTTCTATGAGCCAGAGCCCAGACAAAGGTTTACAACAACTGACACAAAAAACAAGACACATCTACATACATACCAACATACGCCCCGTGGCGGCGCATACACGGGCACGATTGAAGATGCACAAGAGCCCCGCCAAGTCCCCCCCTTCCAAGTTTCCAACACATACTGGATTTCATTGTGTGATGCTCACAACCATCCGCATTTTGCCAGTTTTTGGGTGCTTTTCCAGTGTCCCGGCACCCTACTGTGTTCCTGGCATTGTCACGTGTATATTAAGTGTCCGGGCAGTGTAAGTCTCCATAAAGACCGGAAATACCTCTAGACAAAGACCTGAAGTAAATTCCTCTATACAAAGAGTTCTGTGAGGGGAACTGTGGAAGAATCTGGGGCCAGGCGGAGGGGGGACAACCTACCGCGGCTCCTGCTGGTCTGCACAGCCGGCTGGCTAGGAAAGCCAGGGCGAAGGACAGGGAGATAATGAATGGGGAGGTCAGTGCCCTTGTATGTGGGAGCACACTGGCCTCCTTCGTCTTAAAGTTAACCTTCTGTGTGCCTCGGCTGACCAGTACTGGTAAATTAGGCAAATAGCCCCCCCGCATGCCAGCACATTTACAGTACTGTCAGCCAAGGCAGCACAAGTTAAACTTGAAAGAAAAAGTTATCAAGCTAGTTCTGTATGAAGCAGACATGTGTGTGTGTGTGTGTTGTGTGGTGGGTGGGGTGCTAACTAGATAAAGGGCAAGTCCACCCCGAGAATTAAATTGCAAACACCCCAACCCCAGAAACTCATGGGCGGTACCACCATAGGGGCCTATTATGTTGTGCATGTGACTCGTGAGCGGGAGATTTTCCTAGTGCAGCTATTTTTCCCTTTTAAGTACTTCTCTTCTGTCACCTCCATTTTATCATAACATAATGGTGTCACCACATAATGGTGTCACCCACATTCAGGTATGTACACAGTCATGGGGCAAACTTGATGTGTACCAGTCACTGGGCAAAACTAAAGCCAGTTACTGTTGGGCAAACATGATATACCCAGTTATCTGTGGGGCAACATGATTACTACCATGGGCAAACTTAATTAAATGCCCATCCACGTAGCACTTTCGGCTGGAAATTTGTCTCGTTCAACATCGTGACGTCGCGGGTCGGGACCCCCAAACACACGTGTGTACTACCTTAAGGCAGGCTGCGAACAGAATAGACAGGGTAGGTTATGGTTTAAAGAGTGCAAGTCAGCCCCGAAATGTAAAATTACATACAGGTAATCCACCCCCTCAAGCCCTAAAATGTAAGGCGTTTTAAAATCTGAAATATAAGTCTGACCTACAATCCTGCACAGTCCCTGTTTCCCCTGTTCTGCTCCCTGGTTCTCTTCCATTAGTAACTGTCGTTCTAGATTGACAATGACATCACAGCCAATTGACATGAAGGTTATCCCCCTTTCTGTCTCTCTGAGCATGCTCAGGCTCAGGAAGGCTCAGTACGGTTCTAAATGGCTCACCGTTCCATGAGGCCATTCAGAAGACATAGCAGGCATACAGTAATGAATCATAGGACAAACCATGATATATCGAACATATTATAAAGAGGCCATTCTTTCTAATGTCCCCCATTTTTTTTGTTATAGCGTGAACAGTATATACATGCAGAGAAGGAGGATGGAAGCTGACTTCATGAAGGACTAGTCTTCACACTTGAAAAAGGACATAAATAAAGGGGTGGAGCTAGACTCATCACTGCACAGTGTTTTAATGATAAAGAAAAGCCTAAAGTGGCCATACACAGGCAGATATTAGATCCGATGACTATCAATCTAATGTCTAAAGAACCAATTGTACCAAGCGAGTCGATTTTTATCTGAGAGGTTCCCTATCTGGCCCATTCATGTTGTGATCTCAAATTGGCATTAATTGAACTGGCTAGGGCATTGGTTGCAATGACACGGAATAATGTAGTAAGGGGGAGGGAGCAGTCTAACGTTAAAGAGTCAGCCTGGGACAGTGGGGGAGTGAGCCAATAACAAGCCCCAGTGGTTATATAGCTTACTTAGTTTTAGTTACTGAAGAAGCCTCCCAGTACAAACATGTTCCAACTATAACCTACAGTTAACAAAATGTGGGTAGACAATCAGGGGGGCGGACAGGGGCGACCGTGCAGGGGCCGCCACCCCCCCCACAGAAGGAGGCCGGGCCCCATTTGGACCCCCTTCCTACTATCCAAGATCCCTGCACGGCGTCCAGCTGTTTTACAAAGCTGACACGCGTATGGATGAAACATACGGGTGTATCAGCTGTTTAAAAGCCCGGACCCGAACTTCCAGACTGACCGGAAGTTCGGGTATGGCTTATAACAATCTGATGCGTGTATGTTTTCCTTAGATACGCCGATCAGCTGTTGTTTAAAACAGTGACCCGGCAGGCATCTGGGTTTGTAAGGGCGGCCATACTTACCATCTGGGCCGGGCCCCGCAGTTGTGGGGGGGGCGGTATTCCACACCACTGGGGTGGAGGGAAACATGGCAGAGCGGACAGCTCCTAGATGAGAATCCTGCCACATCTCGGAGGTCTGCTTCCACGTTTCAAGTAATGCTGCCTAACTCACTGTGACAGGGACACTGAAACCATTAATAGTGCGTGTGTGGGACACTCCTACTCATTCAGTAGGGCCATGGCAGTGGGCAAAAACTTATCTCATACAGTTACTGGGGCAAACTGATCTATCCAGTCACTGTGGGCAATTGCTGTGAGGTTCTCATCTCATTCAGGTCATGGTAGTATTGTTGTATTCAATAATCAACTGGACTTGAAATGTAGTTCTTGAAGACGTTCGCTAGTCAATCCGACTGGACTTTCTCAATCAGATGATGTGTACAATGAATTCTGTGTGCAAATTTATGTACCCTGGAAAATCCCAATATGCATATCACACAGCCAGGTGTTACGTGGTGATGTGTGTTAGATAGAGGGCTAAGAGGGTTTTATAGAAGCCCAGAGTAAGTGTTAAACCCATTGTACATGGCAGACAGTTTGGTGGTGAAACCCCCCCACCCTCTATTTAGGCTGGTCGTTCTTTATTTAAAACCGGTCTCTTGAACCAGTCAACTTCTTCGCCAGTATTGTTAACATTACATCTTCAAAGGTTTGTCTTTATCCTTAAGATGCAGATACACGGCTGAGTCCTGACCAGAAGGAATGGGCTCTTCTGTTGCTGGGCCATACGTTGTGAGTTGCTGTTGGTCTCCCCCACATACCAATCAGAGCATTCTTTCATGCACTGCACTGGCCTATATGATGTCGCTTTTCTTTGTGTTTTGGTTTGGGTCTATCGGATGTAACCAATGTGTCCTCAGTGTGTTGTTCGGTTTAAACTCAGGACCGGGATACGATGTTTTTTTGAAAATTTATAATTCTCGAGACCCTGCTAACATCTATGGGATGACGCATGTTGCTCCCCTGGTCTTGCTTTCCCCTTCACTGTTGGTATTTGGTGTTCTTTTCTTTTGCCCTTCTACTTTCCTTTTGACAACAGGACCAGTCTGGAGTATCCACCGGTTGAAGAGGGCCCTCTGAGTATGTTTTCATTTCTTTAAGACCTTCGCCGTCTGTGTTAGTGGGGATGTTCTCGGCTCTGTGGTGCAGGGTTCTGATGAACCCCCAGCTTGTGATCTAAAGGTGGTGGGATCAAACATTCAAATATGATCGGTGTGTGTTGGTTTCTGTAAACCCTCCTCCAGTTTACCTTTCCTTAAATTCTACGCAGCAGTCCAAGAAAGCCAGTTTGGTGGTTTGTATCTCCTTGTGAAATTATACTTTTGGTCTCCCGCATTAATGTGTTCTGTGAAGCTTGTACTCCTTTCGGTGGGATTTAACCCGGTGTCATCAACATATCGGAACGTGGCTGTGCTATGCTTAAAGGTATTAAGCCGCCTGTGTTTCTACCTCCTCCATTAAAGGTTGGCCACATAAGGTGAAAACGGAGAATCCCATAGCCATTCCATGTTTTTGCTTATACGAACTATCCCTGTTTTTAAATAGGTGATTCCAGGCACAAGTCCACACAAGGAACACAACCCGTTCGTGGTGAGATCATTTGCTGGTAAGGAGTGCTGTCTTGGCCCAGCGGTTTCTCACCATTTCAACCAGCTCCTGGTGGGTAACACAAGTGAATAGAGATGTCACAACATAGGACACCATGTTTTCTCACACGAGTACCATATCTCAATCTTGTTGGTGAAATTTATGTGCAAAATAAAGAAAACCACCTAAATAGAGGCTGGGGGGGTTCGACACCATCTGTGTTGCCAGTAACATGCTGGTTTTAACACCTTACTCTGGGGGACGTTCCTATAACACCTCTTAGCACTATTAATCACCCACTTAACACCTGGCGTGATTCTAATTGGGATTTCCAGGGTAGATAATTGCCAAGATTCTTGTACACAGTCCTTCTGAATTGAGAAGCCAGGCGATGACTAGCAACGTCCTTCAAGAAACTACATTTCATCCAGTTGATCTAATTGAATACAAACAAGAATAGTAGGCAAACTGTATTATACCATGGCAAACTTAATAATGGACCAGTCAATTGGGTAACGTGATTGGATACTGGGAACAGTGGTTATTAAGAAGAGCGTGGGGTCACTGGGGTGAGTTAAATTGCGGGAGTGCTACTTCTAGATCTTCTACATCCATAATTTATCTATCATTCATCATCTCCCTCCCTATCTACTACCTCTATCTCCATAATCATCTGTGTTATTACCATACATCTATCTTATCCATATTATTTTATGTATACTATATCTATCTATCTGTCTGTCTTCTGTCGGTCTGTCTTGTTGTCTGTCTATATATCTATCTTACTACCATCTCCATATTTATTTATCTATCTAACTGCTCTTATCTATCACTGACTATCCTATCTATCACTGCTATATCTATCACTGCTATCTATCTATTTATCTATCTACCTATCTACTATCCGCTCTATCTATCTATCACTGCTATCATCTTCAATGCTATTCTATCTATCTCATCTATCGTATCTATCTACTCTCATCTATTATCGTCTATCTATCTATCTATCTATCTATCCAGGCTTCTATCGTATCATATATGCTATTAATCTACGCATCTATATATATATCACTGCATCTATCTCATGCATTATCATCTGGCTATCTATCTATTATCTATCTTATACTATCTATTCTATCAATGATACTATCTATCACTGCTATCTATCTATCACTGCTATCTTCTATCACTTGCTATCTAGCTCTTGACCTATGATCTATCTCACGATCACTGCTATTATCTTATTTATCTATACTATCTATCGATCTATCTATCTATCTATCTACTCACTGCTACTATCTAGTCTATCTATCACGCATCTTATCTATCACTGCTATCTATCTATCTACTTATCTATCTATCTATCATCTATCTATCTATCTATGCTAATCTATCCACTGATATCATCACTGCTATCTATCTTCTATCTGATCATCTATCTATCTATCTATCGTATCTATCTCTATCTACACTGCTGATCTTCACTGCTTATCTATCGATCTATCATCTATCTAATCTATCTAGCTCGATACTATCTTCTATACTATCACTGCCTATCGACATCGCTATCTTCTATCTATCTATTCTATCTATCTATCATCTATCTATCTTCTACGTATCCACTGCTATTATCTATTCATCTATCTATCTATCCTATCTATCTATCTACTATCTAATCATCTATCTATCGATCACTGCTATCTATCACTGCTATCTATCTATCTATCTATCTATCTATCATCTATTATCTATCTAATTAGCTATCATCATCTATTATCTTCTTATCTATCTATCTATCTATCTTTATGATTTCTATCCATGTTCTATCTATCTATCTATCTATCTATCTATCTATGACTATCTATCTTATCTATTCTTTCATCTATCTATTCTATCTACTATCATCTCTCTCTAATCTATGCTCTATCGTCTTCTACCTGTCTATTATCTTATCTATCTATTTCTAATCGATCTATCGATCTATCATCTCTGCTATTGTCTATCTATCTACTATCTCTTCTATCCTGTCCTATCTATGTCTAGTCTATCTATTCTATCTATCTATCTATCTATCATACTATCTAATCATCTCTCTCTCTCTCCTATCGTATCATCTGCTCTCTATCTATCGTATATCTCCTATCTATCTATCTCATCTATCTATCATTATCTTCTTCTATCTTTATCTATCTATATCTGCTTATCACTCTCATCTCATACTATCGCTCTCTCTATCTCGATCTATCTCTCTCTTCTATTATCTAGCTATCTCTCTCTCTTCTCACAACTGTAAGGTGTGTAATAGAGCTGTTTGTACACCTTACATTATATGAACTAGATTATTGTTTTTTTTTTTTTTTTTTGGGGTTGTATTTATGTGCCCCATTTGTTAGCCTTTGTCCATGTTTGTGCACCCTGGACATTCTGGAGCGTGGAGTGCACTGCATACGCCACAGCAATACAAAAACACGCACACAGATACCACAAACACGCACACCAGATTCCACAAACACCACACAGACATACACACAATAGCTAGGGGGCCTCACTTACCCAGAGGTGCAATTTGCTCCAGGCAAATGTGGCTTCCGGTATTTATACAAGAAATTGCACCTGGTGGTGTAAAAAGTGGTGCAAATCCTTTATTAATACATGCACCGTTGTGGCTCGGGTGTCTATTGTGAAGCTGGTGGCAGCCAATGTAATATTCATTCTATGTTAGCACAGTTTTTAATCCATATTTTTAGCACGCACATGGTGGGTAAATCAGGCCAAGACTGTGCACCATCGAGCTAATTTGTATTTTAAAAATTGGAAAAAAGACCATGCTTTTGCTTCTCCAACCCGGTGGCAGTTATATTTCAGATGACTCAGATCATCCCAGGGGTTGAAGAAAAGAAAAGTAGGGCAAACTGAAATATTAAAACGGTGCAGAGAAAATACAAGAACAAACAAGCCACAATATATGCAAGCAGAATAGCTGTGTGTGTACTATAGAGTGCGTTACATAATCCTTTATTTACTCTCCAAAGGAGTAAGCCTTGGAGTTCAAAATAGTAAGCACAACCAAGAAATGTGAAACCGTACAGGAAATAGGACTCCAATCAATGGGGTAAAGATACTCCCCCCCTTCATTGGTCAGCCACCCCACCAATCAATGCCAATTCCACCAATCAAACGCACCCCACCAATCATGCCATTCCACCAATCATGCATTCCACCAATCAACGCCCACCCCCCCACCAACAACCCACCCCACCCACAATAATGCCATTCCAACAACACGCCACCCCACAATCAAGCCATTCCAACAATCAACGCCACCACACCATATCAATGGCCGATTCTCACCAATCAACGCCACCCCACCAATCAATGCCATCCCACCAATCAATGCCACCCCACCAATCAATGCCATTCCAACAATCAAAACGCCATCCCACCTATCAAAGAAATCCCACCAATCGACGCCACCCCACCAATCAACGCCACCCCACTAATCAATGCCACCCCACCAATCAATGCCATTCCAACAATCAACGCCACCCCACCAATCATCGCCACCCCACCCATCAATGGCCATCCAACAGTCAACACCATCCCGCTTACAATGTAATCCATCCACCATTCAATGCCATTCCAACAATCAACGCCACCCCACCAATCAACGCCATTCCACCTATCAACGCCATTCCACCATCAACGCCATCACTTGACGTCCTATCACGCACTATCACCTATCACCGCCATCCCACCTATCCATCGCCATCCCACCTATCAACGCCTTCCAACACAACG
>CM033472.1:8610317-8650043 GCA_019447015.1 Hymenochirus boettgeri
CAATCAACGCCACCCCACCAATCAACACCATCCCACCTATCAATGCCATCCCACCTATTAACGCCATCCCACCTATCAACGCCATCCCACCTATCAACGCCACCCCACCAATCAATGCCATTCCAACTATCAACGCCATTCCAACTATCAATGGCATTCTACCTATCAACGCCATCCCACCTATCAAGACCATTCTACCTATCAACGCCATCCCACCTATCAATGCAATTCTACCTATCAACGCAATCCCACCTACCAATGCCATCCCACCTATCAACACCATCCCACCTACTAGCCGGGGTAGGGTTAGAAGGACGCACTTTAGCTCCATATTAATCGATCGCGTTGGTATCAAAAATCACGCACATCCGAGCCCCGCTTTTAAGTATCGCGTTTCTTGCGCAATATGGCAAGCAAATGCTGCTCGTTAAAATCCCACAGTGGATTACAGGGATTACCCAACATTTGAAACGCAATATTAAATAGCGTAGAAGAAGCATTTACAGAGCGATGAGCGGCTTCTGCGAAAATGAGCCCCTCTGTATCACAGCTACAATAGGTTAAGGTGCCATTATTTCTATGAGCCAGAGCCAGACAAAGGTTTAAACAACTGACACAAAAAACAGACACATCTACATACATACCAACATACGCACCACGTGGCGGCGCTACAAGTGGGCACGATACAAGATGCAGAAGACCCCGCAAGTGCCCCCCCCTTCCAAGTTCCAAGCATACTGGATTTCTTTGTGATGCTCACAACCATCCCATTTTGCCAGTTTTTTGGGTGCTTTTTCCAGTGTCCCGGCACCCCTACTGTGTTCCGGCATGTCACTGTATATTAAGGTCCGGGCAGTGTAAGTCTCCATAAAGACCGGAAAGTACCTCTAGACAAAGACCTGACAAAATTCCTCTATACAAGAGTGCTGTGAGGGGAACTGTGGAAGAATCTGGGCACAGGCGGAGGGCAACCTCGCGGCTCCTGCTGGTCTGCACAGCCGGCTGGCTAGGAAAGGCGGGCTGAAGTGAACAGGGAGATAATGAATGGGGAGGTCAGTGCCCTTGTTGTGGGAGCACGGCTGCCTCTCGTCTTAAGTTAACTCTGTGCTGCTCGGCTGACCAGTACTGGTAAATTAGGCATAGATAGCCCCCCCCAATGCCAGCACATTTACAGTACTGTCAGCCAAGGCAGCACATAGTTAAACTTGAAAAGAAAAAGTTATCAGCTAGTCTGTATGAGAGCAGACATGTGTGTGTGTGTGTGTTGTGTGGGGGTGGGGTCTACTAGATAAAGGGCAAGTCCACCCCAGAGAAATTAAATTGCAAACAGCCCAACCCCAGAAACTCATGGGCGTCCACATAGGGGCCTATTATGTTGTTGATGTGACTCGTGAGCGGGAGCTGATTTCCTAGTGCAGCTATTTTTCCCTTTTAAGTACTTCTCTTCTGGTTTCACCCCATTTTATCAGACACCATATGGGTCACCACATAATGGTGTCACCCACCTTCAGGTATGTACACCAGTCATGGGCAAACTTGATGTGTACCAGTCACTGGGGCAAACTAAAGGCCAGTTACTGTGGGCAAACTGATATACCCAGTTACTGTGGGCAACATGATTATACCATGGGCAAACTTAATTATAAGCTTGCCCATACCCGTAGCCTTTCGGCTGAAATTTGTTCGTTCAACATCGTGAGTCGCGGGGTACGGGACCGCCCAAACAACACGTGTGTATAACCTTAAGGCGGCTGCGCCAACAGAATAGACAGGGTAGGTTACTGGTTTAAAAGTGCAAGTCAGCCCCGAAATGTAAAACTTACTACAGGAAATCACCCCCTCCCAAGCCCTAAATGAAGGCGTTTAAAATCTGAATATAAGTCTGACCTGCAATCCTGCACAATGTCCTGTTTCCCCTGTTTCTGCTCCCTGGTTCTCTCCAGTAGTAACTGTCTTCTAGATGACAATGTACATCACAGCCAATTGACTGAGGTTATCCCCTTCTGTCTCTCTGAGCATGCTCAGGCTCAGGATAGGCTTCAGTACGGTTCTAAATGGCTCACTGTTTCCATGAGGCCATTCAGAAGAGCATAGCAGGCATACAGAATGGAATTCATAGGACACACCATGATATATCAACTATTATAAAGAGGCCATTCTTCTAAGTCCCCCCAGTTTTTTTTTGTTTAGCGTGAACAGTATTACATGCAGAGAAGGAGATGGAAGCTGCTTCATGAAGGACTAGTCTTCACACTTGAAAAGACAAAATAAGGGGTGGAGCTAGACTCATCACTGCACAGTGTTTTAAGATAAAGCACAAAGCCTAAAGCTGGCCATACACAGGCAGATATTAGATCGATGTGACTATCATACTCTAATGTCTAAAGGAACCAATTGTACAAGCGAGCTACATTTTTATCTTGAGATGTTCCTATCTGGCATTCATGTTGTGATCTCAAATTGCATTAATGACTGGCTAGGCATTGGTTGCAATGACCGGAATATGTAGTAAGGGGGAGGGACAGTCTAACGTTAAAGAAAGTCCCGGGACAGCTGTGGGGAGAGCACATAACAAGCCCCAGTGGTTGTTAGTAGCTTTACTTAGTTTTAGTTACTGAAGAGCCCTCCCAGTAACAACATGTTTCATTAACCTACAGTAACAAAAATGTGGGTAGACAATCAGGGGGGCGGACAGGGGACGTACCGTGCAGGGGCCGCCCCCCCCCCACAGAATGGAGGCCGGCCCCATTGGGACCCCCTTCCTTATCCAAGATCCCTGCAGCGTCCAGCTGTTTTAAAAGCTGACACGCGTATAGGCATGAAACATTACGGGTGATCGCTGTTTAAAAGCACCGGACCCGAACTTCCAGAACTGAACCGGAAGTTCGGGTAATGGTCTGTATAACAACTGATTGGTGTATTTTTCATTAGATAGCGCCGATCAGCTGTTTTTAAAACAGCTTACCCGGCAGGCGATCCTGGGTTTGTAGGGCGGCCATACTACCATACTGGGCCGGGGCCCCCGCAGGTTGTGGGGGGTGGCGAGTATTCAACACCACTGGGGTTGGAGGGAACATGGCAGAGGGACAGCTCCTAGATAGAATCCTGCCCACATCTCGGAGTGTCTGCTTCTCACAGTTTCAAGTAATGACTGCCTAACTCACTGTGACAGGGACACAGAAGAACACATAATAGTGCGTGTGTGGGACACTCCTCCTTCAGTAGTGGCCAATAGGCAGTGGGCAAAAAACTTATCATCATACCAGTTACTGTGGGCAAACTGAGTTATCCCAGTCACTGTGGGCAAAATTGCTGTGAAGAGTTCTCATTCATCAGGTCATGGTAGTATCTGTTGTATTCATTAGATCAACTGGACTTGAATGAAGTTCTTGAAGACGTTCGCGTAGTCATCCGACTGGACTTTCTCAATCAGATGATTGTACAAGAATTCTGTGGCAAATTATGTACCCTGGAAAATCCCAATTGCATATCAACAAGCCAGGGTTACGGGTTGGTGTTGTGATTAGATTAGTGGCTAAGAGGGTTTATAGAACGCCCAGAGTAAGGTGTTTAACACCCATTGTACATGGCAGACAGTTGGTGTGAAACCCCCCCAACCTCTATTTAGGCCTGGTGTTCTTTATTTAAAACCGGGTCTCTTGAACCAGTCACTTCCTCTTCGCCAGTATTTTAACAGTACATCTTCAAAGGTTTGTCCTTTATCCTTAAGATGCAGATACACCGGCTGAGTCCTGACACGAGCGAGGAATTGGGCTCTCTGTTGCTGGGCCATACGTTGACTGAGTTGCTGTTTGGTCTCCCCCCACATACCAATCAGAGCATTATTTCATGCACTGCAACTGGCCATATATGATGTCGCTTTTCTTTGTGTTTTGGTATTGGGTTCTGAATGGATGTAACCAATTGTGTCCTAGTGTGTTGGTTCGGTTTAAAGATCAGACAGGGATACGCTGTTTTTTTGAAAATTCTTTAATTTCTCGAGACCTCTGCTACATATATGGGATGACGATGTTCTTGCCTCTGTCTTGACTTTCCCCTTCACGTTGGTATTTGGGTTCTTTTCTTTTCCCTTCTACTTTCTTTTGACAAGGACCAGTCTGGATATCCACGGTTGTAAGGGGCCCTCTGAGTATGTTTTCATTTCTTTAGAAGCCTTCGCCTATGTGTTAGTGGGGATGTTCTCGGCTCTGTGGTGCAAGGGTTCTGATGAACCCCCAGCTTGTGATCTAAGGGTGGTGTGGAGTCAAACATTCAAATATGATCGTGGTGTGTTGGTTTTCTTAAACCTCCTTCCAGTTTACCATTTCCTTACATTCTACCAGCAGTCCAAGAAGCAGGTTTGTGGTTTGTATCTTCCTTGTGAAATTATATTTTTGGTCTCCCGCTTAAGTGTTCTGTGAAGATTGTATCCTTCTGTGGGATTTTAACCCAGGTGTCATCAAATATCGTGAACGCTGGCTGGTGCTATGCCTTAAAGGTATTAAGCGCTTGTTTTCTACCTCCTCCATTAAAGGTTGCCACAATAAGGTGAAATACTGGAGAATCCCATAGCCATCCATGTTTTTGCTTATACGAACTTATCCCTGTTTTGAAATAGGGTTGATTCCAGGACACAAGTCCACAAGGACCACCCGTGTTCGTGGTTGAGATCAGTTCTGCTGGTAAGGAGTGCTGTCTTGGCCCAGCCGGTTTCTCACCATGTCAACCAGCTCTGGTGGTAACAACAGTGAAGTGAGATGTCACAACATAGGACACCATGTTTCTCACACACGAGTACTCATATCTCAATCTTGTTGTTGAAATTTATGTGCAACAATAAAGAAAACCAACCTAAATAGAGCTGGGGGTGGGTCGACACCATCTGGGGTTGCCAGGTACAATGCTGGTTTTAAACCTTACTCTGGGGGCGTTCCTATATACACCTCTTGACCACATCTAATCACACCCTTAACACCGGCTGTGATCTTCTAATTGGGATTCCAGGGTAGATTAATTGCCAAGATTCTTGTCACAGTCCTTCTGAATTGAGAAGCCAGGTCGATACTACGAACCGTCTTCAAGAAACTACATTTCAGATCCAGTTGATCTAATTGATACAAACCAGATAGGTGGCAAACTTGATTATACCAGTGGGCAAACTTAATAATTGACCAGTCATGTGGGTAACTGATTTATACTGGGACAGTGGTTATTAAGAAGAGCGTGGGGTCACTGGGGTGAGTTAAATTGCGGGAGGTGCTACTTTAGATCTATCTATCATCATATATTTATCTATCTATCATCATCTCCCCTCCCTATCTACACAATCTATCTCCATAATCAATCTGGTTATTTACCATACAATCTATCTTATCCATATTATTTATGTCTTACTATATCTATCTATCTGTCTGTCTGTCTGTCGTCTGTCTGTTGTCTGTCCTATCTATCCTATTTAGCTACCATCTCCATATGTATTTATCTATCTATACTGCTTCTATCTATCACTGCTATCCTATCATCACTGCTATCATCTATCACTGCTATCTATCTATTTATCTATCTACCTATCTCTATCCCTCTATCTATCTATCACTGCATCTATCTATCAACTGCTATTACTATCTATCTATCTATCGTATCTATCTATCTCATCTTTATCGTATCTATCTATCTATCTATCTATCAGCGGCTATCTATCATCATAGTATCTATTAATCATCTACTGCTAATATATATCACTGCATCTATCATACTCATCATCTATCACTGCTATCTATCTTATCTATCTATCTTATATCTATCTATATCTATCTGACTACTATCTATCACTGCTATCTATCTATCACTGCCTATCTATCTATCACTTGGCTATCTAGTCTTGCTATCGATCTATCTTCATTATCACTGCTATTATCTGCTATCTTATCTATACTATCTATCATCTATCTATCTAATCTATCTACTATCACTGCTACTATCTATCTATCTATCACTGCTATCTATCTATCACTGGCTATCTATCTATCTACTTATCTATCTATCATCTATCCTATTATCTAATCTATCGCTATCTATCCACTGACTATCATCTCATCTATCTATCTATCTATCTGATCATCTATCTTCTATCTATCGATCTATCTTCATCTCCTGCATCTATCACGGCTATCTATCGATCTATCATCTATCGAATCTATCTATCATATATCTACTCTATCTATCACGCTTACGAAGCTATCTTCTATCTATCTATCTATCTATCTATCTATCTATCTATCTATGCTAGTATCACTGCTATATATCTATATCGATCTATCTATCTATCCTATCTATCTATCTACTATCTAATCATCTATCTATCTATCACTGCTATCTATCACTGCTATCTATCATTATCTATCTATCTATCTATCATCTATCTATCTATCTATTGCTATCATATCTTCTATCTATCTATCTATCTATCTATCTATCTCTATGCATCTTCTATCCTGTTCTATTATCATCTATCTATCTATCTATCTTTTCTATCTTATCTATTCTCATCTCTATCTACATCTATCTACTATACTCTCTCTAATCTATGTACTATCATCTTCTATCCTTCCTATCATCTTAATCTATCTATCTCTAATCGTTATCTATCATCTTCATCCTATCTGTCTATACTATCTATCTATCTCTTCTATTCCTGTCCTATCTATATCACTATCTATTCTATCTATCTATCTATCTATCTACTATCTAATCTATCTCATCTCTCTCTTCCTATCTATCTATCTGCTCTCTATCTATCGTTATCTCTCTCTATCTATCTATCTATCTTATATCATCTATCTTTTCTTCTTATCTATCTCATTCTAGCTCCTCTAATCTCATTATCTATACGCTCTCTCATCTGATCTATCCTCTCTCTATTACTAGCTATCTCTCTCTCTACTCACAACTGTAAGGTGTGTATGATGTTTGTACACCTTACATTATAAGAACTAGATTATTGTTTTTTTTTTTTTTTTTTTGGGGGTGATTTTATGTGCCCCATTTGTTAGCCTTTGTCCATGTTTGTGCCCTGAAGAATTCTGGAGCGTGGAGCTGCCACTGATACGCCACAGCAATACAAACACGCACACAGATACCACAAACACGCACCAGATTCCACAAACACGCACCAGACATACACACAATAGCTAGGGGGCCTCACTTACCCAGAGGTGCATTTGCTCAGGCAAATGTGGCTTCCGATTTAAGTACAAGAAATTGCACCTGGGGTGTAAAAAGTGGTGGCAATCCTTTATTAATACATTGCCCGGTTGATCTCGGGTGTCTTATTGTGAAGCTGTGCAGCCAATGTATATTCATTACAGGTTAGCCAGTTTTTAATCCATTTTTTAGCACGCACATGGTGGTAAATCAGGCCCATAGACTGTGCACCATCGAGTCCTAATTTTAATTTTAAAAAATGGAAAAAAGGCCACTGCTTTTGCTCTCCAACCAGGTTGGCAGTTATATTTCAGAATGACTCAGATCATCCCAGGGGTTGAAGAAAAGAAAAAGTAGGGCAAACTGAAATATTAAAACGGTGCAGAGAAAATACAGAACAAAAAGCCACATCTATGCAGGCCAGAATACTGTTGTGTACTTATAGAGGCGTTACATAATCCTTTATTACTCTCCAAGGATGTAAGCCTTGAGTTCAAAATAGTAAGAAACAAGATAATGGTAAACCGTACAAGGAATAGGAATCCAATCAATGGGGTTAAAGATCTCCCCCCCTGCATATGGTCAGCCCACCCCACCAATCAATGCCCAATTCCACCAATCAACGCACCCCACCAATCGATTCCAATTCCACCAAGCATGCCATTTCCACCAATCAACGCCCACCCCCCCACCAATCAACCCACCCCCCCACAATATGCCATTCCAACAATCACGCCACCCCCCAACATAGCCATTCCAACAATCAACGCCACCCACCAATCAATGGCCATTTCACCAATCAAAGCCAACCCTCCCACCAATCATGCCATCCCACCAATCAATGCCACCCCACCCATCAATGCCATTCCAACAATCAACACCATCCCACCTATCAAGAAATACACCAATCGACGCCACCCCACCAATCAACCCACCGCGCACTAATCAATGCCACCCCACCAATCAATGCCATTCCAACAATCAACGCCACCCCAACCAATCATCGCCACCCCACCCATCAATGCCATTCCAACAATCAACACCATCCCGCCAATGTAATCCACCCACATTCAATGCCATTCAAACACATCAACGCCACCCCCACCAATCAACGCCGTCCCCTATCAACACGCCATTCCACCATCAACGCCATCACACCTATGCAACGTCCATTCCCACTATCAACGCCATCCCACCTATCCATCGCCATCCCACCTATCAACCGCCATTCCAACACACCAACGCCCCCCACCAACTCAAACACCATCCCAACGCTATCCAATGCCATCCACCCATTAACGCCATCACCACCATTCAAGCCATCCCACCTATCAACGCCACCACAATCAATGCCAGTTCCAACATTCAACGCCATTCAACTATCAACTGGTCATTCTACCTATCAAACACGCCATCCCACCTACAAGACCATTCTACATATCAACGCCATCCCCTATCATCAGTCTACCTATCAACGCAATCCCACCTACCAATGCCATCCCACCTATCAACACCATCCCACCTACCAATACCAACCCATCTACCAACGTCATCCCACCTATCAATGCCATTCCAACTATCAATGCCATTCCACCTATCAATGCCATTAGCCGGGGTAGGGTTAGAAGGACGCACTTTAGCTCCATATTAATCGATCGCGTTGGTATCAAAAATCAACGCACATCCGAAGCCCCGCTTTTAATATCGCGTTTCTGCGCCAATATGCCAAGCAAATGCTGCTTTAAAATCCCACAGTGGATTACAGGGATTTACCCAACCTTTGACAAACGCAATATTAAATACGAGAAGAAGCATTTAACCAGAGCGATGAAGCGGCTCTCGAAGAATGAGCCCCTCTGTATCACCGCTACAATAGGGTTAAGGTGCCATTATTTCTATAGCCAGAGCCAGACAAAGGTTTACAACAACTGACACAAAAAAAGACTGACATTCTACATACATACCAACATACCGCCCCGTGGCGGCGCATACAACTGGGCCGATTGACAAGATGCAGCGACCCCAAGTGCCCCCCTTCCAAGTTTCCAAACATACTGATTTCATTTGTGATGCTCACAACCATCCGCATTTTGCCAGTTTTTTGGGTGCTTTTTCCCAGTGTCCCGGCACCCCTACTGTGTTCCTGGCCATGTCCGCTGTATATTAACGGTCCGGGCAGTGTAAGTCTCCATAAAGACCGGAAAGTAACCTCTAGACAAAGACCTGACGAAAATTCCTCTATACAAGAGTTCCTGTGAGGGAACTGTGGAAGAATCTGGGCACAGGCGGTAGGGACAACCTACCGCGGCTCCTGTCTGGTCTGCACAGCCGGCTGGTAGGAAAGCGCGGGCTGAGTGACAGGGAGATAATGAAGGGGAGGTCAGTGCCCTTGTTGTGGGAGACACGGCTGCCTTTGTCTTAAGTTAACTTCTGTGTGCTCGGCTGACCGTATGGTAAATGAGGCATAGTAGCCCCCCCGCATGCCAGCACATTTACAACTGTCAGCCAAGGCAGCACATAGTTAACTTGAAAAGAAAAAGTTATCAAGCTCGTTCTGTAGTGAGAGCAGACAGTGTGTGTGTGTGTGTGTGTGTGGGGGTGGGGTTCTAACAGATAAAGGGCAAGTCCACCCCAGAGAAATTAAAATTGCAAACAGCCCACCCCAGAAACTCATGGGCGTCACACCATAGGGGCCTATTAGTTGTTGATGTGACTCGTGAGCGGGGATTTTCCTAGGTGCAGCTATTTTTCCCTTTTAAGTACTTACTCTTCTGTTTCACCCCATTTATCATACACATATGGTGTCACCCACATAATGGTGTCACCCACTTCAGGTATGTACACAGTCATGGGCAAACTTGATTGTAACCAGTCACTGGGTGCAAACTAAAGTGCCAGTTACTCGTGGGCAAACATGATATACCAGTTACGTGGGCAACATGATTATACCATGGGCAAACTTAATTAAACTGCCCATCCACGGTGCCTTTCGGCGGAAATTTGTCTCGTTCAACATCGTGCGTCGCGGGTACGGGACCCCCAACAAACGTGTGTATACACCTTAAGGCCGGCTGCGAAACAGTGAATAGACAGGGTAGGTTATGGTTTAAAGTGCAAGTCAGCCCCGAATAGTAAAACTTACTACAGGAATCACCCCCTCCAAGCCCTAAAATGAAGGCGTTTTTTAAATCTGAATATAAGTCTGACCTGAATCCTGCACATGTCCCTGTTTCCCCTGTTTCTGCTCCTGGTTCTTCCATTAGTAAACTGTCTTCTAGATTGACAATGTACATCACGCCAATTGACTGATGTTAATCCCCCTTCTGTCTCTCTGAGCATGCTCAGGCTCAGGAAGGCTCAGTACGGTTTCTAAATGGCTCACGTTTCCATGAGGCCATCAGAAGACATAGCAGGCATACAGAATGAATCATAGGACAACACCATGATATATCAACTATTATAAAGAGGCCATTCTTCTAATGTCCCCCCATTTTTTGTTGTTAAGAGTGAACAGTTTACATGCAGAGAAGGAGGATGGAAGACTGCTTCATGGAAGGACTTAGGTCTCACACTTGAAAAAGACAATAATAAGGGGGGAGCTATGACTCTCACTGCACAGTTTTTTGATAGAAGCACAAAGCCTAAAGCTGGCCATACACAGGCAGATATTAGATCGATGTTGATCTATCATATCTAAGTCTAAAGGAACCACATTGTACTAAGCAGCTCGATTTTTATCTGAGAGGTTCCTATCTGGCCATTCATTGTGATCTCAAATTGCATTAATGACTGGCTAGCATTGGTTGCAATGACAGGAATAATGTAGTAGGGGGAGGCACGTCTAAGTTAAAGAAGTCACTGGGACAGTTGGGGAGTGAGCACAATAACAAGCCCCAGTGGTGTTAGTAGCTTTACTTAGTTTTAGTTACTGAAGAAGCCTCCCATATACACATGTTCCACTATATCCTACAGTTAACAAAAATGTGGGTAGACAATCAGGGGGGCGGACAGGGGCGTACCTGCAGGGGCCGCCACCCCCCCCAGAAAGGAGGCCGGCCCCATTGGGGACCCCCTTCCTACTATCCAAGATCCCGCAAGCGTCAGCTGTTTTAAACAGCTGACACGCTATAGCATGAAACATTACGGGTGATCAGCTGTTTAAAAGACCGGACCCGAACTTCCACGACTGAACCGGAAGTTCGGGTATGGTCTTAATTAACAACTGATTGGTGTATTTTTTCCATTAGATACGCCGATCAGCTGTTTTTTTAAAACAGCTTACCACGGCAGGCATCTCGGGTTTGTAAGTGGCGCCCATCTTACCATACTGGGCCGGGCCCCGCAGGTTGTGGGGGGTGGCGGTTTCCACACCACTGGGGTTGGAGGGAAACATGGCAGAGCGGACAGCTCCTAGATGAGAATCCTGCCACATCTCGGATGTCTGCCTTCCACGTTTCAAGTAATGACTGCCTAACTCCTGTGACAGGGACACGAGAACCATTAATAGTGCAGTGTGTGGGACACTCCTACTCATTCAGTAGGGCCAATGGCAGTGGGCAAAAAACTTATCATCATACCAGTTACTGTGGGCAAACTGAGTTATCCCAGTCACTGGGGCAATTGCTGGAGGTTCTCATCTCATTCAGGTATGGTAATCTGTTGTATTCATAATCAACTGGACTGAAATGTGTTCTTGAAGACGTTTCGCTAGTCAATCCGACTGGTTTCTAATCAGATGACCTGTGTACAGAATATCTGTGTGCAAATTATGTACCCTGGAAATCCCAAGTATGCATATCAACACAGCCAGGTGTTACGTGGAGTGATTGTTGTGTTAGATTAGGGCTAAGAGGTTTATAGAACGCCCAGAGTAAGGTGTTAACACCATTGTACATGGCAGACAGTTGGTGGTGAAACCCCCCCACCCTCTATTTAGGCTTGGCTTTCTTTATTTAAAACCTCTCTTGAACCAGTCAAGCTTCTCCTTCGCCAGTATGTGTAACATGTACCATTCTTCAAAGGTTATGTCTTTATCCTTAAGATGCAGATACACGGCTGAGTCCTGACCGAGAGGAATTGGGCTCTTCTGTGCTGGGCCATACGTTGTGAGTTGCTGTTGGTCTCCGCCCTCCACATACCAATCAGAGCATTATTTCATGCACTGCACTGGCCGATATATCGATGTCGCTTTTCTTTGGTTTTGTATTGGGTTCTGGAGTAACCAATGACTGCCTAGTGTGTTGGTTCGGTTTAAAGATCAGGACACGGGATACGATGTTTTTTTGAAAATTCTTTTAATTCTCGGAGACCTCATGCTACATTATGGGATGACGCATGTTCTTGCCTCCTGGTCTGTTTTCCCCTTCACGTTGGTATTTGGTGTTCTTTTCTTTGCCCCTTCTACTTTCCTTTTGCAACGGACCCAGTCTGGATATCCACCGGTTGTAAGGGCTCCTCTGAATGTTTCATTTCTTTAGGCCTTCGCCTCTGTGCTTAGTGGGGATGTTCTCGGCTCTGTGTGCAAGGTTCTGATGAACCCCCAGCTTGTGATCTAGGTGGTGTGGAGTCAAACATCAAATATGATCGGTGTGTGGTTTCTGTAAACACCTCTCTTCCAGTTTACCATTTCCTTATTCTACCAACAGTCCAAGAAGCAGGTTTGGTGTTTGTATCTCCCTTGTGAATTTATTTTGGTCTCCCGCATTAATGTGTTCTGTGAAGCATTGTATCCTTCGTTGGATTTTAACCCAGGTGTCATCAACATATCGTGAACAAGCTGGCTGTGCTATGCCTATAAAGGTATTAAGCGCTCTGTGTTTTACCTCCTCCATGTAAAGGTTGGCCACACATAAGGTGAAATCTGGAGAATCCCATAGCCATCCATGTTTTTGCTTATGACTTATCCCTGTATTTAAATAGGTTGATTCCAGGCACAATCCACAAGGACACACCCGGTTCGCTGGTGAGATCAGTTTGCTGGTAAGGAGTGCTGTCTTGGCCCAGCCGGTTTCTCACCATTCCAACCAGCTCCTGGTGGTATACACAGTGAATGAGATGTCACAACATAGGACACCATGTTTTCTCACACACGAGTACATATATCTCAATCTTGTTGGTGAAATTTATGTGAAATAAAGAAAACCAAGCCTAAATAGAGGTGGTGGGTGGTTCGACAACATCGGGTCTGCCAGTACAATGCTGGTTTAACACCTTACTCTGGGGCGTCCTATAACACCTCTTAGACACATTAATCCACCCTTAACACCGGCTGTGATATCTATATTTGGATTTCCAGGGTAGATTAATTGCCACAGATTCTTGTACCAGTCCATTCTGAATGAGAAAGCCAGGCGATGACTACGAAAACCGTCCTTCAAGAAACTACATTTCAATCCAGTTGATCTAATTGATACAAAACAGATAGGTCGGCAAACTGATTTATCCATTGGCACTTAATAATTGACCAGTCAACTGTGGGTAACGTGATTTGATACTGGGAACAGTGTTATTAAGAGAGCGTGGGGTCACGGGGTGAGTTAAATTGCGGGAGTGCTTATTTAGATCTATCTACATCCATAATTTATCTATCATATCTATCATCTCCCCTCCCTATCTACTAATCTATCTCCATATCAATCTGTGTTATGTACATACCATACTATCTATATCCATATTATTTTATGTACTTACTATATCTATCTATCTGTTGTCCTGTCTGTCGGTCTGTCTTGTGTCTGTCTATCTATCTATTTACTACCATCTCCATATTATTATCTATCTTACACTGCTTCTATCTATCACTGCTATCCTATATCACTGCTAGTCATCTATCACTGCATCTATCTATTTATCTATCTACCTCATCTACTATCACTGCTCTATCTATCTATCACTGCATCATCTATCATCTGCATCTATCTTATCTTATCTATCTATCCTATCTATCTCATCTACTCTATCATCATCTATCTATCTATCTATCTATCCAGTTCTATCTATCATCAGATGCTATTAAATCATCGTACTCTAATAACTATCACTGCATTATCGATATCTCTATCATCCGCTATCTATCTATCTATCTATCTTATATCTATCTATTATCTATCACTACTACTATCTATCACTGCTATCTATCTATCCTGCTATCTTCTATCACTGGCTATCTAGCTCCTGCCCTATCATCTATCTCTTATCACTGGCTATTATCTGCATCTTATCTACTACTATCTATCATCTATCTATCTAATCTATCTATACACTGCTATCTATCTATCTATCTATCACTGCTATCTTATCTACACGCTATCTATCTATCTATTATCTATCTATCATCTATCCTATTATCTATCTACTGCTAATCTTATCCACTGACTATCATCTACTCTATCTATCTCTTATCTGTCATCTATCTATCTATTATCATCTATCTCATCTCACTAGCTGATCTTCACTGCTATCTATCATCTATCATCTATCGTAATCTATCTATGATTATCTACTCTATCTTCACGCCTTCTACAACGCTATCTTCTATCTATCTATCTATCTATCTATCATCTATCTATCTCTCTACGTAATCCACTGCTATCTATCTATTGATCTATCTATCTATCCTATCTATCTATCTACTATCTCATCTATCTATCTATCTGATCACTGCTATCTATCACTGCTATCTATCGATATCTATCTATCTATCTACATCTATCTATATATCTAATTTAGCTATCGATATCTATTATCCTTCTATCTATCTATCTGCATCTATCTCTATGATCCTTCTATCCATGTCTATCTATCTATCTATCTATCTATCTATCTTGATATCTATCGTTATCTATCTTTCTCTATCTATCTATCTCTATCACTCTCTCTATACATCTCTATCATCTTCTATCCTATCTATCTATCTATCTATCTATTATCTATATCATCTATCATCTTCATCCTATCTGTCTATATATCTACTATCTCTATCTATCCTGTCTATCTATGATCAGTCTATCTATCTATCTATCTATCTATCTATCTTATCTAATCTATCTCTCTCTCTCTTCGTATCGATCTATCTCGCTCTCTATCTATCTTATACTCTCTCTATCTATCTATCTCTCTATCTATCATTTCTATCTCTTATCTTTATCTATCTTATATCTGCTTCACTCTATCTATCTATTGCTTCTCTATCTCACTATCCTCTCTCTATCTATCTAGCTATCTCTCTCTCTCTCACACTGTAAGGTGTGTATAGAGTGTTTGTACACCTTACATTATAATGAACTAGATTATTGGTTTTTTTTTTTTTTTTGGGTGATTTTAGTGCCCCATTTGTTAGCCTTGTGCCCATGTTGTGCACCCTGGAATTCTGGAGCGTGGAGTGCACTGTACGCCACAGCATATACAAAAACACGCACACAGATACCACAAACACGCACACGCAGATTCCACAAACACGCACACAGACATAACACACAATAGCTAGGGGGCCTCACTTACCCAGAGGTGCAATTTGCTCAGGCAAATGTTGGCTTCCGTTATTTATAAAGAATTTGCACCTGGTGGTGGTAAAAAGTGGTGCAATCCTTTATTAAATACATTGCAACCGGTTTGATCTCGGGTGTCTATTGTGAAGCTGTGGCAGCCAATGTATATTCATTGTAGGTTAGCAACAGTTTTAATCCATTTTTTAGCATCAGCACAGTTGGGTAAATCAGGCCCAGAGACTGTGCCCATCGAGTCCTAATTTGTATTTTAAAAAATTGGAAAAAAGCATGCTTTTGCTCTCCCACCACGGTGGCAGTATATTTCAGAAATGACTCAGATCATCCCAGGGGTTGAAGGAAAAGAAAAAGTAGGGCAAACTGAAATATTAAAACGGTGCAGAGAAAAAGTACAAGAACAAAAAGCCACATATATGCAAGCAGAATATCTGTGTGTGTACTATAGATGGTGCGTTACATAATCCTTTATTAACTCCCAAGGAGTAAGCCTTGGAGTTCAAAATAGTAGAAACAAGATAATGGTAAACCGTACAAGGAATAGGATCCAATCAATGGGGTAAAGACTCCCCCCCTTCATTGGTCAGCCCACCCCACCAATCAATGCCATTCCACCATCAACGCACCCCACCAATCGATTCCATTCCACCAAGCAATGCATTCCACCAGATCAACGCCCACCCCCCACCAACAACGCCACCCCACCCCACAATCAATGCCATTCCAACAACAACGGCCACCCCCCAACAGCCATTCCACATCAACGCCACCCCACCAATCAATGGCCGATTCTCACCAATCAAGCCACCCTCCCACCAATCATGCCATCCCCACCAATCAATGCCACCACCACTCAATCATTGCCATTCCAACAATCAAACGCCATCCCACCTATCAAGAAATCCCACCATCGACGCACCCCAACCAATCAACGCCACCGCCACTAATCAATGTCCACCCATCACCATCAATGCATTCCAACAATACAACGCCACCCCAACCATCATCGCCACCCCACCCATCAAGGCCATCCAACAAGTCAACACACATCACCGCCCAATGTAATCCAACCACATCAATGCCATTCAACACATCAACGCCACCCCCACCAATCAACGCCAGTTCCACCTATCAACACGCCATTCCACCTATCAACGCCATCACACCTAGTCAACGTCCTCCCACTATCAACGCCATCCCACCTATCATCGCCATCCCACCTATCAACGCCTTCCAACAAATCACGCCACCCCACCACTCAACACCATCCCAACGCATCAATGCCATCCCCCTATTAACGCATCCCACTATCCAAGCCACCCACCTATCAACGCCACCCACCAATCAAATGCCAGTTCCAACATTCAACGCCAATTCAACTATCAATGTCATCTACCTATCAAACAAGCCATCCCACCTACAGACCATTCTACCTACAACGTCACCCTATCAAGTCAGTTACTACTATCAACGCAATCCCACCTACCAATGCCATCCCACCTATCAACACCATCCCACCTACCAATACCAACCCATCTACCAACGTCATCCCACCTATCAATGCCATTCCAACTATCAATGCCATTCCACCTATCAATGCCATTCTACCTATCAACGCCATCCCACCTATCAACACCATTCTACCTATCAACACCATCTCACCTATCAATGCCATTCCAACTATCAACGCCATTCCACTTATCAAGGCCATTCTACCTATCAACGCCATCTCACCTATCAACACCATTCTACCTATCAACGCCATCCCACCTATCAATGCCATTCCAACTATCAACGAAGAATGGCTTGGATAAAGTGTGACTGGCGTTGATAGTTGTAATGGCATTGAAGTGAGATGGTGTTGATAGGTTAGCAATGGTGTTGATAGGTTGAGATGGTCGTTGATAGGTAGAATGTCATTGACTGGTGGAATGGCATTGATAGTGGAATGGCATTGATGCGTGTGATGACGTTGGTAGTATGGGTTGGTATTGGTAGGTGGGGATGGTGTTGTAGGGGGATGGCATTGGTAGGTGGGATTGCGTTGAATAGTATAACTTCCGATAGGGTGCCGTTGTAGTAGAATGGTCTTGATAGGTGGGATGGCGTTGATAAGGTAGAATGACCAGTTGATAGTTGAATGGCGTGAATGTTGGAACTGGCATTTGATTGGTGGTGGCGTTGATAGGTGGGACTGGCGTTGGATGTGGGATGCGTTAATGGGTGGATGGCATTGATAGTTGGGATGGTGTTGAGTTGGTGGGGTGGCGTGCTGTGTTGGAAGGCGTTGATAGGTGGGATGGCATGATGGATGGGTGGATGGTGTTGATGTGTGGATGGACGTTGAAGGTGGATGGCGTTGATAGGTGGAATGGCGTTGATAGGTGGAATGGCGTTGATAGGTGGTGGTGGCGTTGATGTGTTGAATGGCATTGAATGTGGATGGATTACATTGAGAGGCGGGATGGTGTTGACTGTTGGATGGCCTTGATGGGTGGGGTGGCGATGCATGGTGGGGTGGCGTTATTGTTGGAATGCATTGCTGGTGAGGGTGGCATTGATTAGTGGCGGTGGGTTGATTGGTTGGGGTGGCGTCGATGGTGGTGTATTTCTTTGATAGGTGGATGGCGTTTGATTGTTGGAATGGCAATGATTGGTGGGAGTGGCATTGATTGGTGGGATGGCATGATTGGTGGGAGGGTTGGCGTTGATTGGTGAATAGCATTGATATGGTGGGTGGCGTTGATTGTGGAATGCTTGTTGTGGGGGTGGCGTTGTTGTTGGAATGGCATTATTGGTGGGGGGGTGGGTTGATTGGTGGGGGGGTGGCGTTGATCTGGTGGAAATGGCATGTTGGTGGAATGGATCGATTGGTGGGGTCGTTTGATGGTGGAATTGGGCATTGATTGGTGGGGTGGGCTGACCAGTATGACAGGGGGGGAGTTCTTTACCCCATTGATTGGAGTCCTATTCCTTTGTACGGTTTACCATTATCTTGGTTGTCTACTATTTTGAACTCAAGGCTACATCCTCTTGGGAGTATAATAAAGGATTATGTAACGCCCATCATAAGTACACAACAGACTATTCTGGCTTGCATAATTGATGGCTTTTGTTCTGTTTTTTCTCTGCACCGTTTTAATATTTCAGTTTGCCCTACTTTTCTTTCTTCAACCGCCTGGGATGATCTGAGCATTCCTGAAATATACTGCCACCGGTGGGAGAGCAAAAGCAGTGCTTTTTTCCATTTTTTTAAAATACAAATTAGCGTCGATGGTGCACAGTCTCTGGGCCTGATTTACCACACTGTGCGTGCTAAAAAATGGATTAAAACTGTGCTAACTTAAATGAATATACATTGGCTGCACAGCTTCACAATAGACACCCGAGCCATCAAACCGGTGCAATGTATTAATAAAGGATTTGCACCACTTTTTACACCCCAGGTGCATTCTTTACTAAAATACGGAAGCCAACATTTGCCTGAGCAAATTTGCACCTCTGGGTAAGTGAGGCCCCCTAGCTATTGTGTGTATGTCTGGTGTGTGTTTGTGAATCTGCTGTGCGTGTTTGTGGTATCTGTGTGCGTGTTTTTGTATTGCTTGTGGCGTATGCAGTGCAGCTCCACGCTCCAGAATTTCAGGTGCACAACATCGACAAAGGCTAACAAATGGGGCACTTAAATACAACCCAAAAAAAAAAAAAAACCATAATCTATGGTCTTATAATGTAAGGTGTACAAACAGTCTATTAACACACCTTACAGTGTGATAGAGAGAGAGATAGCTAGTATAGATAGAGAGAGAGGAGATAGATAGCATAGATTAGAGAGAAGCTGATAGAGCTAGATATAGAGATAGATAATAGATAAATAAGAATATGATAGATAGAAGAAGATAGATAGATAGATGAGAAGTATAAGATAGAAGAGAGCGAGATCAGATAGATAGCAAGAGAGAGATAGATAGATTAGATAGAGATAGATAGATAGATAGATAGATAGATAGATGATTATGATAGGACAGGATAGATAGAGATAGATAGATAGATGACAAGGATGAAGATAGATAGATCGATATAAGAAGTAGATAGATATAGATGATATAGAAGGATAGAAGACGATAGTAATGTTAGAGAGAGTATAGATAGAGATAGATAGATAGATGAGAATAGATAGATACGATAGATACATAGATAGATAGATAGATAGATGATAATAGACAGGATAGAAGGTAATAGAGAGATAGATAGAGATAGATAAGATAGATAGATAAGATAGATCGATAGCTAATAGATAATAAGATAGATAGATAGATAGATAGATAGATCAAGATAGCAGTGATAGATAGCAGTGATCAGATAGATAGATGATAGATAGATAGATAGATAGATAGGATAGATAGATAGATGATAAGATAATAGCAGTGGATAGTAGATAGATAGATAGATAGATAGGATAGATAGATGATAGATAGATAGATAGCATGCGTAGAAGCGTGAAGTATAGAAGATAGATAGTAGATAGATGATAGATGATAGATACGATAGATAAGCGTGAAGATGCAGGGATAGATAGAGATAGATAGATAGATAGAGACGATAGATAGATAGATAGATAGATAGTACAGTGGATAGATAGCAGTGATAAGATAGCTAGTAATAGGATAGATGATAGATAGATAAGATAGATAGATAGATAGCAGTGAGTAGATAGTGATAGTAGTAGATAGTAGCATGATAGATAGCAGTAGATAGATAGATCCGATTAGATAGATAGATAGATAGATAGATAGTCAGTGATCGATGAATACCATGACTAGATAGAAGTACGATAGGCAAGTGATAGATAGATAGCAAGGTGATAGATAGATAGCAGGATAATAGATAGCGTCATGATAGATATAAGATAGATAAGATAGATAGATAAGATGATAGATATAGATAGCACAGTGATGATAGATAAATTAAGCAGTGATAGATTAGATAGCCATGATGATCGATAAGAATGATAGATAGCTGCATGAGATAGATAGATAGATAATAGATAGATCGATAGAACGATAGATAGTAGGATAGATAGCAATGATAGATAGATAGCAGTATAGCAGTAGATAGATGCAGTGATAGATAGATAGGATTAGAGTAAGATAGATAATAGATAGATGCAGTGATAGATAATAGCAGTGATAATAGGATAGCAGTGATAGATAGTAAGCAGTTAGATAGATAATAATATGGAGATGGTAGATAAATAGATATATCTAACAGACAACAGACAGACAGACAGAAGACAACAGATAGATAGATATATAGTACATAAAATAGATATGGATATAGATAGATTTATGTAAATAACACAGATGATATGGAGATAGAGTTAGGTAGATAGGGAGGGGAGATGATAGAATGATAGATAAATTATGATGATAGATAGATCTAGAAGTTAAGCACCTCCCGCAATTTAACTCACCCCGTGACCCCACGCTCTTCTTAATAACACTGTTCCCAGTACAAATCAGTTACCCACAGTTGACTGGCAATTATTAAGTTGCCAACTGGATAATACAGTTGCACATATTGCCTGACTATTTTGTATTCAATTAGATCAACTGGACTGAAATGTGTTCTTGAAGACGTTTTCGTAGTATCGACTGGCTTTCTCAATTCAGAATGGACTGTGACAAGAATCTGTGGCAATTAATCTACCCTGGAAATCCACAATATAGACATGATCACGCCGGTGTTAATGGTGTGGATTAGATGTGGTCAAGAGGTGTTATAGGAACGTCCCCCAGAGTAAGGTGTTAAACCAGCATTTACCTGGCAGGACCCACGATGTGTCGCAACCACCCCCACTCTATTTAGGCTTGGTTTTCTTTATTGTTCACATAAATTTCACACAACAAGATTGAGATATGGTACTCGTGTGTGAGAAACATGGGTGTCCTATGTTGTGACATCTCTATTCACGTGTTACCCACCGAGCTGGTTGGAATGGTGAGAAACCGGCTGGGCCAAGACAGCACTCTTACCAGCAAACTGATCTCACCAAGGAACGGGTTGGTTCCTTGTGTGGATTGTGCCTGGAATCCCCTATTTAAAATACAGGGATAGTCATAAGCAAAAACATGGAATGGCTATGGGATTCTCCGTTATTTCACCTTATGTGTGGCAACTTTAATGGAGGAGGTAAAACACAAGCGCTAATACCTTTAGGCATAGCACCAGCCAGCTGTTCCGATATGTTGATGACACCTGGGTTAAAATCCCAACACGAAAGGATACAACTTCAACAGAACACATTAATGCGGGAGACCAAAATTAATTTCACAAGGAGAGATACAAACACACAAACCTGCTTTCTTGGACTGTCTGCGTAGAATGTAAGGAAAGGTAAACTGGAAGGAGAGGTTTAAGAAAACCACACACACCGATCAGTATTTGAATGTTTGATCCCACCACCTTAGATCACAAGCTGGGGGTCATCAGAAACCTGCACCACAGAGCCGAGAACATCCCCACTAACACAGAGGCGAAGGCTTTAAAGAAATGAAAAACATACTCAGAGGAGCCCTCTTACACCGTGGATATCCAGACTGGGCCGTTGCAAAAGAAGTAGAAGGGGCAAAGAAAAGAACCCAAATACCCAACAGTGAAGGGGAAAGCAGACAGGGAAGCAACATGGTCATCCCATAATGTAGCAGGAGGTCTCCGAGAATTATAAATTTTCAAAAAAACAGCGTATCCCGGTCCTGTTTTAAACCGAACAACACACTGAGGACAGTCATTGGTTACTCCATTAGAACCCAATACAAAACCAAAGAAAAGCGACATCGATATATCGGCCGTTGCAGTGCAGTGAAAAATGCTCTGATTGTATGTGGGGGGAGACCAAACAGCAACTCACAACGTATGGCCCAGCACAGAGAGCCCAATTCCTTCTGGGTCAGGACTCAGCCGTGTATCTGCATCTTAAGGATAAAGACAAACCTTTGAAGATGTATGTTACACATACTGGCGAAGGAGAATGACTGGTTCAAGAGACCGGTTTTAAATAAAGAACGACCAGGCCTAAATAGAGGTTGGGGGGGTTTCAACCACCAACTGTCTGCCATGTACAATGTGTTAACACTTACTCTGGGCGTTCTATAAACCCTCTTAGCCACTCTATCTAATCACACACACCACACTGTAACACCTGGCTGTGTTGATATGCTACTTGGGATTTCCAGGGTACATAATTGCCACACGATATTCTGTACAATCATCTGATTAGAAACCAGTCGGATTGACTAGCGAACGTCTTCAAGAACTCATTTCAGTCCAGTTGATTATAGTGAATACAACAGATACTACCATACCTGATGAGATGAGAACTCTCACAGCAAGTTTTGCCCCAGTGACTGGGATAATCAGTTTGCCCCAGTAACTGTATGAATAAAGTTTTTGCCCACTGCCATTGGCCCTACTGAATGTAGGAGTGTCCCACCACTGCCACTAATTAATGGTTTCAGTGTCCCTGTCACAGTGAGTTAGGCCAGCATTTACTTGAAACTGTGGAAGCAGACTCCGAGATGTGGCAGGATTCTCTCTAGGAGCTGTCCGCTCTGCCATGTTTCCCTCCACCCCAGTGGTGAACTACGCCACCCCCCACACTGCGGGGGCCCCGGCCCAGTATGGTAAGATTGGCCGCCACTACAAACCCAGATGCCTGCCGGGTACACTGTTTTAAAAAACACAGCTGATCGGCGTATTAAGAAAACATACACCAATCAGTTGTTAATACAGACCATACCCGAACTTCCGGTTCAGTCGTGGAAGTTCGGGTCCGGTCTTTTAAACAGCTGATCACCCGTAATGTTTCATTGCATACGCGTGTCAGCTGTTTAAAACAGCTGACGCCTGTGCGGGATCTTGGATAAGGAAGGGGGTCCCAAATGGGGCCCGGCCTCCTTTCTTGGGGGGGGTGGCGGCCCCTGCACGGTACCCCCTGTCCGCCCCCCTGTGATTGTCCTACCCACATTTTTGTTACTGTAGATTAATTGAAACATGTGTATATGGGAGGCTTCTTCAGTAACTAAAACTAAGTAAAGCTACTAAACACCACTGGGGCTTGTTATGTGCTCCTCCCCACTGTCCCAGCGACTTCTTTAACGTTAGACGCTCCCTCCCTTACTACATTATTCCGTGTCATTGCAACCCAATGCCCTACCAGTGCATTATGCAATTTGAGATCACAACATGAATGCCAGATAGGAACTCTCAAGATAAAAATGACTCGCTTGGGTACAATGTGGTTCTTTAGACATTAGAGTTGATAGATCACATCGGATCTAATATCTGCTGTGTATGGCCACTTTAGGCTTTGTCTTCTATCATATAAACTGTGCAGTGGATGAGTCTAGCTCCACCCCTTATTTTGTCCTTTTTCAAGTGTGAGACCTAAGTCCTTCATGAAGCATCTTCCATCCTCCTTCTCGCATGTAATACTGTTCACTGCTATAACAAAAAAAAATGGGGGACATTAGAAAGAATGGCCTCTTTATAATAGTTCGATATATCATGGTGTGTCCTATGAATTCCATTACTGTATGCCTGCTATGCTTCTGATGGCCTCATGGAAACTGAGTGAGCCATTTAGAAACCTGTACTGAGCCTATCCTGAGCCTGAGCATTGCTCAGAGAGACAGAAGGGGGATAACTTCCAGTCAATTGTGCGTGATGTCATTGTCATCTAGCAACGACAGTTTACTATGGAAGAACCAGGAAGCAGAACAGGGGAAACAGGACATTGTGCAGGATTGAGGTCAGACTTATATTTCAGATTTAACGACCTTACATTTAGGGCTTGGGGGGGTGATTTCCTGTATGTAAGTTTTACTATTCGGGGTGGACTTGCCTCTTTAAACCTATACCTACCTGTCTATTCCATGTTTGCGCAGCCATGCCTTAAGGGTACTACACACGTTGTTTGGGCGGTCCCGACCCCGCGACGCACGATGTGGAACGAACAAAGTTTCAGCCGATAAGTGCCGGGTATGGGCAACTTATAATTAAGTTTGCCCATGGTATAATCATGTTGCCCCACAGTAACTGGGTATATCATGTTTGCCCAACGAGTAACTGGCATCTTAGTTTTGCACCAGTGACTGTTACAATCAAGTTTGCCCATGACTGGTGACATACCTGAAGTGGGGTGACACCATTATGTGGGTGACACCATATGTTATGATAAATGGGGGTGACAGAAGAAAGTACTTAAAAGGGAAAAATAGCTGCACCTAGGAAATCCTCCGCTCACGAGTCACATCAAACATAATAGGCCCCTATGGTGGTACCGCCCATGAGTTTCTGGGGTTGGGTGTTGCAATTTAATTTCTGGGGTGGACTTTGCCCTTTATCTATAGACCCCCACCCACACACAACACACACACACACACATGTCTGCTTCATACAGACGAGCTGATAACTTTTTCTTTCAAGTTAACTATGTGCTGCCTTGGCTGACAGTATGTAAATGTGCATGGCATGGGGGGGTCCTATCATGCTACATTTACCATACGGTCAGCCGAGCAGCACAGAGTTAACTTAAGACAGAGGAGCTCGTGTCTCCCACATACAAGGGCACTGACCTCCCCATTCATTATCTCCCTGTTCACTCAGCCCGCGCTTTCCTAGCCAGCCGCTGTGCAGCACAGCAGGAGCCGCGTAGGTTGTCCCCACCGCCTGGCCCAGATTCTTCCACAGTTCCCCTCACAGCACTCGTTTGTATAGAGAATTTCTCGTCAGGTCTTTGTATAGAGGATACTTTCCGGTCTTTATGGAGACTTACACTGCCCGGACACTTAATATACAGGACAGGCCAGGAACACAGTAGGGGTGCCGGGACACTGGAAAAGCACCCAAAAACTGGCAAAATAGGCGATGGTTGTGAGCATCACAAATGAAACCAGTATGGTTGGAAACTTGGAAGGGGGGGGGCACTTGGGCGGCTCTTTGCATCTTTAATCGTGCCCAGCCTTGTAGCGCCGCCACTGGGCGTATGTTGGTATGTATGTAGAATGTCGTCTGTTTTTTGTGTCAGTTGTTTAAACCTTTGTCTGGCTCTGGCTCATAGAAATAATGGCACCATTAACCTATGTAGCGGTGATACAGAGGGGCTCATTTTCGAGAGCCGCCTATCGCTCTGGGTAAATGCTTCTTCTACTCTATTTAAATTTGCGTTTTCAAAGTGTGGGTAAATCCCTGTAATCCACTGTGGGATTTTAAGAGCAGCATTTGCTGGCATATTGGCGCAAGAACGCGATATTAAAAAGCGTGGGCTCCGGATGTGCGGTGATTTTTTGGCATCAACGCCGATCCGATTAATATTGAGCTAAAGTGCGTCTTCTAACCGGTATCGCACCATTACCCACGACTTAACTCCATATATTTGGCCCAGCGACTTGTGGGTAAAATGAGGCCCAAAGTGCCGGCCTGCAGGTTTCTTTCTTTGTTATCACCACAGTGGGAACATAGCACAAGCACAGTGGGACATCAGTAACACAAGCATAGTGGGACAGAAGTACATAAGCACATGGGACATAGTACTGACTACAAGCACAGTGGACATAGTACTACAGCACAGTGGTACATAGTACTAACTGCACAGTGGACATAAGTACCTACAAGCGCAGTGGGACATAGAACTACAAGCGCAGTGGGACATATTACTACAAGCCGCAGTGGGACATAGTACATACAAGCGGCAGTGGGCCATAGTACTACAAGCCAAGTGGGAACATAGTACGTACAAGCCACAGTGGGGACATAGTACTACAAGCAACATGGGACTAGACTAGCAAGCACAGTGGGACATAGTACTACAACGCAGTGGGACAAAGTAACTACAATTGCAGTTGTACATAGTACTACAGTGCAGTGGGACATAGTACTACAAGCGCAGTGGGACATAGTACTACAACACAGTGGGAGCATAGTACTACAAGCGCAGTGGGACATAGTAACTCAAGCACAGTGGGACACAAGTACTACAAGGCACCGTGTGGGACATAGTACTACAAGCGCAGTGTGGACATAGTAATACAAGCGCAGTGGTGGGACATAGTACTCAAGCGCAGTCGTGGACATAGTACTACAGTCAACAGTTGGACAAAGTCACTACAAGCCACAGTGTGGTACATAGTACTCAAAGCACAGTGGGACATAGTACTCTAACACATTGGGAGCATAGTAACTATAAGCAAGTGGGACCTAGTACTACAAGCACAGTGTGGGACATAGTACTACAAGCACATGTCGGACATAGTCTACAAGACACAGTGGGACATAGTACTACAAGCGCAGTGGACATAGTACTACAAGCACAGTGTGGGACATATACTACAAGCACAGTGGGACATAGTAACTATAAGCACCGTGGGACATAGGTAATACAAGTTACAGTGTGGGACATAGTAAACTACAAAGCACAGTGTCTGACATAGTAACATAAACAAGCACAGTGGGGACTATAGCTACAACCCGTGGGACATATGTACTATAGCACAGTGGGATATACTACAAGCCAGTGGGGACATAGTACTCAAGCACAGTGGACATAGCTACTTACAAGCTCAGTGGTGGGACTAGTACTACAAGCGCATGTGGTTACATAGTACCTACAAGCACATTTTCGACATAGTACTTAGCAACAACAGTGGGACATAGTACTACAAGCGCAGTGGACTAGTACTATAACCAGTGGGACATAGTACTACAAGCACGTGGGACATAGTCCTACAAGCCGGGCGTGTGGACATAGTACTACAAGCGCAGTGTGGGACAATAGTACTATAAGCACAGTGGGACATAGTACTACAAATCACGTGGACATAGTACTACAAGCGCAGGTGGGACATAGTACTTACAAGCACCGTGGGGACCTGTACTATAAGCACAGTGGAGCATAGTACTACAAGCACAGTGGACAATAGTACTACAAGCGCAGTGTGGGGACTAGTACTACAAGCGACAGTTTAGGTACATATTACTACCAGCACAGTTGGGACCATAGTACACAAGCACAGTGTCGGACTCGTATAAAGCACAGGGGACATAGTACTACAAGCGCAGTGGGACATAGTACTACAGCAACAGTGGGACATAGTACTAACAAGCACAGTGTGGGGGACATAAGTACTACAACACAGTGTCGGACATCGTACTACAATCACCGTGGGACATAGTACTACAAGCGCAGTGGGACATAAGTACTACAAGCACACTTGTGGGACATAGTACTACAAGCACATTGGGACTAGTACTATACGCACAGTGGGACATAGTAACTGACAAGCACAGTGGTGGGACATAGTACTATACAAGCCCAGTGTCGACATATACTACAACACCTTGGGACTGTCTACAAGCACAGTGTGACATAGTACTAAAGCACAGTGGACATAGTACCTACAAGCACAGTGTGGACCTAGTACTATAAGCACAGGTGGACATAGTACTACCAGCCACAGTTCGGACATAGTACTACAATCCCAGTGGGACATAGTAACTCCAAGCACAGTGTGGGACATAGTAACTACAAGCACCGTGGACATAGTACTATAGCACAGTGGGATCATGTACTCACAAGCACAGTGGGACTAGTACTAATAAGCCACGTGGGACAAGTACTACCAGCACAGTGTGACATAGTCCTATAACACATGGTGGGCATGACTACAACTACCACAAGCACAGTGTCCGACATCGTACTACTACAAGACAGTGGACTAGTACTACAAGCACTGGGACATAGTACGTGAACACGTGCAGTGGGACATATTAACTACAAGCACATGTGGGACTAAAACTAGTACTAAAGCACAGTGGTAATATTACTACAGCGCAGTGGGACTAGTACTACAAGCGCAGTGTGGGCATAGTCTACAAGCGCAGTGGGGGAAAATAGTTACTACAAGCGCATTGGTGGGCATAGTACTACAGCACAGTTCGTACATAGTCTACAAGCACCATGGGACATATACTACAAGCGCAGTGTGGGACAATATACTAACAAAGGCGCATGTTGGACATAGTACCTACAAGCCGTGTGGGACCTAGTTACTACTACCAAGCATAGCACAGTGTTCGACATAGTACTACAAGCCCGCAGTGGTGACATAGTAACTCTACAAGCGCAGCGTGGGACCATAGACTAAAGCACAGGTGACATAGTACTCTACTCTCTACTACAAGCACAGTTGGGACAAGTACAAACTACAGCGCAGTGTGGGAACAATAGTACCTGATTACAAGCCAGTTGTGGGCCATTATATAAGCACATTGGAGACATAGTACTTTTTTGGACTAGAGGGGAATATGTTTTTAACAACCTTCAATACTGGTTACAAGTATGAAATTAATTAATGCAATGGGTTTCACCACAAAAAAGGAATACATTTTATATTCTTCCCCGAGACATCAGTTATTTTCACTATACTAGCATGGGCGTATGTCTTTATACAACATCCAATATATGTTACTATGTAACTGTTATACAGAACATTTATGGGTAGGGGTATAAAGGTTGGAATAGATGGGAGTATGTCTTTATACAACATCCAATACTCTGTTACTATGTAAACTGTTATATAGACATGATGGGTTATAGGTAAAAAGGTTGGATAGATGGCCGTATGTCTTATACAACCTCTAATACTAGGTTAACATGTAAACTATTATACGACATTATGGTAGTGTTAAAGGTTGGACTAGATGGGGACGTTGTGTCTTATTCAACCTCCAAATACTATGTTACTATGTAACTGTTATAGAGACATTATGGGAGTAGGGTTAAAGGTTGAATGATGGAGACGTGGTCTTTATCACCTCCAACACTTGTTACTATGTAATGTATACAGAAATATGGTCGGGTATAATAAAGGTTGGACGAGATGGGGAATAGGTTTTATACAACCTTCAATACTGTGTACAAAGTATGAATTAATTAATGCAATGTGTTTCACCACAAAAAAGGATACATTTAGATTCTTTCCCGCTCCATAAGTTATTTTCCCCTTCATCTCTCTGAGTTTGCTTAGTAGAGTTATTATGTAATTTGGCACAAAATAATTACTAGTTTCAAATGACAAAACATTTTGGTACAACCTGCTTGAAATTTCTGTATTGCAAATTTGCAGTTTCACACTTCTAAATTCATGCATGAAAACATTAGGGATCTGAAGGAGACCAGTGGTCTTCTAGACTGCACAGCCAGACGGGCAATGCATATAAGAAGGCATTACTTTGGACAAGGTGACATTGATGATCTTTGAGAACCTATTAGGTTCGATAGGTATCTGTCCACAATCTCCTTCATTATTTCCCATAAGTTATGTGTGATTGATTCTTTAAAGCTGTAACTTCTTTGTAACATTATCGGTGCTGGGATTACTTTAGTTCTATCATTTGAAAGCCTTGGCACATCGCATCAAAACACTCACCTTGTGCCCTAGGAGAACTTCATCCCAGAAGTGAAGAGTGAAGAGTTCTGATAATAATCTGAGACTGACAAATCCCAAGCCATTCATTACAATACCTTGTAAATTTCTAATTTCTATACAATCTTCCTGGGCTTCACCATTTGTCATATACAACCTTACTCTAACTTCTCAGTACGGTTTTACTATGTACTTGTGGCCTTTCCATCTTACCGATCACGCTATGACTGCCATCTTAAATTGTTGACATCACGATGATTGTCATTGGTTTACTGTGATGAAACTGTAGCGGCAGATCACCTGGGATTTTACAACAAGACTGGGGGATAAGATAAATTCCAATTGACCAACTGGTCAAAGCAGCAGCGGGAGTTACCTATATCGGTATCATGTGGCTGTTGTTATAGGTGGGATGGTGTTGACTAGTGGGATGCGTATGGTTGTGTGGGATTGGCAAAATTGATAGGTGTGGTGTGTTGAGTCATGGTGGAATTGATGTGAGAGGTTAAATGGTTTGATAGGTACGAATGGCGTTGATAGGAGATGGGCATTGATCGTGGAAGGACCTATCAACGCCATCCCACCTATCAATGCCATTCCAACTATCAACGCCATTCCACCTATCAATGCCATTCTACCTATCAACGCCATTCTACCTATCAACACCATTCTACCTATCAACACCATTCCACCTATCAACACCATCCCACCTATCAATGCCATCCCACCAACCAATACCATCCCACCTATCAACACCATCCCACCTATCAACACCATCCAATGATACCGAATATGTTAAACTCCCGCTGCTTTGAACTCAGTTTGGTTCAATTTGAATTTATCTCTAGTCCCCAGTCTTGTTGCTAAAATCCAGGGTGATTGTCTGCTACAGTTTCAGTCACAGTAAACCAATGACATCATCGTTATGTCACAATGAAGATGGCAGTCATAGCTGGATCGGTAGATGGATAAGGCACAAGTACATAGTAAAAGTACTGAGAAGTTAGAGTAAGGTTGGATATGACAAATGGTGAAGCCCCAGGAAAGATTTATAGAAATTAGAACTTTACAAAGGGTGATGTAATGATGCTTGGGATTTGTTCAGTCTCAGATTAATTATCAGAACTCTTCAATCTTCACTTCTTGGTAACGTTTCCCTAGGGCACAAGGTGAGTTTTTGATGCCGATGTGCCAAGCTTTCAAAGTGATAGAACATAAAGTAATCCAGCACCGATAACTGTCTACAAAGAAGTTTACAGCTATTAAAGAATCAATCAAACATAACTTTATGGAGAAATAATGAAGGAGATTGTGGCAAGATACATATCGAACCCTAATAGGTTCTCAAAGTATAATGCAATGTACCTTTTCCAAAAGTAATGCCTTTCTTATATGATTGCCCGTCTGGCTGTGAAGTCTAGAAGACCACTGGTCTCCTTCAGAGCCCCTAATGGTTTCAGCATGAAATTTAGAAGTTGAAAACTGAAAATTTTGCAATAAAATTTCAGCAGGTTTGTACCAAAATGTTTGTCATTGAAACTAGTAATTATTTTGTGCCAAAATTACAGAATAACTCTACTAAGCAAACTCAGAGAGATGAAGGGAAAATAACTTATGTATCGGGGAAGAATATAAATGTATCCTTTTTTGTGGTGAAACACATTGCATTAATTAATTTCATACTTTGTAACACAGTATTGAAGGTTGTATAAAAACATATTCCCATCTAGTCCAACCTTTATACCCTACCCATAATGTCTGTATAACAGTTACATAGTAACATAGTATTGGAGGTTGAATAAAGACACACGTCCATCTAGTCCAACCTTTATACCCTAACCATAGTCTCTATAAACAGTTATGTAACATAGTATTGGATGTTATAAAGACAACGTCCATCTAGTCCAACCTTATACACTACCCATAATGTATTGATAATAGTTACATAGTAACCATAGTATTAGAGGTTGTATAAGCATACGCCATCTAGGTCCAACCTTTATACCCTACCCATAATGTCTATATAACAGTTACATAGTAACATAGTATTGGAGGTGTATAAAGACATACGCCCATCTATTCCAACCTTTATACCCTACCCATAATGTCTGTATAACAGTTACTATAGTAACATAGTATTGGAGGTTGTATAAAGACATACGCATCTAGATGAAGGAAAATAACTATGTATCGGGGAAGAATATAAATGTATCCTTTTTGTGGTGAAAACACATTGCATTAATTAAGTTCATACTTTGTAAACACAGTATTGGAAGGTGTTATAAAAACCTATTCCCATCTAGTCCACTTTATACCCTACCATATGTCTGTATAACAGTTACATAGTAACATAGTATTGGGGTTGGAATAAAGACACACGTCCATCTAGTCCAACCTTTATACCCTACCCATAATGTCTCTATAACAGTTACATAGTACATAGTATTGGAGGTTGTATAAAGACTACGTCCATCGGTACAACCTTTATACACTACCATAATGGTCGGTTATAATAGTTACATAGTTAACATATGTATTAGAGGTTGTATAAAGACATACGCCAATCTAGCCAACCTTTATACCCTACCCATAATGTCTGTATATAACAGTTACATAGTAACATAGTATTGGAGGTTGTATAAAAGACATACGCCATCTAGTCCAACCTTTATACCCTACCCAAATGTCTGATAACAGTTACATAGTAACATGTATTGGAGGTTGTATAAAGACATACGCCATCAGCCAAATTTATACCTACCCATAATGTTCTGTATAACAGTACATAGTAAACATAGTATTGGAGGTTGTATAAAGACATACGTCCATCTAGTCCAACCTTTATATCCTACCATAATGTCTGTATAACAGTTACATAACATAGTATTGGAGTTTGTAATAAAGACCTACGTCCATCTAGTCCAACCTTTATACCTACCCATAATGTCTATAACAGTTACATAGTAACATAGTATTGGAGGTTTGTATAAAGACATACGTCCATCTAGTCAACTTTATACCCTACCCATAATGTCTGTATATAACAGTTACATAGTAACTTAGTAATTGGAGGTGTATAAAGACATACCGTCCATCTAGTCCAACCTTTATACCTTACCCATAATGTCTGTATAACAGTTACCTAGTAAATAGTATGGAGGTTTGTATAAAGACATACGCCATCTAGTCCAACCTTATACCCTCCCATAATGTCTGTATAACAGTTACATAGTACATATATTGGAGGTTGTATAAAGACATACGTCCCTCTAGTCAAACCTTTATACCCTACCCATAATGTCTGTATAACCAGTACATAGTAACATAGTATTGGGAGGTTGTATAAAGACATACGTCCATCTAGTCCAACCTTTTATCACTACCCATAATGTCTGTATAACAGTTACATAGTACTAGTATTGGAGGTTGTATAAAGGACATACGCATCTAGTCCAAACCTTTATACCCTACCATAATGTCTGTATAACAGTTACATAGTAACATAGATTGGAGGTTGTATAAAGACATACGTCCATCTAGTCACACCTTATACACCTACCCATAATGTTCGATAAACAGTTACATAGAACATAGTATTGGAGGTTGTAAAGACCATACTGCCATCTAGTCAACCTTTATACCCTACCCAAATGTCTGTATAACAGTTACATAGTAATATGTATTGGGGTTGTATAAAGACATAGTCCATCTAGTCCAACCTTTATTCTACCCATAATGTCTGTTTAACAGTTACATAGTAAACTAGTATGAGGGGTTATAAAGACATACGTCCATCTAGTCCAACCTTTATACCTACCCATAGTGTGTATAACAGTTACATAGAAACATAGTATTGGAGGTTGTATAAAGACTACGCCCATCTAGTCCAACCTTTATACCCTACCATAATGTCTGTATACCACAGTTACATAGTAACATAGTATTGGGGTTGTATAAAGACACTCCATCTAGTCCAACGTATACCCTACCCAAATGTCTGTTAAACAGTTTACATAGTAACATAGTATTGGAGGTTGTATAAAGACAACTCCATCTAGTCCACCTTTATTACCCTACCATAATGTCTGTATAACAGTTACATAGTACATAGTATTGGGGGTTGTATAAGACATACAATCCATTAGTCCAACCTTTCTCCTACCCATAATGTCTGTTAACAGTTTACATAGTAAACATAGTATTGGAGGTTGTATAAAGACATCACATCCATCTAGTCCCAACCTTTATACCCTACCCTAATGTCTGTATAACAGTACATAGTAACATAGTATTGGAGGTTGTATAAAGACATACATCCACTAGTCCAACTTTATACCCTACCCATAATGTCTGTTAACAGTTACATAGTAAATAGTATTGGAGGTTGTATAAAGACACACATCCATCTAGTCCAACCTTTATACCTACCATAATGTCTGTATAACAGTACATAGTAAACATAGTATTGAGGTTGATAAAGACATACCATCTAGTCCAACCTTTAACCCTACCCATAATGTCTGATAACAGTCCATAGTACCATAGTATTGGAGGTTGTATAAAGACTACATCCACTAGTCCAACCTTTTACCCTACCCATAATGTTCGGTATAACAGGTTACATAGTAACTAGTATTGAGGTTGTATAAAGACATACATCCATCTAGTCCAACCTTTATACCCTACCCATAATGTCGTATAACAGTACAGTAACATAGTATTGGAGGTTGTATAAAGACATACACCATCTAGTCCAACCTTTATACCCTCCCATAATGTCTGTATAACAGAATTACATAGTAACATAGTATTGGAGGTTGTATAAGACATACATCCATCTAGTCCAACCTTTATACCCTACCCATAATGTCTGTTAACAGTTACATAGTAAACATAGTATTGGAGGTTGTATAAAGACATACGTCCATCTAGTCCAACCTTTATACACTACCCATAATGTCTGTATAACAGAAAAACATAGTAAATGTATTGGAGGTTGTTATAAAGACAAATACTCCATTAGTCCAACCTTTATACCTACCCATAATGGTCTGTGTAACAGTTACATAGTAACATAGTATTGGAGGTTGTATAAAGACATCGCTCCATCTAGTCCAACCTTTACACTACCCATAATGTCTGTATAACAGAAACATAGTAAACTTGTATGGGAGGTTGTATAAAGACATACGTCCATCTAGTCCAACCTTTATACCCTACCCATAATGTCTGTATAACAGTTACATAGTAACATAGTATTGGAGGTTGTATTAGTAAAGACATAGTCCATCTAGTCAACCTTTATACCCTACCCATAAGTTCTGTTTAACAGAAACATAGTAACTTTGTATTGGAGGTTGTATAAAGACATACGTCCATCTAGTCAACCTTTATAACCCTACCATAATGTCTGTATAACAGAAACATAGTAACTTTGTATTGGGAGTTTGTATAAAGATACGTCCATCTAGTCCAAACCTTTATACCACCCATAATGTCTGTATAACAGAAAATAGTAACTTTGTATTGGAGGTTTATAAGACATAGCCATCTAGTCCAACCTTATTAAACCCATAATGTCTGTATAACAGTTACATAGTAACATAGTATTGGAGGTTTGTATAAAGACATACGCCATCTAGTCCAACCTTTATACCTACCCATAATGTCTGTATAACAGAAACATAGTAACTTTGTATTGGAGTTGTATAAAGACATACGTCCATCTAGTCCAAACTTTATACCCTACCCATAATGTCTGTATAAAAGTACATAGTAACATAGTATTGGAGGTTGTTATAAAGACATACGTCCATCTAGTCCAACCTTTATACCCTACCCATAATGTCTGTATAACAGAAACATAGTAACTTTGTATTGGGAGTTGTATAAAGAAATAGTCCATTAGTCCAACTTTATACCCACCCATAATGTCTGTATAAACAGTTACATAGAACATAGATTGGAGTTGTATTAAAGACATCGTCCATCTAGCCAACCTTTATACCCTACCCATAATGTCTGTATAACAGTACATAGTAACATGTATGGAGGTTGTATAAAGACATACGCCCATCTAGTCCAACCTTATTACCACTACCCATAATGTCTGTATAACAGGAAACATAGTAAATTGTATTGGGAGGTTGTATAAAAGACATACGTCCATCAGTCCAACCTTATACCCTACCCATAATGTCTGTATAACAGTTAAATAGTAACATAGTATTGGAGTTGTATAAAGACATAGTCCATCTAGTCCAACCTTTATACCCTAACATACATGTCTGTATAACAGTAAACATCGTAACTTGTATTGGAGGTGTATAAAGGACATACGTCCATCTAGTCCAACCTTTATACCCTACCCATAATGTGCTTTAACAGAAACATAGTAACTTTGTATTGGAGGTTGTATAAAGAAAACATCCATCTAGTCCAACCTTTACCATACCCATAATGTCTGTATAACAGAAACATAGAACATGTATTGGAGGTTGTATAAAGACATGTCCATCTAGTCCACCTTTATACCCTACCCATATGTTGTATAACAGTTACATAGTAACATAGTATTGGAGGTTGAATAAAGACACACGTCCATCTAGTCCAACCTTTATACCCTACCCATAATGTCTCTATAACAGTTACATAGTAACATAGTATTGGAGGTTGAATAAAGACACTTGTCTGAGTATAACAGTTACATAGTAAAATGTATTGGGAGTTTGTATAAAGACATAAGTCCATTAGTCCAACCTTTAACACTACCCATAATGTCTGTATAACGAAACATAGTAACAAGTATTGGAGGTTGTATAAAGACATACGTCCATCTAGTCCAACCTTTATACCCTTACCCATAATGTCTGTATAACAGTTACATAGTAACATAGTATGGAGGTTGTATAAAGACATACGCCCATCTAGTCCAACCTTTATACACTACCATAATGTCTGTATAACAGAAACAAGTAACTTTGTATGGGAGGTTGTATAAAGACATACGTCCATCTAGTCCAACCTTATACCCACCCATAATGTCGTATAACAGTACATAGTAACATAGTATTGGAGGTTGTATAAAGACATACGTCCATCTAGTCCAACCTTATACCCTACCCATATGTCTGTATAACAGTTACATAGTAACATAGTATTGGAGGTTGTATAAAGACATACGTCCATCTAGTCCAACCTTTATACACTACCCATAATGTCTGTATAACAGAACATAGTAACTTTGTATTGGAGGTTGTATAAGACATACGTCCATCTAGTCCAACCTTTATACCCTACCCATAATGTCTGTTCTGTATAACAGTTACATAGTAACATAGTATTGGAGTTGTATAAAGACATAGGTCCATCTAGTCCAAACTTTATACCCTACCCATAATGTCGTATAACAGAAACATAGTAACATTTGTATGGAGGTTGTATAAAGACATACGTCCATCTAGTCCAACCTTTATACCCTACCCATAATGTCTGTATAACAGAAACATAGTAACTATGTATTGGAGGTTGTATAAAGACACAAATCCCATCTAGTCCAACCTTTATACCCTACCCATAATGTCTGTATAACAGTTACATAGTAACATAGTATTGGAGGTTGTATAAAGACATAGGTCCATCTAGTCCAACTTTTATACCCTACCCCTAATGTCTGTATAACAGACATAGTAACTTTGTATGAGGTTGTATAAAAGACACTCCATCTAGTCCAACCTTTATACCTACCCATAATGTCTGTATAACAGAAAATAGTAAATGTATTGGAGGTTGTATAAAGACATACGTCCATCTAGTCCAACCTTTATACCCTACCCATAATGTCGTAAAAGTACATAGTAACATAGTATTGGAGGTTGTATAAAGACAATCCCATCTAGTCCAACCTTTATTTGTCTGTATAACAGTTACATAGTAACATAGTATTGGAGTTTGTATAAAGACATACGTCCATCTAGTCCAACCTTTATACACTACCCATAATGTCTGTATAACAGAAACATAGTAACTTTGTATTGGAGGTTGTATAAAGACATACGTCCATCTAGTCCAACCTTTATACCCTACCCATAATGTCTGTATAACAGTTACATAGTAACATAGTATTGGAGGTTGTATAAAGACATACGCCCATCTAGTCCAACCTTTATACACTACCCATAATGTCTGTATAACAGAAACATAGTAACTTTGTATTGGGAGGTTGTATAAAGACATACGTCCATCTAGTCCAACCTTATACCCACCCATAATGTCGTATAACAGTTACATAGTAACATAGTATTGGAGGTTGTATAAAGACATACGTCCATCTAGTCCAACCTTTATACCCTACCCATATGTCTGTATAACAGTTACATAGGAACATAGTATTGGAGGTTGTATAAAGACATACGCCCATCTAGTCCAACCTTTATACACTACCCATAATGTCTGTATAACAGAAACATAGTAACTTTGTATTGGGAGGTTGTATAAGACATACGTCCATCTAGTCCAACCTTTATACCTACCCATAATGTCTGTATAACAGTTACATAGTAACATAGTATTGGAGTTTGTATAAAGACATAGGTCCATCTAGTCCAAACTTTAACCCTACCCATAATGTCGTATAACAGAAACATAGTAAATTTGTATGGAGGTTGTATAAAGACATACGTCCATCTAGTCCAACCTTTATACCCTACCCATAATGTCTGTATAACAGAAACATAGTAACTTTGTATTGGAGGTTGTATAAAGACACAAATCCATCTAGTCCAACCTTTATACCCTACCCATAATGTCTGTATAACAGTTACATAGTAACATAGTATTGGAGTTGTATAAAGACATAGGTCCATCTAGTCCACTTTATACCCTACCCATAATGTCTGTATAACAGAAACATAGTAACTTTGTATTGGAGGTTGTATAAAGACACGTCCATCTAGTCCAACCTTTATACCTACCCATAATGTCTGTATAACAGAAACATAGTAACTTTGTATTGGAGGTTGTATAAAGACATACGTCCATCTAGTCCAAACTTTATACCCTACCCATAATGTCTGTATAATAGTTACATAGTAACATAGTATTGGAGGTTGTATAAAGACATATGCCCATCTAGTCCAACCTTTATACCCTACCCATAATTCTGTATAACAGTTACATAGTAACATAGTAATGGAGGTTGTATAAAGACATACGTCCATCTAGTCCAAACTTTTACCCTACCCATAATGTCTGTATAACAGAATAGTGACATAGTATTGGAGGTTGTATAAGACATACATCCATCTAGTCCAACCTTTATACCCTACCCATAATGTCTGTATAACAGTTACATAGTAACATAGTATTGAGGTTGTATAAAGAACATACATCCATCTAGTCCAACCTTTATACCTACATAATGTCTGTATAACAGTTACATAGTAACATAGTATTGGAGGTTGTATAAAGACACATACGTCCATCTAGTCCAACCTTTATACCCTACCCATAATGTCTGTATAACAGAAACATAGTAACTTGTA
>CM033472.1:8650070-8713625 GCA_019447015.1 Hymenochirus boettgeri
GTATTGGAGGTTGTATAAAGACACACATCCATCTAGTCCAACCTTTATACCCTACCCTACCGAAATCAAACGCTAGTTTCGAGGGTTACCGATATTACAAACTTTTTCAACTAATTTTCATTTTTGATAATCATCTACTTTCAGGTTCAAGGTTATTTTCGAGGGTAACCGAAATTTTGGGATTGTCAGGTTTTTCCCGAGTTCCATAAATGGAATGAAACTCCCACGTTTCATCCATCTCTAATTACCCCCTCTGAATGATATGTGATAAGGAATACAGAAATAGAAGCATACTGTATTGTATATGTATGGCAAAAGATACACATATGTGCCAGGGTTTATTTTGCTGGTAGATACACAGAACAGGCTCAGAATTGTGTCTGTTGAATTCAAAATTCTGCACAGAAACCATAAAATTTTGCTACAGAAACTTCGGTTCAGGTCAAAACTTCCGAACATCCCTTAATGCTTCAGATTGATTATTACAGCAAGTTTAAAAGCACCGGACCCCCTACCCCCACACACACACACACACCACCTAATAATTCCATTTTCAAGAAAAATAAAATTGTAATAATTCCATAAACCTAAACTACTGTACTGGGAGTATTAGGGTCATATACTCTACATTGCACTTGTGTCCAGTGGGTATAGGAATGTACTAATCAGAGGGATTTACCTAATGACCTACCATGAGCCTAGTTTTCCTAACAGAGTTGAAAACCAGTTATTCCACCACCGAAACCAGGTTGGTTGATATGGTAGTTCCATTGTTCAGTTGACTTGCTGCCATATAAATTGTTACTCAGTGCTTTGGTTTTTTTTTGGGGGGGGTGTGAAAAACAAGTTAATGTTTGATAATAAGATTAACAAATTATAGTACGTGGCCCAAGAGCCAATACTGATAGCTCATTATATAGAAGGCGTCTGATTGGAGAAGCATTTTGCATACTTGATTAATGCTTGCCCTGCCCCCACTTCTTTGCCACATGGCAAAGTGGGGGAAAAAAAATCTTTCTTTTTTTTCATTTTTATGCTTTATTTGTCCTTTAAATAAGACAGCATAGCAACATGTTCTGCTAAGAAATGGAACATAAAAGGCAACATTCCATATGATTTGACAGTCGGTAAATAATTTACTCTCCTGCTGTGCATGGGATTGGTTGAGAGAGGTCGGGTGACTGCTCTGAGATACAAGACTGTTAAATGGAAGGCAGATCCTAAGTCTAAAGGCCATAGTTATGTAAGACTCTGCTAGACCGGGTGCAAATTGTTCTCCCATTACAAATAAATATTTAACTTTTGTTATGGGAAGAATTAGATTTAAAAGATTTAAAGGGGAACTGTACATTTACATTTGACACCGAGAGCTCGGACTTTGATCCTGTCTTGTTCTTCCCTAAGAGACAACTGATCGCAGGTAAAATCCCTAAACTTAAATCCGTTTAATCGATTTCAACATCTTTCCCAATCATCAGACTGGAAATTCTGAATGAAATATAGATCCAGCAATGATGTGTGGCCCATATTTATAAAGACGCAGAATTGCTGCTCAATCGCTGCTGTACAATCAAGATCGCGATCATTCATTTAGGATCATAATTGTACGATCGCAAATACAATACCATTGCGCACGGTATTAGTTCTGCATGGTATTGCATAGCCGCCAGTAGTAAATGTACAACAGCGCCCGTAATTTAACAACGGGGCAGCCATATTTATCTGATAAAGGAATATGGCGCTTTGGCCCTCAGGATGTTTGAAAATTAAAACTTCCAGCCTTCCCTTGCTACACTGGACAAGAGGAACACAGGTTAGACATCCTTGCTATACACCCATGTAAAGATGGGTTCCAGTAGTCGGTACAGGGCTGAGAGGCTGGGTTATGGTAATTCCAGGTGGGATTGATAATCCCTACCTCCCAATATCATCACATTGAGGAGTGCCTGCACATATAGTTCTCATCTGCCAGGTTAGTGTCCTGGACGTTCCTGTATTAAAGATAGTGCTGAAGCACTGAGTAGGCCTGGCAGAAACAATTTTCTTCCTGTTCGTCACAGAAACGATACTGGGATTATCTATCTTCGAACGTTAAAGGGCATGTCCACCCCAAAAACTATAATCCCCCCAACTACTGGCCCCATTGTGTAGTGTAGTTTAATCCTTACCTCACATCCCATCTCCATATGTGTCTCCAGTAGTTCCCCCCCCAAATCCCAAAAAACTGCCCACCAGGGGATAGCAGAGATCCATAAGGAGTCTGCCTCCTACCTGGCCTCCGGGAGATGTTTGGCATGCGTACTGCAGCCCTTCTCCCCCTCCCTCCCCCTCCCTCTCCCTCCCTCTCCGGATTCCTCTCCCCTAGCATTAATCCCTTTAATATAGTAATCCCCCTGGTCCCCCAGCCCCAACCGCATCATTTTTATTTTAGAAAGTGCCCCAAACTTTTACTTACCTCCCTCTTTCCTCCGCTGCACTGAATGACCGGCAGCCGTCCGTGATTGGCTGCCGCTCAGCCAATCATAGACGCGACTGCCGTCCCGCCCCTCGCTTGCATTCTCGCCAGCAGAGGGCCGGCAGCGCGGCGAAGGAAAGAGGGGAGGTAAGTAAAAGTTTGGGGCACTTTCTAAAAATAAAATGATGCGGTTGGGGCTGGGGGACCAGGGGGAAGGCTATATCAAAAAATAGTTTAAGGGTGGACATACCTTTAATAACAAAAACATTTAGAACATTTTGGAATATTGGAATCTCTGTTCAGATAATCTATCCATTGTACAGGTATAAATTGTATTTTTGTAATATTTAATTAAAAGAAAAGAAAAAGTAACCACATTAAACTTTGTATGAACATCCCAGCCCCCTGTCTATCCGTATGGAGCATTCATTACAATTGGGGATGGAGCCATCTATTTACTGAAAGGCGAGAGAATAGTTTTGATGTAATAACGATGAATTGGAAAGAAGCCGGTGGAACCTGAGATGAAGTAATGAGACCCGTGACAGCGGAAAGATTAGGACAGATGGTTATTATAAGGAGCCAGAAAAAGAATTCTCCTATAAAATGTCAGGTTTATTCCTAGGTAAGTAGGTGAACGCGATGAATGATTACAGGTGGGACCGGTAAATACAGTTTAAACACACAGAGAGACAAAAGAAACATTGTATTAAATAAAAGCAAATCTCGTAGAACTGGTAGATACCACCCTGTGGGTCTGACACAAGTTAACGTCGCCTATGATTGCGATTGCTGTCACTTTCCCCTTAGAGGTCGCACTCATTTACACAGTGATTTAGTAGCTGTGTGTGAGTCATCAGCTTGTGATTGAAAAAAGATGAAAAGATGACAAATCGCTGAGCGGTTATTTCAACAACTTTATCCACCACACAGCTTCCAATGATCCTTAAAGCAGCCTATTGAAAGGACAGGTTAAAGCTAAAACGGAAAATGCTGTTTTTCTTTAAATCTTGCTCCAGCACATCGCAGCACTGGGGGGGAAAACGCAGTAAATTGCATTGCGATTCAAAGTGTTTTTTTGCAATGTGTTTTTATGCATTTTTGCAATGTGTTTTTATGCATTTTGCAATGTGTTTTTATGCGTTTTTGCAATGTATTTTTATGCATTTTTGCAATGCATTTTTGCAATGTGTTTTTATGCATTTTTGCAATGTGTTTTTATGCATTTTGCAATGTGTTTTTATGCGTTTTTGCAATGTATTTTTATGCATTTTTGCAATGTGTTTTTATGCATTTTTGCAATGTGTTTTTATGCGTTTTTGCAATGTATTTTTATGCGTTTTTGAAATGTGTTTTTATACATTTTGAAATGTGTTTTTATGCATTTTTGAAATACGTTTTTATAAGTTGTATGCGTTTTTCAATGCTTTTTTACGCAGTGTTTTCATGCGTTTCTATTCCCTCTTTCCCACTGACTTTCTTTGAGTGCATTAACGCACTAAACTGCTGCAAGCAGTGCTTTACAAAGACACAACGCACAAACACGCAGTAGTGTGATCGGTATTATGACATCCCCATGTGAAATTTATGTCCTTGCTTTTTTTCTAACGCATTCCTCAGAAAAATGTAACAAAAACCAATAAAACGCTTCTAGTGTGAACGAGCCCTAAGGATCTGATAAAAATTTTTTTTGCTCTACATGAAGATGGCCCAGGCTATAAGACAACACCCTGAAACCCAGTTGCAGCACAGTGTCCAAGGCCATACATCGGTTTAACAGGACAAGGCCATACATCAGTTTAATAGGACAAGGCCATACATCAGTTTAATAGGACAAGGCCATACATCAGTTTAAGGCATGCCAGAATCAGTTAGGACAAGGCCATACATCAGTTTAATAGGACAGGCCATACATCAGTTTAATGGAAAGCCATACATCAGTTTAATAGGACAAGGCCATACATCAGTTAATAGGCAAGCCATACTCGTTAATAGCAAGGCCATACATCGTTTAAGGACAGGCCATACCGGTTTAATAGGACAAGGCCTACATCAGTTTAACAAAAGGACAAGGCCATACATCAGTTTAACAATGACAAGGCCATACATCGTTTTAATAGGACAAGGCCATACATCAGTTTAACAGGACAAGGCCATACATCTTTAACAGGACAAGGCCATACATCAGTTTAATAGGACAAGCTGCACATACATCAGTTTAACAGACAAGGCCATACATCAGTTTTAACAGGACAAGACCTACATCAGTTTAATAGGACAAGGCCATACATCAGTTTATAGGACAAGGCCTACATCAGTTTAATAGGACAAGGCCATACATCATTTAATAGGACAAGGCCAATACATCAGTTTAACAGGACAAGGCCATACATCAGTTATAGGACAAGGCCATACATCAGTTAACAGGACAAGACCATACATCATTTAATAGGACAAGGCCATACATCAGTTATAACAGACAAGGCCATCATCGTTTTAATAGGACAAGGCCATAATCATAGTTTAAACAGGACAAGGCCATACATCAGTTTAACAGGAGAAGGCCATACATCAGTTTAATAGGACAAGGCCATACATCAGTTTAACAGGACAAGGCCATACATCGGTTTAATAGGACAAGGCCATACATCAGTTTAATAGGACAAGGCCATACATCGGTTAATAGACAAGGCCATACATCGTTTAATAGGACAAGGCCATACATCAGTTTAATAGGACAAGGCCATACATCAGTTTAAACAGGACAAGGCCATACATCAGTTTAACAGGACAAGGCCATACATCAGTTTAACAGGACAAGACCATACATCAGTTTAATAGGACAAGGCCATACATCAGTTTAATAGGACAAGACCATACATCAGTTTAATAGGACAAGGCCATACATCAGTTTAACAGGACAAGACCATACATCAGTTTAATAGGACAAGGCCATACATCAGTTTAATAGGACAAGGCCATACATCAGTTTAACAGGACAAGGCCATACATCAGTTTAACAGGACAGGCATACATCAGTTTAATAGGACAAGGCCATACATCAGTTTAATAGGACAAGGCCATACATCAGTTTAATAGGACAAGGCCATACATCAGTTTAATAGGACAAGACCATACATCAGTTTAACAGGACAAGACCATACATCAGTTTAATAGGACAAGGCCATACATCAGTTTAATAGGACAAGGCCATACATCAGTTTAATAGGACAAGGCCATACATCAGTTTAACAGGACAAGGCCATACATCTGTTTAATAGGACAAGGCCATACATCAGTTTAATAGGACAAGGCCATACATCAGTTTAATAGGACAAGACCATACATCAGTTTAATAGGACAAGGCCATACATCAGTTTAATAGGACAAGGCCATACATCAGTTTAATAGGACAAGGCCATACATCAGTTTAAAGACAAGGCCTACATCGTTTAACAGGACAGGCCATACATCAGTTTAACAGGACAAGACCATACATCAGTTTAATAGGACAAGGCCATACATCAGTTTAATAGCACAAGGCCATACATCAGTTTAATAGGACAAGGCCATACATCGGTTTAACAGGACAAGGCCATACATCAGTTTAACAGGACAAGACCATACATCAGTTTAATAGGACAAGGCCATACATCAGTTTAATAGACAAGCATACATCAGTTTAATAGGACAAGGCCATCTCAGTTTAACAGGACAGGCCATACATCTGTTTAATAGGACAAGGCAAACTCAGTTTAATAGGACAAGACCATACATCAGTTAATAGGACAAGGCCATACATCAGTTTAACAGGACAAGGCCATACATCAGTTTAATAGGACAGGCCATACATCTTAATAGACAAGGCCATACTCAGTTTAATAGGACAAGGCCATACATCAGTTTAACAGGACAAGGCCATACATCAGTTTAAACAGGACAAGACCATACTTCATTATAACAAGGCAACATGTTAATAGGACAAGGCCATACATCAGTTTAATAGGACAACGGGCCATACATCAGTTTTAACAGGACAAGGCCATACATCAGTTTAAACAGACAAGACCATACATCAGTTTAATAGGACAAGGCCATACATCAGTTTAATAGGACAAGACCATACATCAGTTTAATAGGACAGGCCATACATCAGTTTAACAGGACAAGACCATACACACAGTTTAATAGGACAAGGCAATACATCAGTTTAATAGGACAAGGCCATACATCAGTTTAATGGACAAGACAAGACGACAAGCATACACAGATTTATAGGACAAGGCCATACATCAGTTTAACAGGACAAGACCATACATCAGTTTAACAGACAAGGCATACAATCAGTTTAACGACAAGGCCATACATCAGTTTAACAGGACAAGACCATACATCATTTAATAGGACAAGCCATAACATCAGTTTAACAGACAAAGGCCTACATCAGTTTAACAGGACAAGGCCATACATCAGTTTAACAGGACAAGGCCATAATCAGTTTAAAGACACATCAGAGTTAATAGGACAAGGCCATACATCAGTTTAATAGGACAAGGCCATACATCAGTTTAATAGGACAAGGCCATACATCAGTTTAATAGGACAAGGCCATACATCAGTTTAATAGGACAGGCCATACATCAGTTTAATAGGACAAGGCCATACATCAGTTTAAAACAGAGGCCTACTATAACAGGACAAGGCCATACTCAGTTTAATAGGACAAGGCCATACATCAGTTTAATAGGACAAGGCCAATACATAGTTTAAGGACAAGGCCATACATCAGTTTAATAGGACAAGGCCATACATCAGTTTAATAGACAAGGACAAGCCATACATCAGTTTAATAGGACAAGGCCATACATCAGTTTAATAGGACAAGGCCATACATCAGTTTAATAGGACAAGGCCATACATCAGTTTAACAGGACAAGGCCATACATCAGTTTAATAGGACAAGGCCATACATCAGTTTAACAGGACAAGACCATACATCAGTTTAATAGGAACAAGGCCATACATCAGTTTAATAGGACAAGGCCATACATCAGTTTAACAGGACAAGGCCATACATCAGTTTAATAGGACAAGGCAATACATCAGTTTAATAGGACAAGGCCATACATCAGTTTAATAGGACAAGGCCATACATCAGTTTAATAGGACAAGGCCATACATCAGTTTAATAGGACAAGGCCATACATCAGTTTAACAGGACAAGACCATACATCAGTTTAATAGGACAAGACCATACATCAGTTTAATAGGACAAGACCATACATCAGTTTAACAGGACAAGACCATACATCAGTTTAATAGGACAAGACCATACATCAGTTTAATAGGACAAGACCATACATCAGTTTAATAGGACAAGACCATACATCAGTTTAATAGGAACAAGACCATACATCAGTTTAATAACACAAGACCATACATCAGTTTATAGGACAAGGCCATACATCAGTTTAAACAGGACAAGGCCATACATCATTAACAGGACAAGACATACTCAGTTTAATAGGACAAGGCCATACATCAGTTAACAGGACAAGGCCATACATCAGTTTAACAGGACAAGGCCATACATCAGTTAACAGGACAGGCCATACATCAGTTTAATAGGACAAGGCCATACATCAGTTATAGGACAAGGCATACATCAGTTTAATAGGACAAGGCCAACATCAGTTTATGGACAGGCCTAATCATTTAATAGGACAAGGCCATACATCAGTTTAATAGGACAACCATACATCAGTTTAATAGGACAAGGCCATACATTAGTTTAATAGGACAAGGCCATACATCAGTTTAATAGGACAAGACCATACATCAGTTTAATAGGACAAGGCCATACATTAGTTTAATAGGACAAGGCCATACATCAGTTTAATAGGACAAGGCCATACATCAGTTTAACAGGACAAGGCCATACATCAGTTTAATAGGACAAGACCATACATCAGTTTAATAGGACAAGGCCATACATCAGTTTAATAGGACAAGGCCATACATCAGTTTAACAGGACAAGACCATACATCAGTTTAATAGGACAAGGCCATACATCAGTTTAATAGGACAAGACCATACATCAGTTTAATAGGACAAGGCCATACATCAGTTAATAGGACAAGGCCATACATCAGTTTAATAGGACAAGGCCATACATCAGTTTAATAGGACAAGGCTACATCAGTTAATAGGACAAGGCCATACATCAGTTTAACAGGACAAGGCCATACATCAGTTTAATAGGACAAGGCCATACATCAGTTTACAGGACAAGACCATACATCAGTTTAATAGGACAAGACCATACATCAGTTTAATAGGACAAGGCCATACATCAGTTTAATAGGACAAGACCATACATCAGTTTAATAGGACAAGGCCAACATCAGTTTTAGCAAGGCCATCATCATTTAATAGGACAAGACCATACATCAGTTTAATAGGACAAGGCCATACATCAGTTTAATAGGACAAGGCCATACATCAGTTTAATAGGACAAGGCCATACTCAGTTATAGACAAGGCCATACTAGTTAATAGGACAAGGCCATACATCAGTTTAATAGGACAAGGCCATACTTCAGTTTAATAGGACAAGGCCATACATCAGTTTAATAGGACAAGGCCATACATCAGTTTAATAGGACAAGGCCATACATCAGTTTAATAGGACAAGGCCATACATCAGTTTAATAGACAAGCCATACATCAGTTTAATAGACAAGGCCATACATCAGTTTAATAGGACAAGGCCATACATCAGTTTACACAAGGACAAGACCATACATCAGTTTAACAGGACAAGGCCATACATCAGTTTAATAGGACAAGGCCATACATCAGTTTAATAGGACAAGGCCATACATCAGTTTAACAGGACAAGACCATACATCAGTTTAACAGGACAAGACCATACATCAGTTTAACAGGACAGGTTCCACACAGAACAGGCCATAAACGACCCAAGAAGTTGAGTGCTCGTGCTCAGTGTTATATCTAGAGGTTGTCTTTTGTAAATAGACATATCAGTGCTGCCACCATTGATTAAAGGGGAGGGAGGTCAGCCTGCCATTGTTTAGACCATACGCCATACACTGCATTAAATGGGTCTGCATGGCTGTTGTCCCAGAAGGAAACCTCTTCTAAAGATGATTCACTAGAAATCCTGCAGACAAGCAGACTATGGACATGGATAACTGGAACCGTGTCCTGTGGTCTGATGAATTAGATGGGGTGAAGCCTATGTAGGCGGTGAGGGATATTTGGGGGCTAAATGCCGGCACTGGGGCACTACAGTTCATTGTGGGAACCATGAATTCCATCAGGCACTGTGACGTCCTTAGTGAGAAGGCAAGACGAGTATTTCAGGCTCCCCCAAAGTTCCAATTTCTTTCCCCCCAATGTAAAGCACATTAGGTACCGGAGCAGGATTAATAGAACAAAACATCTCTGTCATTTCAAATTTTGTCATCCCAGATCTGTTATGTTACAAAATGATCAAGCGCTGTTTAATTAAGTGTGAGAAATTGAATTGTACAGAAACAGAAGTTCTGTGATTACAATGTGGGTATAAGGAACACGTCATGAAAGAGTTTCAGGATTATGTTGTGCGGCTTTAAGAACTGATCTGAAATAACAGAAAGAAAAGCGATCGGTTTATACACCATTTCTCAAATATAATTACTCACAAAGGGACTCCAAAGTACTGCAGCCAAACTCCTTGTTAATGGTTCTGTATCTGCTGTTATTTATAGGCCCAGATTCCCACCATTGATCAAAAGCTTTAACATATTATGGGGCATTTGTTGGACTAAAAAGTAAAGACTAAAAATGACTGTATCTCTCAGTATGACCCAAGTGTAGCTGAATCCTATTGTGTATCACTTGTCTTTATATTCCACCTCGTTCCCGAGATACATCCTGTAAAATGTAAAAAGTAAAGACTAAAAATGACTGTATCTCTTAGTATGACCCAAGTGTAGCTGAATCCTATTGTATCACTTGTCTTTATATTCCACCTCATTCCCGAGATACATCCTGTAAAATGTAAAAAGTAAAGACTAAAAATGACTGTATCTCTTAGTATGACCCAAGTGTAGCTGAATCCTATTGTGTATCACTTGTCTTTATATTCCACCTCATTCCCGAGATACATCCTGTAAAATGTAAAAAGTAAAGACTAAAAATGACTGTATCTCTTAGTATGACCCAAGTGTAGCTGAATCCAATTGTGTATCACTTGTCTTTATATTCCACCTCATTCCCGAGATACATCCTGTAAAATGTAAAAAGTAAAGACTAAAAATGACTGTATCTCTTAGTATGACCCAAGTGTAGCTGAATCCATGTGTATCACTTGTCTTATATTCCACCTCATTCCCGAGATACACCTGTAAATGTAAAAAGTAAAGACTAAAAATGACTGTATCTCTTAGTATGACCCAAGTGTAGCTGAATCCTATTGTGTATCACTTGTCTTTATATCCACCCTCATTCCCAATACAATCCTGTAAACTGTAAAAAGTAAAGACTAAAATGACTGTATCTCTTAGTATGACCCAAGTGTAGCTGAATCCTATTGTGTATACTTGTCTTTATATTCCACCTCGTTCCGAGATACTCCTGTAAATGTAAAAAGTAAAGACTAAAAATGGCTGTATCTCTTAGTATGACCCAAGTGTAGCTGAATCCATTGTGTATCACTTGTCTTTATATTCCACACTCGTCCGAGATACATCCTGAAAATGTAAAAAGTAAAGCTAAAAAGGCTGTATCTCTTAGTATGACCCAAGTGTAGCTGAATCCTATTGTGTATCACTTGTCTTTATATTCCACCTCGTTCCCGAGATACATCCTGTAAACTGTAAAAAGTAAAGACTAAAAATGGCTGTATCTCTTAGTATGACCCAAGTGTAGCTGAATCCAATTGTGTATCACTTGTCTTTATATTCCACCTCGTTCCCGAGATACATCCTGTAAAATGTAAAAGTAAAGACTAAAAATGACTGTATCTCTTAGTAGACCCAAGTGTAGCTGAACCATTGTGTATCACTTGTCTTTATATTCCACCTCATTCCCGATACTCCTGTAAATGTAAAAAGTAAAGACTAAAAATGACTGTATCTCTTAGTATGACCCAAGTGTAGCTGAATCCTGTTGTGTATCACTTGTCTTTATATTCCACCTCATTCCCGAGATACATCCTGTAAAATGTAAAAAGTAAAGACTAAAAATGACTGTATCTCTTAGTATGACCCAAGTGTAGCTGAATCCTATTGTGTATCACTTGTCTTTATTCCACCTCATTCCCAAGATACATCCTGTAAAATGTAAAAAGTAAAGACTAAAAATGACTGTATCTCTTAGTATGACCCAAGTGTAGCTGAATCCAATTGTGTATCACTTGTCATTATATTCCACCTCATTCCCGAGATACATCCTGTAAAATGTAAAAAGTAAAGACTAAAAATGACTGTATCTCTTAGTTGACCCAAGTGTAGCTGAATCCATTGTGTATCACTTGTCTTTATATTCCACCTCATTCCCGAGATACATCCTGTAAAATGTAAAAAGTAAAGACTAAAATGACTGTATCTCTTAGTATGACCCAAGTGTAGCTGAATCCTATTGTGTATCACTTGTCTATATTCCACCTCATTCCCGAGATACATCTGTAAAATGTAAAAAGTAAAGACTAAAAATGACTGTATCTCTTAGTATGACCCAGGTGTAGCTGAATCCTATTGTGTATCACTTGTCTTTATATTCCACACTCGCTTCCGAGATACATCCTGCTAAACTGTAAAAAGTAAAGACTAAAAATGACTGTATCTCTTAGTATGACCCAAGTGTAGCTGAATCCATATTGTGTATCACTTGTCTTTATATTCCACCTCGTTCCGAGATACATCCTGTAAACGTAAAAGTAAAGACTAAAAATGACTGTATCTCTAGTATGACCCAAGTGTAGCTGAATCCAATTGTGTATCACTTGTCTTTATATTCCACCTCGTCCCGAGATACATCCTGTAAAATGAAAAAGTAAAGACTAAAAATGCTGTATCTCTTAGTATGACCCAAGTGTAGCTGAATCCAATTGTGTATCACTTGTCTTTATATTCCACCCTGTTCCCGATACATCCTGTAAAATGTAAAAAGTAAAAGACTAAAAATGACTGTATCTCTTAGTATGACCCAAGTGTAGCTGAATCCAATTGTGTATCACTGTCTTTATATTCCACCTCGTTCCCGAGATACATCTGTAAAATGTAAAAAGTAAGACTAAAAATGACTGTATCTCTTAGTATGACCCAAGTGTGTAGCTGAATCAATTTGTGTATCACTTGTCTTTATATTCACCTCGTTCCCGAGATACTCCTGTAAATTGTAAAAGTCAAGACTAAAAATGACTGTATCTCTTAGTATGACCCAAGTGTAGCTGAATCTAATTGTGTATCACTTGTCTTTATATTCCACCTCGTTCCCGAGATCCTGTAAAACAATTTTTTAAAAAGTCCCACCTGACATCATAATTCCATCACCCAGTGGGTTAATTTTATGTATTTATGTTAATATTTCTGTCAATTCTAATTTTTTTTTTTGTTTCTCTGCCATATTTCATAAATCATTGCTGAAAAAAATTCAAAAAGTTACATTAGCAACCCGAGGGTACGGAAAGGCTAAATCGGACCACATAATTTGAATTCCTAAGAAACGGAAATTCCAGACAGGTTAATTCTCTCTAACTATAGGCTTGGTATGTGTCATGAAGTGGCGTGACTGATAATTTAGCTACAGTGGTTGTCTAGGGGAGGATGGATCTGACATAGGGAAAGAAAGAAGTTGGGACCTCCCAGGTCAGCTCCTGTGTTAATTCTGCCCTTGGTGTCATGTGAGCATTTTAAGTTAATTTCAGACTTCGGTTCGCCTTTAAAAGTGTTTATTAAACAGAGGCACCACAAATCTTAGCAAGATCTCAGCTCCACTTTCCATTTAAGATCAGTGTTAGGATAACCCTCATGTCAAGTAAATTGAAAGGATAATGAGATATATTTGTGACCTGGGCTCAACAAAATATAAACCACAATCAAGCAAAGGAAACTCATTACTGGTTTATGTTATGAAGGCAAAAAAGTTTTAATAGTCTTGGTTATATTGCCATGATCGCTGGTAAAAGTACAAAGCATATCTCAAGTCATACTCATCAACCTTCCATATTCTTCACAACTTCATATGAATCCCACAATCCATTCCACTGGAAACAAGTCACTGTGTCATAGAGTTTTCTGTCCGTCTGCTGTAGTCCAACATCATTTCTCATAGTGAGGTTGGCATACGCCATGGGCAGTGTCAGGGATGCTGGTAAATAGATGGAAGCATAAATGCTTGGCGTAGGAGAGGAGTGGACAAAGCTCAAGGTCAAAGTTAGGAACATCAGCCACATCCATGACTCAGCCATTGAGCTTTATCTAAAGACACTAAGGTTTCTTATTCTTAATGCATAGCCCTAATCATGATGAGGATTTAATTAAAATATATATTTATATTACAATAGATGTCTGGACTTAGGCAATACATGAAGCTGTAGGGACATTTTTCTTGCAGAAGTAAAAGATTCCACACAGTGTGTGCCAGTTGAGAATACAAGTCTACTCATGTCTTGTGAGTTCTTAATGATTCTTTATTGATGGAATTCCAGAGAGTCTGTGGGTGTCTTTCCTGTACCAGCATGCACTGCAGGGAGGTTCTAATTCTTTGAGAGGGAGGACCGGCCAGGTAGGTGTACGTTATACCCTGAACTCTATTTACACATAAAATTCCCAGACGTAGGGGCAGCTGGAGAAAAGACATACATTTAAAATTAAAAAAAGGGGCACAAAATTTAGTATTTGTTTTCAGCACCATCCGTCAACGCATCTGACAAAGTAAAAATATAATTTATTGTGACTTACAGAATTTAATTTGAATATAAACCCAATGGGTGGACATGTGGTCGGCCATAAACTGACCACTTATCTTTCCACCCCATGGAAAACTTCTTAAACTATTTTAAATTCTTTCTCTGCAGCCAAACACCCAGAAATGTTTAAATCCATGTTCAATCTGATTTTGTCCAATAAAGATCATTTATCCAATCATCCGAGCTACAGCCCTTTGCAATATACACACCAGTCTTCCCATCATTCTTGTCAGAGGGATAAGAAAATTTCAAATGGACAGGAAATATATTGCCTCTTTTTTTGTGTGACAATAAGTGTCTTGGAGATTGAAGTATAGGTATTAATGTGCTAGATACTGGCTGAAGGCTATACAGCTCAACACACATCTCTTGCAAACTCAATGGAGATTTCCATTGAACGTTAACACAAAATAAACCCATGACATTTTCCCATTGACTCCATCTCTTTATTGTACAAGAGGCGGATGTTTTCATTATTAATTTTATATTTGTTAGTTTACATGAGATCATCTCTGCCTATGCAATTCTATTCCTCCTGGTTTTTAAGAATAAGCTTGTTCTTTGTCATACATATTCATATTGACATTTAGCCTGCTATATATAGAACCTTTTGTTATAACCAGATACGTTGAATTCTGTAGAAGGCTACAAATGGCTTCAACGTCTAACGGAATTATAGGATTTGTTTTTGGTTTTTAGAGATGAGATCCGTACCCGTAAATGAGTTCAAGGTAAATTGTTTCAGCGCATAATATTACTGAATTGCTTGTCAATTATAGTAAATACATGTGCATTCAATTGCTTTGGGAAAGACTTGCAAGAATAGGGTGGAAGTTCTTTCACCAGTCCTTTGTTATTCATTTTCTAATGATACGTTTGAAATCAGGCATACAAACTCTTATTATGGCTTTACAACTTTTAGCGCCTTTCAATATAGTAAACCGTAACCTTCAATTTGAAAGCCTGTATCCTTTTAGTAGAAGGAAGAAGATTATGTATGCTCTAAATTCTTTCCATCATTAAAGGACCATTAAAGGGAATCTATGATTTAAAAAAAAGGATTTTCAAAATAAAGTAGTCTTACCTGCATATCAATCCATTGTTTTGGATTGGCGCGAAGTGTTTTGAAGAACTGAAGCTCCAGTGGACTGTCTTTCTACTGCCTGCTTAGCCTTTTATCTGCATTGTTTGAACACGCTGTTAGTTCTTTTTAATCATTTGGGATGCATGGCGCAGGAAGGGGATAGATTGGACAGTGACATCAGTAGGGGATGGGGTGGACCATTGGATCTTCAAAACTCTTGATGCTAGACAACTCAACAATGGATTAATGGATTTCTTTTGAAAAACAAACACTTATGGGGCCCTTCCATTTTGTTATATTGTCAGACATAATAACAACAATCATACAATCATATCTTTGTATCAATGGGCCCAAACAACTGAAGACAATGAGTCCAAACTTCTTTCTGTCAAAACATTTCATCACTGTATATCCAAAAGCCCCAACACCCAAATAAACCAAGTCTAAATAGTCCACTGTAGTCCAAGGACCTTTACATTGATTCAATCTAACAACCTCTTAGTAGATGGATGTATAAATATTTTAGAAGATAAACTCTGTGGGTCAACACCATATTCCTACTCCTAAAAAACAAGAGGTACTCTTTTGCGGACAGCAAGATACCCATCTTGGACAAAGAGAATACCAAGTAAGATACAAGAGAGCCAAATAAGTATCTCTACTAAACCTTCAGTACTGTTGTTGAGAACAGCATTACAACAGAGATACAACCTGCTGCCTTAGGTACCACTTAGTTTCAGACAGAGAGGACAACTGATTCATAAAGTGAAAGGGGACACCTGTGTCTAAAAAAACCAATGGCTTCTACACCTGTGAAACAATTAGAGCAGAAGCATTAATAATTTAAGACGTTCCTCTTCATTGACCTGTGGGTCCTTTACACAATCAACTTGAATTCCCACAGCCAATGGCAAATAAGGAACTGAGACTTCTGGGTGATTTTAATTAATCCATGGCAGCTCTTAGGGAAGCTATACCTATTAAAAGAATTTTAATTGGTATTTTTACTGCTTTTGGCTTTATTAAACCATCACCAGTGTAGTGCAGTCTGGTTTTGCAGTATGAAGCACCTATGGACAGACTGCTGGAGAGAATATCCTTCACAGAACCTTAATGACATTCATAACGGGCAAATTCCACTGCTACAAATGACAGCGTAAAATGGCTTTTTAATGCTCTACATAGGACTTCCAACCAACCCCTCGGATAAAAGCATCATTCCTTTACAGCATTCCCTTTCGCAAGGCAATGAAAGAAAAATGTTAAATTAAAAATTCGAAATCGTATTTTGATTGGCAGCCCATTTTTATTTTTTGGTATAATCTCTCCTTTTTATATATATATTTTTTTTCATTCCTGTAAAAATGCTGTGCACTTTAATACATGGGTTGTTAAGAGAAGGGGATTAATAAAACATGACCATTCATAATTTAGTTTCAGTCTTAAAAGAGCGGATTCACGGCTGACTGTATGGGAATCCAACAGGGCTGTCACTTTCAATTCATTCAGAAGAGCCCGCGATTCCAAATTGCCTCAGACGTGTTCTTATCCAAGTGGACGGTTTTGTTCTCTAGAACTTGTTGCTAATAATCCATTTTCCAGTCTGATTTAGGAAATTTACGTGAGATGATGGATTTCGTGTTCATGTTAGGATTGTCACAGGAATGTCAGAGAAGATGTGAGCTCCATTGATCGGCCTGGTGCTAGGTACGAGTAGAGAAAGTGCGCCTAGCTCTCTTGATCTGAGTGTATTATGCAATCACGCTCTTCCTGCTTGCTCGTCATATGACATACACATTCTGTATATCCTTTAGAAAGCCCCAGACACTTTACGGTTGAGCTAAAAAATTCTGTGGGGGAAGATCAATGGATCAACGCCTTGTTAGGGATGTTTCTTGACAAACTAACGATTTTGAATATATTCTGAAATAAATGTATGGATCAAAATACGGAGAGGCATAAAGCTTTGAAATAGGTTGAAATGTATTTTAGGATGAAAGCTCTAGGTTAGAACACACATTTATAGACCAGATGTACTGGGTTATGTCATTCCTAGTTAAAGATCTACCTTTGTCAAATCAGTAAAAATCCTGGTGAACTTAGACTTGCTTAATGTGCTCTACCTAGACAACAGAATTCTCCAATCAAGTAATTTACATGCCCGTATGCTAAGGGCAGGGCCACTTCTTTAATGAGAGGGAGTGAGACATTTGTCTCAGACTCCGCCTCTGGGGCAAAGGGCACAGGGAGAAAAAAGTTTTTGTGTGCGGAATTAAATTTTTTAACTATGAAGTTAGTATCTAAATCAATTCGACAGTCAGATATTACAGTGGTACATAAGTAATCCTACCGGTAACCACTTGGGCACTTATTTTACAACTTTATGTGTAGCGGAATTTATTTGATAATTCTCTGTGTGGGGCACTATCTATCTATCTATCTATCTATCTATCTATCTATCTATCTATCTATCTATCTATCTATCGGGTACTGTGTGCAAGAATAAAGTGTTAATAGTCAATATAAAGTGGTCCTTGTACAAGGATAAGTATTTAATGCAATATAAAGTGGTCCTTGTGCAAGATAAAGTGTTAATAGTCAATATAAAGTGGTCCTTGTGCAAGGATAAAGTGTTAATAGTCAATATAAAGTGGTCCTTGTGCAAGGATAAAGTGTTAATAGTCAATATAAAGTGGTCCTTGTGCAAGGATAAATGTTTAATAGTCAATATAAAGTGGTCCTTGTGCAAGGATAAAGTGTTAATAGTCAATATAAGGGTCTTGTGCAAGGATAAAGTGTTAATAGTCAATATAAAGTGGTCCTTGTGCAAGGATAAAGTGTTAATAGTCAATATAAAGTGGTCCTTGTGCAAGGATAAAGTGTTAATAGTCAATATAAAGTGATCCTTGTGCAAGGATAAGTGTTAATAGTCAATATAAAGTGATCCTTGTGCAAGGATAAAGTGTTAATAGTCAATAAAGTGGTCCTTGTACAAGGATAAAGTGTTAATAGTCAATATAAGTGGTCCTTGTACAAGGATAAAGTGTTAATAGTCAATATAAAGTGATCCTTGTGCAAGGATAAATTGTTAATAGTCAATATAAAGTGATCCTTGTGCGAGGATAAAGTGTTAATAGTCAATATAAAGTGATCCTTGTGTGAGGATAAAGTGTTAATAGTCATATAAAGTGATCCTTGTGCAAGGATAAAGTGTAATAGTCAATATTAAAGTGGTCCTTGTACAAGGATAAAGTGTTAATAGTCAATATAAAGTGGTCCTTGTACAAGGATAAAGTGTTAATAGTCAATATAAAGTGTCCTTGTGCAAGGATAAGTGTTAATAGTCAATATAAAGTGGTCCTTGTGCAAGGATAAAGTGTTATAGTCAATATAAAGTGATCCTTGTGCAAGGATAAAGTGTTAATAGTCAATATAAAGTGTCCTTGTGCAAGGATAATTGTTAATAGTCAATATAAAGTGGTCCTTGTGCAAGGATAAAGTGTAATAGTCAATATAAAGTGGTCCTTGTACAAGGATAAAGTGTTATAGTCAATATAAAGTGGTCCTTGTGCAAGGATAAAGTGTTGATAGTCAATATAAAGTGGTCCTTGTGCAAGGATAAAGTTTAATGTAATAATAAAGTGGTCCTTGTGCAAGATAAAGTGTAATAGTCAATATAAGTGGTCCTTGTGCAAGGATAAAGTGTTAATAGTCAATATAAAGTGGTCCTTGTGCAAGGATAAAGTGTTAATAGTCAATATAAAGTGGTCCTGTGCAGGATAAAGTGTAATAGTCAATATAAGTGGTCTTGTACAGGATAAAGGTAATAAGTCAATATAAAGTGATCCTTGTGCGGATAAAGTGTTAATAGTCAATATAAAGTGATCCTTGGCAAGGTAAAGTGTTAATAGTCAATATAAAGTGATCCTTGTGCAAGGATAAATTGTTAATAGTCAATATAAAGTGATCCTTGTGCAAGGATAAAGTGTTTAATAGTCAATATAAAGTGATCCTTGTGTGTGAGGATAAAGTGTTAATAGTCAATATAAAGTGATCCTTGTGCAAGGATAAAGTGTTAATAGTCAATATAAAGTGGTCCTTGTACAAGGATAAAGTGTTAATAGTCAATATAAAGTGGTCCTTGTGCAAGGATAAAGTGTTAATAGTCAATATAAATGGTCCGTGCAAGGATAAAGGTTTAATAGTCAATATAAAGTGGTCCTTGTGCAGGATAAAGTGTTAAAGTCAATATAAAGTGGTCCTTGTGCAGGATAAAGTGTTAATAGTCAATATAAAGTGGTCCTTGTGCAAGGATAAAGTGTTAATAGTCAATATAAAGTGGTCTTGTACAGGATATAGGTTAATAAGTCAATAAAAGTGGTCCTGTGCAAGGATAGTGTTAATAGTCAATATAAGTGATCCTTGGGCAAGGATAAAGTGTTAATAGTCAATATAAAGTGGTCCTGTGCAAGGATAAAGTGTTAATAGTTAATATAAAGAGGTCCTTGTGCAAGGATAAAGTGTTAATAGTCAATTATAAAGTGGTCCTTGTTGCAAGGATAAAGTGTTAATAGTCATATAAAGTGGGTCCTTGTGCAAGGATAAAGTGTTAATAGTCAATATAAGTGATCCTGTGCAAGGATAAAGTGTTAATAGTCAATATAAAGTGATCTTGTGCAAGGATAAGTTTTAATAGTCAAATATAAGTGGTCTTGTGCAAGGATAAGTGTTAATAGTCAATATAAATGGTCCTTGTGCAAGGATAAAGTGTTAATAGTCAATATAAAGTGTCCTTGTGCAAGGATAAAGTGTTAATAGTCAATATAAAGTGGTCCTGTGCAAGGATTAAGTGTTAATAGTCAATATAAAGTGGTCCTTGTGCAAGGATAAAGGTTAATAGTCAATATAAAGTGGTCCTGTTTCAAGAGATAAAGGTTAATAGTAAATAAAAAGTGATCCTTGTGCAAGGATAAAGTGTTAATAGTCAATATAAAGTGATCCTTGTGCAAGGATAAAGTGTTAATAGTCAATATAAAGAGGTCCTTGTGCAAGGATAAAGTGTTAATAGTCAATATAAGTGGTCCTTGTACAAGGATAAAGTGTTAATAGTCAATATAAAGTGGTCCTTGTGCAAGGATATAAGTGTTAAAGTCAATATAAAGTGGTCCTTGTGCAAGGATAAGTGTTAATAGTCAATATAAAGTGGTCCTTGTGCAAGGTAAAGTGTTTAAAGTCATATAAAGTGGTCCTTGTGCAAGGATAAGTGTTAATAGTCAATATAAAGTGGTTCCTTGTACAAGGTATAAAGTGTAAAGTCAATATAAAGTGGTCCTTGTGCAAGGATAAAGTGTTAAAAGTCAATATAAAGTGGTCCTTGTGCAAGGATAAGTGTTATAAAGTTAATAGTCAATTAAAGTGGTCCTGTGCAAGGATAAAGTGTTAATAGTAATATAAAGAGGTCCTTGTAAGGATAAAGTGTTAATAGTCAATATAAAGTGGTCCTTGTGCAAGGATAAAGTGTTAATAGTCAATATAAAGTGGGTCCTTGTGCAAGGATAAAGTGTTAAGTCAATTATAAGTGGTCCTTGTTACAAGGATAAAGTGTTAATAGTCAATATAAAGTGGTCTTGTGCAGGATAAAGTGTTAATAGTCAATATAAAGTGGTCCTTGTGCAAGGAAAAGTGTTAATAGTCAATATAAGTGGTCCTTGTGCAAGGATAAGTGTTAATAGTCAATATAAAGTGATCCTGTGCAGGATAAAGTGTTAATAGTCAATATAAAGTGTCCTTGTGCAAGGATAAAGTGTTAATAGTCAATATAAAGTGATCCTGTGCAAGGATAAAGTGTTAATAGTCAATATAAAGTGGTCCTGTGCAAGGATAAAGTGTTAATAGTCAATATAAAGTGATCCTTGTGCAAGGATAAAGTGTTAATAGTCAATTAAAGTGGTCCTTGCAAGGATAAAGTGTTAATAGTCATATAAAGTGATCCTTGTGCAAGGATGAAGTTTTAATAGTCAATATAAAGTGGTCCTTGTGCAAGGATAAAGTGTTAATAGTCAATATAAAGTGTCCTTGTCAAGGATAAAGTGTTAATAGTCAATATAAAGTGGTCGTGCAAGGATAAAGTGTTAATAGTCAATATTAAGTGATCCTGTGCAAGGATAAGTGTAATAGTCAATATAAAGTGGTCCTTGTGCAAGGATAAAAGTGTTAATAGTAATATAAAGTGATCCTTGTGCAAGGATAAAGTGTTAATAGTCAATTAAGTGGTCCTTGTGCAAGGATAAAGTGTTAATAGTCAATATAAAGAGGTCCTTGTGCAAGGATAAAGTGTAATAGTCAATATAAAGTGGTCCTTGTGCAAGGATAAAGGTGTTAATAGTCAATATAAAAGGTCCTTGTGCAAGGATAAAGTGTTAATAGTCAATTAAAGTGATCCTTGTGCAAGGATAAAGTGTTAATAGTCAATATAAGTGGTCCTTGTGCAAGGTAAAGTGTTAATAGTCAATATAAAGTGTCCTTGTGCAAGGATAAAGTTTAATAGTCAATATAAAGGGTCCTTGTGCAAGGATAAAGTGTTAATAGTCAATATAAAGTGATCCTTGTGCAAGGATAAAGTGTTATATAGTCAATAATAAGTGTCCTTGTGCAAGGATAAAGTGTTAATAGTCAATAAAGTGGTCCTTGTGCAAGGATAAAGTGTTAAAGTCAATATAAAGTGTCCTTGTGCAAGGATAAAGTGTAATAGTCAATATAAAGTGTCCTTGTGCAAGGATAAAAGTGTTAATAGTCAATATAAAGGGTCCTGTGCAAGGATAAAGTGTTAATAGTCAATATAAAGAGGTCCTTGGCAAGGATAAAGTGTTAATAGTCAATATAAAGTGGTCCTTGTGACAGGATAAAAGTTTATAGTAATATAAATGGTCCTTGTGCAAGGATAAAGTGTTAATAGTCAATATAAAGTGTCCTGTTGCAAGGATAAAGTGTTAATAGTCAATATAAAGTGGTCCTTGTGCAAGGATAAAGTGTTAATAGTCAAAATAAGTGATCCTTGTGCAAGATAAAGTGTTAATAGTCAATATAAAGTGGTCTGTGCAAGGATAAAGTGTTAATAGTCAATATAAAGTGGCCTTGTGCAAGGATAAAGTGTTAATAGTCAATATAAGAGAGGTCCTTGTGCAAGGATAAAGTGTTAATAGTCAATATAAAGTGGTCCTTGTGCAAGGATAAAGTGTAATAAGTCAATATAAATGGTCCTTGGCAAGGATAAAGTGTTAATAGTCAATATAAAGTGGTCCTTGTGCAAGGATAAAGTGTTAATAGTCAATATAAAGTGATCCTTGGCAAGGATAAAGTGGTTAATAGTCACAATATAAAGTGGTCCTTGTACAAGGATAAAGTTGTTAATAGTCAATATAAAGTTGGTCCAGGTGGTCTATCTGTCTATCTGTCTATCTGTCTATCTATCTATCTAAATAAAGATCGATTTCGGTAACCCTCGTAAATAAAGAACGATTTCGGTAACCCTCGTAAATAAAGATCGATTTCGGTAACCCTCGTAAATAAAGATCGATTTCGGTAACCCTCGTAAATAAAGATCGATTCGGTAACCCTCGTAAAATAAGATCGATTCGGTACCCTCTTAAATAAAGAACGATTTCGGAACCCTCGAAAATAAAGATCGATTTCGGTAACCCTCGTAAATAAAGATCGATTTCGGTAACCTGTAATAAAGATCGATTCGTAACCCTCGTAAATAAAGATCGATTTCGTTAACCCTCGTAAATAAAGATCGTTTCGGTAAACCCTCGTAAATAAAGATCGATTTCGGTAACCCTCGTAAATAAAGATCGATTTCGGTAACCCTCCGATCTTATTACGAGGGTTACCGAAATCGATTTTATTTACGAGGGTTACCGAAATCGATCTTTATTTACGAGGGTTACCGAAATCGATCTTTATTTACGAGGGTTAACGAAATCGATCTTTATTTACGAGGGTTACCGAAATCGATCTTTATTTACGAGGGTTACCGAAATCGATCTTTATTTACGAGGGTTACCGAACATCGATCTTATTTTCGAGGGTTACCGAAATCGTTCTTTATTTAAGAGGGTTACCGAAATCGATCTTTATTTACGAGGGTTACCGTATCGATCTTTATTTACGAGGGTTACCGAAATCGATCTTTATTTACGAGGGTTACCGAAATCGATCTTTATTTACGAGGGTTACCGAAATCGTCTTATTACGAGGGTTACCGAAATCGATCTTTATTTACGAGGGTTACCGAAATCTATCTATCTGTCTATCTGTCTATCTGTCTATCTATCTATCTATCTATCTATCTATCTATCTATCTATCTAAATAAAGATCGATTTCGGTAACCCTCGTAAATAAAGATCGATTTCGGTAACCCTCGTAAATAAAGATCGATTTCGGTAAACCCTCGTAAATAAAGATCGATTTCGGTAACCCTCGTAAATAAAGAACGATTTCGGAACCCTCGTAATAAAGATCGATTTCGGTACCCTCGTAAATAAGAACGATTTCGGTAACCCTCGTAAACAAAGATCGATTTCGGTAACCCTCGTAAATAAAGATCGATTTCGGTAACCCTCGTAATAATAAAGATCGTTTCGGTAACCCTCCGATCTTTATTTCGAGGGTTACCGAAACGATCTTTATTTACGGGGTTATCGAAATCGATCTTATTTACGAGGGTTACCGAAACGATCTTTATTTACGGGGTTAACGAAATCGATCTTTATTTACGAGGGTAACGAATCGATCTTTATTTACGAGGGTTACCGAAATCGATCTTTATTTACGAGGGTTACCGAAATCGATCTTTATTACGAGGGTTACCGAATCTATCTATCTGTCATTCTGTATCTGTCTATCTATCTATCTTCTATCTATCTATCTAAATAAGATCGATTTCGGTAACCTCGTAAATAAAGATCGATTTTGGTAACCCTCGTAAATAAAGATCGATTTCGGTAACCCTCGGAAATAAGATCGATTCGGTACCCTGTATAAAGAACGATTTCGGTAACCCTCGTAAATAAGATCGATTTCGGTAACCCTCGTAAATAAAAGATCGATTTCGGTAACCCTCGTAAATAAAGATCGATTTCGGTAACCTCGTAAATAAACGATCGATTTCGGTAACCCTCGTAAATAAAGATCGATTTCGGTAACCCTGTAAATAAAGATCGATTTCGGTAACCCTCGTAAAATAAAGATCGATTTCGGTAACCCTCGTAATAAAGAACGGTTTCGGTAACCCTCGTAAATAAAGATCGATTTCGGTAACCCTCGTAAATAAGACGATTTCGGTAACCCTCGTAAATAAAGATCGATTTCGGAACCCTCGAATAAAATCGATTTCGTAACCCTCGTAAATAAGCGATTTCGGTAACCCTCGTAAATAAGAACGATTCGGTAACGCTCGTAAATAAAGATCGATTTCGGTAACCTCGTAAATAAGAACGATTTCGGTAACCCTCGTAAATAAAGATCGATTTCGGAACCCTCGTAAATAAAGATCGATTTCGGTAACCCCGTAAATAAAGATCGATTTCGTAACCCTCGTAAATAAAGAACGATTTGGTAACATCGTAAATAAGATCGATTTCGGTAACCCTCGTAAATAAAGATCGATTTCGGTAACCCTCGTAAATAAAGATCGATTTCGGTAACCCTCCGATCTTTATTTACGAGGGTTACCGAAATCGATCTTTATTTACGAGGGATCGAAATCGATCTTATTGAGGGTTACCGAAATCGATCTTATTTACGAGGGTTAACGAAATCGATCTTTATTTACGAGGGTTACCGAAATCGATCTTTATTTACGAGGGTTACCGAAATCGATCTTTATTTACGAGGGTTACCGAAATCGATCTTTATTTACGAGGGTTACCGAAATCTATCTATCTGTCTATCTGTCTATCTGTCTATCTATCTATCTATCTATCTATCTATCTATATCTATCTAATAAGATCGATTTCGTAACCCTCGTAATACGATGATTTCGGTAACCTCGAAATAAAGACGATTTCGGTTAACCCTGTAAATAAAGATCGATCGTAACCCTGTAAATAAGATTTCGGTAACCCTCGTAAATAAAGATCGATTTCGGTAACCCTCGTAAATAAAGATCGATTTCGGTAACCCTCGTAATAAAGATCGATTTCGGTAACCTCGAAAATAAAGATCGATTTCGGTAACCCTCGTAAATAAAGATCGATTTCGGTAACCCATGTAAATAAAGATCGATTTCGGTAACCCTCGTAAATAAAGACGATTTCGGTACCCTCGTAATAAGACGGTTTCGGTAACCCTCGTAAATAAAGATCGATTTCGGTAACCCTCGTAAATAAAGAACGATTTCGGTAACCCTCGTAAATAAAGATCGATTTCGGTAACCCTCGTAAATAAAGATCGATTTCGGTAACCCTCGTAAATAAAGATCGATTTCGGTAACCCTCGTAAATAAAGATCGATTTCGGTAACCCTCGTAAATAAAGATCGATTTCGGTAACACTCGTAAATAAAGAACGATTTCGGTAACCCTCGTAAATAAAGATCGATTTCGGTGACCCTCGTAAATAAAGATCGATTTCGGTAACCTCGTAATAAAGATCGATTTCGTAACCCTCGTAAATAAAGATCGATTTCGGTAACCCTCGTAAATAAAGATCGATTCTGTAACCCTGTAAATAAAGATCGATTTCGGTAACCCCGTAAATAAGATCATTCGTACTCTCGTAAATAAAGATCGATTTCGGTAACCCTCGTAAATAAAGATCGATTTCGGTAACCCTCGTAAATAAAGAACGATTTCGCTAACCTCGTAAATAAAGATCGATTTCGGTAACCCTGTAAATAAAGATCGATTTCGGTAACCCTGTAAATAAAGACGATTTCGGTAACCTGTAAATAAAGATCGATTTCGGTAACCCTCGTAAATAAGAACGATTGGTAACCCTCGTAATAAAGATCGATTTCGGTAACCCAGTAGTAAATAAGATCGATTCTGTAACCCTCGTAAAATAAAGATCGATTTCGGTAACCTCGAAAACAAGAAACGAATGCGGAAGCTCGAAAACAGCCCGATCGTGGGAAAGGTCAGGAGATTAATAAAAGTTCTTAAAATTACCTTCTAAATTCTATGGGTCCGTTTTCGAATCTTCAGACTAAACTCATCAGTTTCGACAGTCCTCTAGTTACAAATCCATGTAATAAACCCGTAAAAATAACACTTGGGGGTGCGGGCAGATAACTGCCAAGTCGCCAGTTTTTTTGTTTTAAGGGTGGACATGTGTTTTAATAGCCAACTAGAGCCAGTTATACAACTAATCATGTTTATAATCCACCCCTTCCATGGATTTCCTATGGGGCCAAACTGTAATAAATCTTATAATCGGCGCGCTATACGTAGTAGCGCGCCGATTATAACTTGCCGGAACTGCCTTACCCTCTACTCTCCCCTTGCCTCACTTCCCCCACCTCCGTTTACTTCTCCCTTTACGCTTACCGTGTTCGCGTTCTGTTTTCACAGAGTTACGGGCTTCGGCACCACTGTGTATGGCGCCGGCTCCCACCTTTTCCTTTTACTGTAAAAGGAAGAGGTGGAGCCGCGCCATACACAGTGGTGCGGGAAGCCGCGTAACTCCGTGAAACAGAACGCGAACACACTAAACCTAAATGGAAAAGTAACAGGGATGGGGGAAGTGAGGCAAGGTGGAGAGAAAGAGGGTAAGGCAGTGTAAACCTAAGGGGAAAGTAAACGGAGGTGGGGGAAGTGAGGCAAGGAGGGGAGAGAAGAGGGTAGGCAGTGTAAACCTAAAGGGGAAAGTAAATGGAGCTGGGGGAAGTGAGACAGGGGGAGAGAAGAGGGTAAGGCAGTGTAAACCTAAAGGGGAAAGTAAACGGAGGTGGAGGAAGTGAGGCAAGGGGGAGAGAAGAGGGTAAGGCAGTGTAAACCTAAAGGGGAAAGTAAATGGAGCTGGGGGAAGTGAGGCAGGGGGAGAGAAGAGGGTAAGGCAGTGTAAACCTAAAGGGAAAGTAAACGGAGGTGGGGGAATGTGAGGCAAGGGGAGAGAAGAGGGTAAGGCATGTAAACCTAAGGGGAAAGTAAATGGAGCTGGGGGAAGTGAGACAGGGGAGAGAAGAGGGTAAGGCAGTGTAAACCTAAAGGGGAAAGTAAACGGATGGTGGAGAGTGAGGCAAGGGGGAGAGAAGAGGGTAAGGCAGTGTAAACCTAAAGGGGAAAGTAAATGGAGCTGGGGGAAGTGAGACAGGGGAGAGAAGAGGGTAAGGCAGTGTAAACCTAAAGGGAAAAGTAAATGGAGCTGGGGGAAGTGAGGCAGGGGGGAGAGAGAGGTAAGGCAGTGTAAACCTAAAGGGGAAAGTAAACGGAGGTGGGGGAAGTGAGGCAGGGGAGAGAGAGGAGAGAAGAGGGTAAAGGCAGTGTAAACCTAAAGGGGAAAGTAAATGGAGCTGGGGGAAGTGAGGCAGGGGGAGAGTAGAGGGTAAGGCAGTGTAAACCTAAAGGGGAAAGTAAATGGAGGGAGGGTGGGGGGAAGTGAGGAGCGGGGTGACAGAGCGGGGGTTGAATAAGGGGAACGGATTAAGAAAGGCAAGAGATGGAAGGAGTGGGAGGGGAGAGAAAGGGAGGATGATGAACGGCAGGAGGAGGGGGCGAATAGAGAGAGAGATGAAGCAGAGAAGAGGAGGAGGAGGTGAGAAGAGGAGGGTGAGAGAGAAGGAGGGAGAAGAGGGTTGTCTTTAAAGAAAGGAGAGAGAAGAGGGAGGGGAGAAGAGGGTGGGAGGGAGATGATGAGAGGAGGAGAAGAGTGGAGGGAGGAAGAAAGGAGAGTATGGGCAGAGAGAGGAGAGGAGGAGGGGGCAGTCGAGAGAGAGGGAGGAGGAGAGAGGGAGAATGAGAATCAGAGGGAAGATAAGAGAGGAGGAGAAGAGAAACCGATGAGAGAAGAGGGATATAGTGAGGAAGAAGACGAAAGAGGAGAGAGGAGGAGGAGAGGAGGGGAGGGGGGAGGAGAGAAGAGAGGAGGGGAGAGAGAAAGGGGTGAGAGGAGAGAAGGAGGAGAGTGAGAGAGAAGAAGAGAGGAAGGAGGGAGAGAAGGATGGAGGAAGAGGAGGGGAGAAGAATGGAGAGAGAAGAGAGAGGGAGAAGAGGGTATAGAGGGTGAGAGGAGAGGAGAGAGAGGGAGGAGGAAGGAGAAGAGGGTAGAGAAGGAGAGAGAGTGAGGAGGAGGAAAAGGGAGGGGAGAGCGGGAAGAAGGAGCGAGGAGAGAGAGGAGAAGAGAAAGAAAGAGATGAGGAGAAGAGGTATAGGAGATAGGAGAAGGGAGAGGGAGAGAGGGGAGGAGGGTGGAAGGTGACGAGGGAGAAAGGAGAAAGATGGGAGGGAGAGGAAGGAGGGGAAAGAATGGAAGGGGAGAAGGGGAGAAGAGAAGAGAGAGAAGGAGGAAGAGAGAGAAGGGAGAAGGAGAAAGAAGAAGAGAGGAGGGGTTGAGAAGAGGGGAGAGGAGGAGAGAGGAAGGGGAGAGAGGGAGAGAGAGGAGAGAGAAAGGGAGAAAGGAGAGAAGACCCCAGGAGGAGAAGAGAAGGGAAGAAGAGGGTAGTAGAGAGACGAGGCGAGAGAAGGAGGGGAGCGAAAGAGAGAGAAAGGAGGGGAGAGGGGAGAGGAGAAGAGGGAGGGAGGAAGAGAAGGAGAGAGATGCGAAGAATGGGGAGAGAGAGGAGAAGGGGGGAGGACGGGGGAGAAGAGGGAGGGAGAGGAGAAGAGAGAGGAGAGGAGAGAAGAGAGAGAGAAGGAGAAGATAGAGATGGGAGGGAGGAGAGAGGAGGGAGAAGAGAGAGGAGAGACAGAAGAAGCAGACGTGAGAAGCAGGAGGAAGGGAGAGAGTGAGGAGAAGAGAAGGAGAGGAGAAGACGAGAGGAGAGAGAGGAGGAGAAGATGGAAGGAAGGAGAGAGAAAGAGGAAGAAGAGGAGAAAGGGGTGAAGAGGGGAGAAGGGAGGAAGGAGGAGAGAAGGGAGAAGGAGGGAGGAGAAGGAGGGAGAGAAGAAGAAGAAGAAGAGAAGAGGAGAGGAGAGGAGGAGAAGAGGAGAAGCAGGAGAAGAAAAAGAGAAGGGGTGAGGAGAGAAAGAAGAGGAGAAGAGGAGGAGAGGGAGAGGATGAGAGAGGAGAAGAGAGAGAGGAGGAGAAGCAGGGAAGGAGGAGAGAGAGAGGCGAAGAGAGGAGGAGAGAGAGGAGAGGGTGGGAGAAGGGACGAAGGGGAGAGAAAGGAGGAGAGAATGGAGGAGGGGGGAGAGGAGGGATGGAGGAGGAGAGAGAAGGAGGAAGAGGGGGAGAAGAAGGGAGAAGAGAGAGAGAGGAAGTAAGGAGGGAGGGGAGAAGAGGATAAGAAGAAGGAGAAGGGGTGGGGAGGAGGGAGGAGATGAGGAGAAAAGGAGAGAGAAAAAGAGGAGTGGAAGAGGAGGAGAAGGAGAGAGAGAATGGAGGAAGAAAGGGAGGAGAGAGAGAGAAGAGGGTGAGGAGAGCAGAGGGAGAAGAGAAGAGGAGAAGAGAGAAGGAGAGGAGAGGAGAGGGAGAAGGAGAGATGAGAGAGAGAGAGAGGAGCAAGATGAAGAAGAGAGGAGAGAGGGAGGAGGGGAGGAGGGAGGAAGGAGAAGAGGAGAGAGAGAGGAGGAGGGAGAAGGGAGAGGGAGAAGAGGGGTGAAGAGGGGGAGCTGAGGGGAGAAGAGGGAGGAAGGAGGGAACGAAGAGAAGAGGGAAGAAGAGATGATGAGAGAGAAGGGGAGGGAGGGAGAGAGCGGACGAGAGAAGCAGAGAGGAGGAGGGGAGAGAGGGAGGAGAAGGGAGTGAGAAGAGGGGAGGAGAGAGAAGAGGAAGGGAGTGAGAAGAGAACAGAGGGAGAAGAGAGGGGGAAGAAGAGGAGAGAGGAGGAGGGAGGAGAAGAGAGGAGAGAGGAGAGAGAGAGGGAGGAGAGAAGGAGAAGAGAAGAAGAGGGAGGAAGGAGAGGAGGGGAGGATGAAGAGAGGAGAAGGATGAGAGGGAGAAGGAGAAGGAGGGGAGGAAGGAGAAGAGAAGAAGAAGGAGGGAGGGAAGAAGGGGAGAAGAGCAGAAGAGAGAAGAGAAGGAGAGGGAGAAAGAGAGAAGGAGGAGGAGAGAGGAGAGAGGAGAGAGGAGGCAGAAAGGAGGAGAAAGAGGAGGAGGAGAGAAGTAAGAGAAGAGGGAGAAGAAGAGGGTGGAGGGAGGAAGGAAGAGGAGAGGAGGAGAAGAGGGTAGAGGACGAGAGAACGGTGAGGAGGAGGACGGGAGATAGAGATGGAGAGGCCCCAGGGGAGAAGAAAGAAGAGGGTGAGGAAGAGGGAGGAGAGAGAAGCGGGTGAAGAAGGGAAGAGAGAAAGAGAGGGAGGGAGGAGAGGTATGAGAAGAGAAGGAGAGAAGAGAGAGAGGGGAGAGGAAAGTAGAGAGGGAGATAGACGAGAAAGAAGGAGGGAGAAGAGAGAGGGAGAGTAGGAGAGGGGGAGGGAGGGAGAGAGAGAGGAGAAAAAGAGAAGACGAGAAGGGAGAGGGGAGAGAAGAAAGAGAAGGAGAAGGGAGAGGAGAAGAGAATGGAGAGGGGAGAAGGGAAGAGAGAATGAAGAGAGAGAGAGAGAGAAGAGAGAAGAGGAGAAAGAGAAGGGAGAAGAGAGGGCGAGAAGAGAAGAGGAGAGGGAGAGAAGCGAGGGGAGAGGGCGGAGGAGAGAAGGAGAGAGAGAAGAGGGAAGTGTGGAGGAAGGGGGAGCGGGAGAAAGAGAATGAAGGGAGAAAGAGAAGAGGGTATAAGGCAGGTTAAAACCTAAAGGGGAAAGGGGAAAGTAATGGAGCTGGGGGAAGTGAGTGGGCAGGGGGGGAGGGGAGAGAGAGGGTAAGGCAGTGTAAGTGTAAACCTAAAGGGGAAAGAAATGGAGCTGGGGAGGAAAAGTGAGGCAGGGGGAGAGAAGAGGGTAGTGAAGGCAAGTAGTTAAACCTAAAGGGGAAAGTAAACGGAGGTGGGGGAAAGTGAGGGCGAGGAGGAAGAGGGAGAGAGAAGAGGGTAAGGCAGTGTGTAAACCTAAAGGGGAAAGTAAATGGAGCTGGGGAAGTGATGAGGCGTAGAGGAAGAGGAGGAGGGGAGAAAGAGGGTAAGGCAGTGTAAACCTAAAAGGGGAAAGTATAAACGGGAGGTGGGGGAAGTGAGGCAAGGGGAGGAGAAGAGGGTAAGGCAGTGTAGAAACCTAAAGGGGAAAAGTAAATGGAGCTGGGGGAAGTGAGACAGGGGGAGGAGAAGAGGGTAAGGCTAGTGTAAACCTAAAGGGGAAAGAGAAACGGAGGTGGGGGAGGGGAGGAAGTGAGGCAGGGGGAGGGAAAAGAGGGTAAGGTAGTAGTAAACCTAAAGGGGAAAGTAAATGGAGCTGGGGGAGGGGAAGTGAGACAGGGGGGGGAAGAGGGTAAGCAGTGAAGGGGGGAGAGGAGAAGAGGGAAGGCATAGAGGTAGTGTAAACCTAAAGGGGAAAGTAAATGGAGCTGGGGGAAGTGAGGCAAGGGGGAGGAGAGAGGGTAAGGTAGGTGTGTAAACCTAAAGGGGAAAGTAAATGGAGGTGGGGAAGGGAGAGGAGGGGGGGGGAGAGGAGGTGGGAGAGGTTAGTAGTGTAAACCTAAAGGGGAAAGTAAATGGAGCTGGGGGAGGGGAAGTGAGGAAGGGGGGGAGAGAGAGAGGGTAAAGGGATGTTGTAAACCTAAAGGGGAAAGTAAATGGAGCTGGGGAAGTGAGGAGGGGGAAGAGGATGGACGAAAGGAAAGGGAGCGGGGGAGAGGAGGGGAGAGGGGGAGAAGGGGGAGGGTGAGAGCAGGGAGAGAGGGGAAGAAAGGGGGAAAGTGAGACTGGGGAAGTGAGACGGGGGAGAGGAGGAGAGGGAGGGAGAGGGGGAGAGGAGAGGACAGCAAGGGCCTGGATGGTTCTCAAATGAGGAGGTGGATTATACTAAATAATGCACCCCTACAGTAAATATTCGGATATTAGAAGTCACCTGGAGTTCCGCGCCCTGTATAAAGGCACTCGGCCTGCGGGCCTTCGTGCTTTTATCATGGGCAGAGGAACTCCTGGTGGACTCTATATCCTTATAATTTACAGTAGGGGGTGCATTATCCACTATATAATCCAATCAAATGGTCTTATGTTAAGACCTGGTCCTTTGCCACTTATTGGCACTTTATTCCATTCATTTCCAAGCAGACATTTAATGATTATTGCCCCTGTTATCTGTCTTTCTGGCAAAGGTGACAACTCCCCCCTGCCCAAATGGGGAGTAATAATTCTACAGGTAACTGACAGTTGTAACAGTTCGTTAGGCTGAAGGTTGTCAGTTATTTCATTCATATTTACAATAATAATACACAAACAATAATTAATACAATGGCTGTGTGACAATTAGCACATCAAACTCATCATCTTTACAGTGCGGTCCGCAGCCTTTATTAATGGGGGAATGGCCTATAATGGGGACCTAACCTGGTCCCCTGGTCCCCTATGGTTGGTCATCTCCTATTCTTACCTGTAGTTAGGAATCCTCCTCCTAAAGCTTGGAGACCATAAAGACCGACTGATTGGTTGGTTGTATGTGTCAAATAAATAATAAAAGAAAGTGATCGCCGCTCACCAGCTTTCGCCAATGTGAACAACCCACTTGGTTTATTAAGTGAGTGACTCACCAGCTTTCGCCAATGTGACAACCCCACTTAAGAATTTCTTTACTTGAAGGGAACCGAGAAGTACCCGAAGGAAACGCGGAGACCCACTTCAAGCTTGGGGGGGAGAGAACATTCAAACTCAGGTGCAGATGTGTCCAAGGGAGGGTTGCACACAGGGACCAGAGCTGCTATATGTTTTGGATTGTGGGGGAAACCGGAGTACCCGGAGGAAACCCACGCAAGCACGTGGAGAACATACAAACTCCAGCAGATGGGGCTGAGATCGGAATCGAACCGAGCTCCTCAAGTGCTGCAGGGCATCAGCATACCTCTGAGCCACCGTGCTGCCCACAAGTGTTCTTAGTAAAAAAAAAAAAAACAAGACATAGTAAATGGTGACATCACTACTGGCTATTTGCATAAATGGGCGGAGGCTATGATACATCCCTGCACAGTCTGTATTGATAGAAGCACATAGCCAAAAAGGTGCACATGACATGAATAAATATAGTAAGGGGGGGAGTGGATTAAAGTTAAAGGTCCCTGTCTGAGAGATGAGAAGAATGGGGGCATCTGTGGGAGAGGAGACAATAACAATCCCAGTGGTTTATATGACGTAACTAGTTTCAGTTAAGTCTATAACTTCTAACGAAAAAGCCTCCCCAGTCACAACATGTTCACCGTACTGAAGTTAACAAACTGTGGGGGTTGGAGGGGCCCATGGCAGAGCTGGACAGCTCCTAGATAGGACCCACATCTCGATATCTGCTTCTCAGTTACAAGTTCTGCTGCCTAATTCACCGTGACTGGGACACTAGAAAAAGATGAAAGTGCAGTGTGTGGGCCCTTCTACATTCAGTAGGGCCAACGGTATATATGGGGGATTTATTACCCAGCCCCCCCTGTGTTTGCTAGTGTGAACATTGCCTAGTGTAATAGTGCACAGGCAGCTTATAATATATTGCATCATTGGTTTGCCCAGCCGCTGATTTCAGCCAATGGGTGAACAAAACTGTGCAATTGACATAATACCTAATGCAAATTAACTTCTGTTCTATGGGGGGATGTTTGTTTCCAGATCATTTTGTAAACAAAAAAAAACACACTTCGGTGACCAAAAGAAAATTCAGTGGTAACAAAACACATTTAGGGCTAGGACACACTGCTGCGTTTTTTTGCGCTTGCGTTTTAAAAAAATCAATGAAAACGCGGGGGGGGGGCAACGCAAAAAAACCACACGCTTTTCGGTGGTTGCGTGCGATCGCATGCGTTTTTTCCTATACTATTAAAGAATCGCAAGCGTTTGCGTTGCAGTGTGGCCGTACCCTAAGTGGACTAAAACAACACTTTGGGGACAAAAACTAAATTAATCGACCGAAAAAAAAAGTAATGTGGTAACAAAATACATTTAGGGGCATATTTATAAAGTCTGTTAACTTTCCACCATCGTTTTCCCATCGTTTTCCGGCGGCGGAATGTTAACAGCGGCGCAATTGGCTTTTCGCCAAATTGTGGGCAAGCATCAGTACCGCTCACTTCTATTTTTTTTCTATTTTATTCAACTTTGGGTTGGTGGAAACGGACGAGCTTGGTCCCCAATTGGCGCTTTATAAATAAACTATATAGCAAATAGCAGCAGCACTGAAATAAAGCGAATGTTTGGGTGCGTATCTCCTCTGGGTCCTCCGTTCAAACCCTAATACACATGTAATCGGATTAAACATGGAGCCGCACACCAGTTTCTTGCAATAGATAAAAGGCTTTATGGGTGTTAAAAGGAAACGTCTGCCCACATATATGGGACGTTTCGGGAGACGCTGCCCTTTCTGCGATTGGGCAGCAATCTCCATGTTTATTGGATTATAAATAAACTGTCCATACATACAAGTTATCATTCACTGTCCCAATAGTGTCAAATTAATATTTCAGGCATTCTAATCCACTACAAGAGAACAATCCCAGACTTTATAAGTGGTTATGTTGGGTGTGTGTATGTTTATGGTGTTGTATTATGTGTGTTGTATGTTATGTGTGTTGTATCATCTTTCTGTAGTATTTAATTTTTTTTTCCCGCCGTAACTGGGGAACAGAAAATGAAAATAAAACCTTATCACAGTGGAAACTCTGATCCCCGTGGATTCAGTAAGTTGTGTCAAAGCAAAAATGTGGGATTTGTTGTTGTAAGTTGTGCAGGACATCCAGGGGCATATTTAAAAGGGCGAAAAGTCCGAAAAGTTTTCGCTTTCGCTTACGCATGGTTTCGCCACTCGTTAACGCCACCTTTTTAAAAAAAATTCCGTGACCTATCGCTTAAAACCCTTTTCGCATACTTTCGCAACAGTAATTTGAGCGAAAGGGGAGCGAAAAGCATAACGGGATTTATAAAAAGCGAAAAGTGTATTTTCACCTTAAATGGAGCGGAAATATTATCACCCACTTGAAGGTAGCGAAAAGGCATCTTTTACCATTTTTGCATTTCCAACGGAGGCCAATTGTTAGCATTCAGGGTGTGTGCTTAATGTGTTTAAACAACTCATTCTGTCGTTCGCCTTTCGAATGGCGTTTACGTTGTTAATAGGCGGTTGTGCAATTTATATTTTTCTTCTCTGTTTTCCCAATTTTGCTAAATATAAAATATAGTGCAAAGAACGTTGAACAGCTGGCTAGCCGGGGGTTAACAATGAATGGATGTGGATTTAACTCTTTGCAGTACAATTTCACCTAATTAAAAAAACAGGAACAACTAGAGGAAGGAAAGTTTAAGTACTTAATTCCTTGTACAAGGATAAAGTGTTAATAGTCAATATAAAGTGGTCCTTGTGCAAGGATAAAGTGTTAATAGTCAATATAAAGAGGTCCTTGTGCAAGGATAAAGTGTTAATAGTCAATATAAAGTGGTCCTTGTACAAGGATAAAGTGTTAATAGTCAATATAAAGTGGTCCTTGTGCAAGGATAAAGTGTTAATAGTCAATATAAAGAGGTCCTTGTGCAAGGATAAAGTGTTAATAGTCAATATAAAGAGGTCCTTGTGCAAGGATAAAGTGTTAAAGTGCAAACAAGGTGACACACTAATGTGCAAAAAATAGAGCCCGCTTAATAAAAACACACAACGCTCAGACAGCGCAACAGAATGAAGCCCGACTTCCCGACAACACAGATAAAGAGCCGCACGTCACATGATCAGAGACACTGACGCCCGTCAGTCACTCCAGTGCTGAGATATTCAGTTGCAATCAACATGTTTTCCCCACAGCAAATTCAAATTGCAGCATGTTCACGTGTAGATTCACCACAACATTTGTATATTTACGCTCCAAGTGGAAAAACTGATAACGTTGTATATAAGGTTTTGCTATAAACACGTGTGTTATACGTCCCTCAACAATGTCACCTCCTCAACTTATAACTTATAACACAACTGCTAGTATAAAATCTACATCTCCAATAAAGAGACACTCATTCTAATCAGAGGAAAATATGAAATCCCGCAGATAAAAGAGAATTGAGTTTTCTCACAAGGTTTCTACACCAGGATGTCTCCAGTGGGTTTCATTTTAGCATCTGATTAGAATGTTTTCTGGGTCATATTAATAATTCATGGGCCATGTTCGTGTAACAGCCTTTATATATTGCTAGTCATTGTGTGACATTTTTAGGTATCTGGCCCTATGACAAGAACCAGGTCAACCCATCACATCATCTGCAAAGAATAAATTATTTGACAAAAATAATCTGATGTGCTAAGTGATTTTTTTTGGTGAGAAACGGCACCCAACATGTTTTTTTTTCTGGGTGTAAAAGAGAAAAATCCACCAGAGCGAATTAAAGCCAGGCTGCTCGGATAATCACCGGGAACCTATAGTTTCCTAATGAATGTCTAGTTAGTCTCTGGCATTACAAAAAAGATTCTCCCAACCCCCACCGCAAATCTATAAAATATTATTAAACAAGAGCGTAATAAAATTTAAAATAACCAATATCACCATTCTATATTTTCTAACTGTGATCGTAAAGTACCGTCAATAACCAATATCACAGGTTTATAAATATGTCCCTAGGTTTGATGTCATAAAGAGACATGTGTTAGTAACCAATCAGATGACAGCTTTCTAGTTCGATAACATCTGGTTGGTTACTAAATATTATTATCATCCATACCACCAAGACAGGAGACAAGATGAATTCAGACAAAGCTTAAAGGGTCACTATACTCACTCAAACAACTTTACATTATCTGTGCTTGCTTTGTCATTAAATATTAATGTTTAGTGAGTGCTCCTAATTCCCCCCACCCTCCCTTACTCACTGCCTTCTTGTAGTGTCTGCGACACTTATGTGTTCTGCACAGCCTCACCATGGGATCTGCTTACACATCTCCCCCTTCCTCCCCCTTGCTGTCTTATTTCTGCTGGGTCTCTTAAATGTTGCAGAAAGTGTACTGGCAGGCAGGCAAAGAGGTCAGGGATGGGTTATATATTATAATTTCTGCTTCTGGAGTGACAGGTCTGTCCCTGTAAATGCTGTGATTAAAATGATGATTTCTCAGAATCTACAGCTCAGATTTAAAATCTGGATTCAACTGGTCCCATATTTATATGCCCCCATTTGCTGGATTCAGTGGCGTTTGTATATAAACTGTGCATTGTAACAAATGGCAGAATCTGGGACAAAACCATTCAGGCGAATCCATCTGTTCAAAATATATTTCAGGTTTCTCAGTACTTAATACACAGCTATTTCTGATGAATGACTGGGAGATTGACAATTTTCACAGTGCTCTGTGCTCCCAGAGTGTTTCTCTGCATGGATCCAACCTATTAACTTCCATATAGAGCTGTTTACTTATTTTAACCTACAGCAATATCTGTTGCTTGGGAAGAAAATCTGCCTATAAAACTGGATGTTGTATTATAAACATATATTCTCCCAGTATCAATGGAACATTTGCAATTTTATGTGTCCTCTCTGGGGGCAGGAAAATACATTTCCCAGAATCTCAGAAGGAAAGGGTTTGGTTTTCTTGTTCTGTTGTTTATTATTATTATTATTATAATCTACCCCTGCTATGGACCCTTATGGGACAAACAGATTATAAATCCTTATAATCGGCGTGCTACTACATAGTTGTAGCATGATTATAACACGGAAGTCATCCCCCAATTAAGGAATGTTCCTCTCCCAGCCCCAAGATACCAACTATTGAATATTATGCATCCGCTGTCAGGGTAAGATGGGGGAGGGAGGGAGACAGGACTATTTTGGCCTGCATTAAGGAAAGGGGGAGGGGGGGAGGATAGGGAGAAAGGATCTTTTTTTGGGCTGCATTAAGGGGTGTGTTTGTCTCTTCAGGTAACAGCATTTAAAAGCTGTAGATTATAGTGAATAATGTACCCCATACTGTAAATTAGTAGGATATTAAAAGTCACCTTGGAGTTCCGTGTCCTGTATAAAAGCACTCGGCCTGTGGCCTTGTGCTTTTATAAGGACACATAACTCCTGGGTGACTTATAATTTCCTTATAATTTACAGTAGGGGGTACATAATTCACTATCGGGGAGATCAATACGGGAAGATGCGTTACTTACCTTAGCCCGATCCCGTGATACAATAACAGACGTAAACGAGATTACACCAGGTATTGCATCGCGGGATCGGGCTACGGTAAGGAGCGCCACAACCTGTACCGTTAAGTTTTGCAATACGACTGTAGGGGTTTTGGATCGTTAGCACAACGCTATTCCCAAAAACATTCGGAAACGGCGCTGTGCTCTAAAATCCATCTAAAACCCACGTTAACCTGAAATTTCTTTGAGTCAACGTGGTTTTTAGACGGATCAGGGCCACATTGGATCTCCCCCTATATTATTATTATTATGGAGGTATTTCACTATGGGATTTTTCTTGTTGCTCTTACAGGGGATGTGCAGAATTGCCAGCAGCCTGAATTAGAAGCTAAACCCTCTCCATGGGTACTGTTATTGGTAGGGGGTGGGGGAAAGCATTGAATTGGCCTTTTATGTCTGGAGGTTTCTGGCTTTGCCGATTCTATGTCCCTCCTACTACCGTGTGTCACTCTCCTACCACCATGTGTCCTCCTACAACCGTGTTTCCCTCCTACCACCATGTGTGTTCTCCTACCACCGTGTGTCCCTCCCACCACTGTGTGTCCTACTACCGTGTGTCACTCTCCTACCACCGTGTTTCCCTCCTACCACCATGTGTCCCTCCTACCACGGTGCGTCCCTCCTACCACCATGCGTCCCTCCTACCACTGTGTCCCCCTACCACCGTGTGTCCCCCTACCACCATGTGTCCTCCTACAACTGTGTGCCCCTGCTACCACCGTATGTCCCTCCTACCACTCTGTGTCCCTCCTACCACCGTGTGTCCTCCTACCACCGTGTGTCCTACCACCGTATGTCACTCCTACCACCGTGTGTCCCTCATACCAGTGCTTCCCTCTCACCACCGTGTTTCCCTCTAACCACCACGTGTCCCTCCTACCTCCGTGTGTCCCTCCTCCTACCACCATGTGTCCCTCCTAACACAGTGTGTCCCTCCTACCACCGTGTGTCCCTCCTACCATTGTGTCCCTCCTACCACCGTGTGTCTCTCCTACCACCATGTGTCTGCGTGTCCCTCCTACAACTGCATGTCCCTCTTACCACTGCGTGTCCCTCCTACCAACCTGTGTCCCTCCTACCACCGTGTGTCCCTCCTACCACTGTGTTTCCCCCTACCACGTGTGTCCCTCCTACCACCGTGTGTCCCTCCTACCGCCGTGTGTCCCTCCTACCACCGTGTGTACCTCCTCCTACCACCACGTGTCCCTCCTAACACAGTGTGTCCCTCCTACCACCATGTGTCCCTCCTACCATTGTGTCCCTCCTACCACCATGTGTCTGCGTGTCCCTCCTACAACTGCATGTACCTCTTACAACTGCGTGTCCCTCCTACCAGTGTGTACTTCCTACCACTGTGTGTTCCTCCCACCACTGCGTGTCCCTCCTACCAACCCGTGTCCCTCCTACCACTGCGTGTCCCTCCTACCAGTGTGTCCCTCCTACCACTGTGTGTTCCTCCCACCACTGCGTGTCCCTCCTACCACTGCGTGTCCCTCCTACCAGTGTGTATCTCCTACCATGTGGTCCCTCCACCACTGTCCGTCCTTTTTTTTTTTTTTTTTTTTTTTTTGGGTTCCTCCTACCACTGTGTGCCCCTCCTACCAGTGTGTATCTCCTACCATGTGTGGCCCTCCTACCACGTGTGTCCCTCCTACCACTGTGTGCCCCTCCTACCACTGTGTGTTCCTCCCACCACTGTGTGCTCCTCCCATCACTGCGTGTCCCTCCTACCACTGCGTGTCCCTCCTACCACTGCGTGTCCCTCCTAACCAGTGTGTATCTCCTACCATGTGTCCCTCCTACCACTGCGTGTCCCTCCTACCAGTGTGTATCTCCTACCATGTGTCCCTCCTACCACTGCGTGTCCCTCCTACCAGTGTGTATCTCCTACCATGTGTCCCTCCTACCACGTGTGTCCCTCCTACCACCATGTGTCCCTCCTACTGGTGGCAGAATGAAGCCAGTTTCATTCATCTCCTCATAGAATCACAGAAACAAATGAATGTGATCTATGTTTACTAGAGATGGATCTGAATCTGACGGAAATTGGAATTCTGACTTTTTTTTTCCCTGAACCACAAAACTATTTTTGATTTCAGAAATTAGAAATTTCTAGAAATGTCAGAAATTATGGAAAATACAACACGGAATGCCAAAACGTGAAGTACGTGAAGTTTCCGGTAAAAGAAGGTGTTTTTTTATTTCACAAATTTTGCCATTGATACGTGTTCCCCAGACCATTTCCATTTCCAGTAAGTTACCATTGTTATTTTAGGCGGAACTTTAGGAATTTCTGATTTCGCTTGCGGATTTTCAATTTTTTGTCACGAAAATCCCCGAATCTGCAAGCGGAAGATATTTGAGTGAGTTTGCCCATTTAGAAAATAGTCTAACTATGGTCATACACTACTGAGATGTTCGTGGCTGTTTATGGTAAGAAAAGAAACTTGCAGGAAAATCAGCAATGTAGGTAGTATATTGTGGCTCAGTATAAAAGAGGCATTGGGGATTTATTAAAGGGCATGTCCACCCCCAAAACAACAATTTCACTCCAGGGGCGTAGCTACCAGGGGTGCAGGGGATGCGACCGCACCAGGGCCCTTGGCCAAGAAGGGGCCCCATTTTGTGCTAAGGTTCCAAAACTACCCTTCTGTGTGCCAACTGTTTTACCAGTGGTCTGTATACAAAGCCTTTTTACCATTGTCTGTGTGCCAAGCATTTAACCAGTGCCTGGCTATGTACAGTGCCAGTTTCCCAACCAGTTTATCAGTGTCTGCATGCCAAGCATTTAACCAGTGGGGGGCCCATGCCCAAATTTTAAAATAAACCTTACCATACATCTCTGCTCCTTATGGTTCTCCAGTTATGCCTCTTCAAATTCCAGTAAACTGAAGACTCCAAGCTGTCTGTGAGCCATCTGTTCCATGCTGATTCCTCGTCCTCATCAAGGTCTGGAGCATCCCACCATCCGGATCCATCCTCAGCCATCGTTGCACCTAGCGTGTAATCCTTCGGAGGTAAGGTAAATAAGCCTTGCCCGTCCACTAACCGCCACAATACAAAAAAAAATGCTCCGTACTTACAGAGCCTTCTTTCCCGCTGAGTCAGCCGCGTCCGTGATTGGCTGCCTCTCATCGGATCGCCGCGGGAGAGAAGGCAGTGGAAGTAGAAACCTGGTGCCTTTTTAAAGAAATATTAGGGTGGTTGGGGGTGGTTAGGGGTTACCTCCCTTACCCCCAATGTTAATTCTGGGGGTGGACATTCCTTTTAAGCATTAGGCATTGATATTCGTCATTTACCTGCAGTTCTGAGATCCAACCAGCACAAACATTTTTTTACGGAAGATCCACGTTTTGCAGGTTTATGTTGATCGATTTAGTTTCCCTTCTACCGCGTAGAATCTGTTCATGCGATCGGTTTTAATATTTATGAATTAAAAAATGGGAAAATCTCAGTTTCTCATCTTGTAGAAATGGAACGCAGTCCCTATTGTTTCAAATGTAATTTCATGCCGTGGTAAATTGCCTTGTCTGCAATTAGCATGCAATCGTAGCCCGCCAATCACTGCCAATTTTCATATCAAAAAGCTCTTTTATTCTCATGTCAGTTTTTCCTGAAATACAGTTTTCTGCCGCGGGGTCCGGTGCTAAGCCACACCCACAGCGACATATTCCGCTACATGGTTCTGAGAATATTAGAAGTGTTTATTTTCTGTTATATTAAAGCAGGGGTGTCGAACTACAACTCCCAGCATTGTTAGAAGAACAGGGGATGTTCGGAGTTGTCATTTTTAAACATCTGGACGGCCTCAGGTTGTATTAAAGTGGTAAATCACGTCCGATCATGTGGTTTACGATGTGACCTTAATCCTAATAGAAATACTGACCGCCCTTCAGCTTGCTGATTTTATATGTTTCGTTTTAAAGGGAGGAGGTGCCAATCCTATATAGAGGTAACCCATAATCTTTTGCATCCAACTGCTGTGGCACAAGTGTCAATCCAGGACGCCAATGACCGGAAGATGGAATGTGGCGGTGAACTAATGGAATATTTAGCAGGTACATATCCCATCGATATATTATACCATTGTCACACTTCATGTTGGGCAGTACGGTGGCTCAGTGGTTAGCACTGATCCCTTGCAGCGCTGAGGTCCTGAGTTCGATTCCACCCTTGGACACATCTGCAAGGAGTTTGTATGTTCTCCCCGTGCTCGCGTGGGTTTCCCCTGGGCACTCCGGTTTCCCCCACTATCCTAAAGACATACTGATAGGTTGTATGTGTACATGATGTGATTAGATTGTAAGCTCTTCGGGGCAGGGCCTGATGTGAATTGAATAAATAATTGTAAAGTGCTGCGGAATATGTAGCGCTATATAAGAAATAAAATACAATGTTACGAAAGACCATCGTTCCCCTTTAATGCGAATTATTGGGAAAAACAGTTGTAAACAAAACAGTCCTGCCAAGCGATAATCTTAATTGTAATTTGTAAAGCCGTCAGCGAAATTAGATATTGTGAATCCAAGGATTTCGATAGTTATGGTTCAGTTTAGGAGGGTGTGTGTTCTGTCTGCAGATTTCCAGGCAATTACATTTTCTATGGACCTCTGACCGATATAATTACTATGTGAATCTTAAATTATAACCTTTGCTTGTATAGTTAAATTATAGGAATTATACATCTTGTGCTTTTCACTGGAAGAAATGAATAAATAAACCTGTAAAGATTAGAAGATCTCTCTAAGAGTTCTTGGTAGAGTCATGGGGCCACATTCCTCATTAGGGCCCCTATCCAAGGTCTCCCAACCCAAATATCCAAACATTCCAATCAAATCTACTCATAATGAACTTACCACAATTTGTTAACTCCCAAAACTATTGTTGGCCTCTGATCTAAAGTAAATTTTCTTTCCCCAACAAATGCCCAAGATCCAATAGGCCCATTAACAGAGCATGTTTTCCTACCAACGAGATCCATCGCATACCGTCCACCATTTTGCTGGAGCATGCCTGGCCCGGGAGATGGTTGGATCGTACTAATGTCTCACCCCGGAATAACCAACTCTGACCCTGGTTGCATTGCCCTACCATGGACTGCCCACCCTCAATTTTGGGATAAGCCTCAGCAGTCTGGGAAAGGTCCCCAAAAATGGGTCGGTCTAGGGAGTCAGCAGGAACGAATTGCAGGCACAAGCCAGGTTGGGTGACCAGAAGGCACTGAACAAGGCAAATGTACAATATTATTTTTTCTCATCATTGCTCCTTCACAATAAGAACATTTCTACCAGCAGATGTTTAACAGAACATGTTCAATCTTGTGGGACTGGGATTTGTCAACATAGAGGGAATTCACTGAGCATGTGCAATTTTGTAGCTGGGTCAGTGACACACCCATGTCAGAAACTTGCAGTATAAAACTGATACTGTAATTTTTCTAAAATGCTGGTGATTTCAAAGGTGAGAGATACAGCCGTCAGCTAGCAATTACAGAATTGGTGCAGTGCCATTTATATTTTAGTTTTAGTTCTCCTTTAAGTGGTGTCCTTAAAGAGAAAATCAGTTTTGCATGGTGCCAATTAATCTAAACAAGCCACGATGTCGAAAACTTCCACACAGTTCTGAAAGCTCTGGGGCAACACTTAAAATAATCTTCATGAATTATAGAATTACTGTGGCAGCCCAGGCATTAAAATTTACTGTTTAATTACGGCTAATTAACGTGTTTTCATGCTGTCGCATGGTGTTGTCCTTCCTGCCTATTAATTGGACACAATGTTATGGTTCCTACAATGTATCAAATCCATAATTAGAATGGACACAAGCAGACAAGGAAAATTAAAAGCAGTTCTACCCTGTCAATATTTGTACATAACCAGTCGTTATGAAGTGCCCTGATATATTCCATTGCACTGACCTAATAATCAGGGAAAAGCTTTTATTTATAGTTTTTATTCTGATTTTAACAATATGTGACAATAAATAGCAAAGAAACCTTTGTACATTAAGGTAATAAGGGACCCTTAACTTGTGCAGTGACTGACAGGTAATGGCTCCTCCCTAGTCTGTTCTCTCTTTACTTAACATATGTCTGCCTTTTTATTAAGATAGGGGGAGTGTCAGGGACTTTGAGCATGGGAGGAACCAGAAAACAGTCAAGTTATTGCATGAGTATAGTGTCCGTTTAAAGACCTAAATTGTTAGTAAATTAAATGTATTTTATTTTCTTATGTAACTAGTGCCTAGAAATCTGTATTCCTAACTTTGTAACTCCTGCCGTTGGATGAATATTATTATTATTATTATTATTATATGCAACAACAGTCAATTGAAAAGGTGTTGAGACCAACTGATGCAAAGATTTGTAAGTTACAGTATGTATTAATTGACTTTAGCCCTTTAATGTGCACATAGAAATACAGTAAGTAGCTCACAATAACTTGACACTTACAGTAGTTCTGAAGATTTCTGGTTGGTGATCAACTAACTCTAAATTGGCTGCCCAAATCAGATTATGGGTGCATTGCTGGAAGTCTCCTCATACACATATATATAGCAATTATGAAGCAATTGGGCAATGGAAAAAATATTAACATGTTGGAACCCAATCTCATCCTTTGTTACCGTATATACTCAGTAAGTCGATCCGAGTAGAAGCCGAGGTACATATTTTTACCTGAAAAATGTGTGAAAACTGATTGACTCGAGTATAAGCCGAGGGAAATTTGTTGCCCTTAAAATGGACAGCAGAATTCCCATACATGAATCCCATACAGTAATAGCAAAATCCAGTACCAGTCACACCCAATTTCTTGGCACTCCAGATGTTTGGAAACTACAACTCCCAGCATGCTTTGTTGCTAGGAGTTTCAGTTTCTAAACATGTGGAGTGGCAAGGTTCAGTAAACTTTTAATTAAGCTTACCATCATTTACAATTCTCCTGAACTCTATATTGTAAAGGGCCCTCTGACCCCATATAGTAAAGGGCCCTCTGACCCCCATATAGTAAAGGGCCCTCTGACCCCCATATAGTAAAGGGCCCTCTGACCCCCATATAGTAAAGGACTTTCTGATCCCAATAGTTAAAAATCTCACCTGAGTGTTGTAGTTTCAAGCTGTCATTTGCACTGTACTAGCAGCTGTTTTTTGCCCCAAACTGAGGAGACCCATCAGATTTACAGTATCCAGATGAGCAGTGACAGCGCTGAGTGAGTCCAGCAGTCAGACTACAGGAAGCAGGAAGTGTAAAGGCAGATCAGCTCCTGTAACTTTCTATGCAGGTTAACACAGAGCCACCTACTGGTTACTATCTGCAATTGCAGAATTTGGATCTAAATTAGGACTTGACCCGAGTATAAGTCAAGGTTAATTTTTCAGGCTAACTTTAAATTCGACTTATACTCGACTATATACGGTAGGTTCTTTAATGTAGGGGTTTGTTCCCCTTAAATACTTCCATACAGTTTCTTGAAAAACGTTGGGCAATGTTTTGACTTTCATGTATAATGTTCTAGAAATAATCTCCATTAAGACATTGATTGCAATACGTAATTTTATTAAGAACAAAGTTATCCGAACATACTGGGTCTATAGAAATAAAACACAGTACATTAAATGTGTGTCTGTCAGGTTTTTTACTTTATATAAAATTAGGAAAAATCTGAACAGTAAATACCCTTTCATGAGCTGACAAAGAAACATGCACCAACAATACAGTAACAGACCACGACTTCATCGCCAGAAGATATCAGGTCCTCCAGAAGTCACAGCCTTTGACATAACAAAAAATAAACACATCTGGTGAAGGTTGGAGAGTTTTACGCTCATGAAACGATGTGATAGAGACTTAGGGCCCTATTTATAAAAGATCGGTATTGTTATCGTAAAATAACGACCGGGTTTTTACCGATAACGACCGTTATTTACCGATAACGACCGTTATTTCACGATATCGTTAAATACCGGTCGTTATCGGTAAATACCGGTCGTTATTTACCGATAACGACCGTTATTTACCGATAACGGTCGTTAATTACCGATAACGGTCGTTATTTACCGATAACGACCGTTATCGGTAAATAACGACCGTTATCGGTAAATAACGGTCGTTATCGGTAAAACCCCGGTCGTTATTTTACGATAACGATCGGTATTTTACGATAACGATAACGATTTTTTATAAATAGGGCCCTTAATACCCAACGGAACAAACTGGAGTTATGTATTTAGAAAGTATAAGATCGGATGTGCATGTATCAGAATCCAAAGTTATCTCAAAACATACAGGGCGTACATAAAGTATCCAATGCAAAGGAAAGTGGGTGGAATAACTTGCATGCCCATTCTAGTGATGTTTGGAAAAGCCCCCCAAAAAAAGACTCAAAAAAATCAGCACAAAACAAAAGAACGTAAAACAGAAGCACATTTTATCTCAGGTTCTTCCCTTCAGGCGTTACAGGGCAGCGCATTAAGGTTACAGATCCTGGAAGTTCTTCAGATCAGTCTTCGGCATTCATCTTTGTTCCTTTTCTCTTGGAATGTTTCCTTTATCAAGGTGAAGGGGGGCCCTTCAAAGAATTGCAAGACCCATTGCCCGTTGCTGTAACCTGAGTAGTCCACTGGATTAAAAGGAAAAAAAACACATTCAGTAGATTAAAGTAGGGTTAAATTAGCACAAAGAAACCTCAATATACCTTGGTTTGTTTTGTCACCATCATGAATCAAAGATCAAATCTTCTTGTATTTAGTAAAATAACTTAAAGCATTTGCCTTCCCATGTTATTCCTAACAAAAAAATACATTTCTATAGAGATAGAAAATCTCTATAGAAATGTTATTGTATTGTATAAAGTGAACCACAAATACACCCACGTACAAAAGGAAGCCCTCCTTTCACTTCTAGCTCCTCCTCTTTCTCACAATCACTGGCTCGGGCATGCTCAGTTTGTTCCACCTAGTAAGCAAGAGAAGGGTTTGTCCAATGAACTTTTAGTATCCCCTAAAAAGTATCCCTGGATCAACCAAATCTACAGTATATGTATTAATACCAGTAATTCTCAATATTATATAGTATCCCTGTACCAACCAGAACTACAGTATATGTATTAATACCAGTAATTCTCAATAATATATAGTATCCCCGTACCAACCAGAACTACAGTATATGTATTAATACCAGTAATTCTCAATATTATATAGTATCCCCGTACCAACCAGATCTACAGTATATGTATTAATACCAGTAATTCTCAATATTATATAGTATCCCTGTACCAACCAGAACTACAGTATATGTATTAATACCAGTAATTCTCAATATTATATAGTATGCCTGTACCAACCAGAACTACAGTATATGTATTAATACCAGTAATTCTCATTGTTATATAGTATCCCTGTACCAATCAGAACTGCAGTATATGTATTAATACCAGTAATTCTCAATATTATATAGTATCCCTGTACCAACCAGAACTCCAGTATATGTATTAATACCAGTAATTCTCATATTATATAGTATCCCCTGTACCAACCAGAACTACAGTATATGTATTATACCAGTAATTCTCAATATTATATAGTATGCCTGTACCAACCAGAACTACAGTATATGTATTAATACCAGTAATTCTCAATATTATAGTATGCTCTGTACCAACCAGAACTACAGTATATGTATTAATACCAGTAATTCTCAATATTATATAGTATACCTGTACCAACCAAACTACAGTAAATGTATTAATCACCAGTAATTCTCAATATTATATAGTATCCCTGTACCAACCAAAACTACAGTATATGTATTAATACCGTAATTCTCAATATATATATATATCCCTGTACCAACCAGAACTACAGTATCTGTATTAATACCAGTAATTCTTAATATTAATATAGTATCACTGTACCAACCAACAGAACTACAGTATATGTATATTACTAGTAATTCACATATTTTTTAGTTTTAGAACTTTTCTAGGCCATTTTTTAAAGCTATTCAATGAACTTGCCATTACCACATCTGCTGGAAGACAGTTCCACAGTTCCCCTGTAAAGAAAACCTTTCCTATCCTGAAGATGAAACTTCTTTTCTTCCAACCTTAAAGGATGTCCACGAGTCCTCTATATGACATATTAGTGAACAATGCACCAGAGAGTTTATTGTATGGCCCATTAATATATTTGTATCAGGTTATCATATCCCCATGCAAACGTCACTTCTCCAATGTAAACAGCCCTAACTTGTATAATCTGCTTGCATAGTCAAGCCCCTTTATTATTTTAGTTGCCCTTCTCTGAACTACTTCTATTTCCAAGATGTCCCTTTTGTATATGGGATTCCAAAACTGCACTGCATATTCCAAATGAGGCCTTACCAGTGCCTTGTAAAGAGGGAGAATAATATTTTTCTCTCTTGAATCTATTCCCCTCTTTATATAAGACAATATCTTGCTAGCTCTAGCCGTTGCTGCCTGACATTGTTTGCTACAGCTAAGTCTGTTATCTACCAGAACCCCCAAATCTTTTTCCATTACAGATGCACTTAACACAGAGTTATTTATGGTGTAGGTGGAACAGGGATTGTTAAACCCCAAATGAATCACCTTACATTTATCAACATTGAATCCCATCTGCCTTTCTGCTGCCCATTTTGATAATCTATCTAGGTCTGCTTGCAACACTTGCACATCATTTGAAGTTTCCAAAACTCTGCATAGTTTAGTGTCATCAGCAAACACTAAGACCTTGCTCTCAATGCCCCCTTCTAAGTAATTTATAAACAGATTAAACAGAAGCAGCCCCAGTACAGAACCCTGAGGCACTCCGCTTAGAACTTTAGCCCACATAGATGTAGCCCTATTGACCACCACTCTCTGATCCAATAACCAATTCTCTATCCATGACCAAATGTTTTCTTCAAGGCCAACAGTCCTCAGTTTTTTACATTAGTCACCTATGTGGCACAGTATCAAAAGCTTTCACAAAATCCAAGTATGCCACATCCACTGCTGTGCCTGAATCTAAATTCTTACTTACTTCTTCATAAAAACCAATTAAACTTGTCTGGCATGATCTATTTCTCATAAATCCATGCTGACTACTACTAATAGATGAGCTCTGGAGCCCAAGTCAAGGATATGATCCCGTAACAAAGTTTCCATTACCTTCCTACCACTGATGTTAGGCTACTGTCGATAGTTACCAGGCTGTGAACAACTACCTTTTTTGAATATTAGTATTACATTGGCTTTTTTTTCAATCCAGCGGCACATCCCAAGACCAAAGTGAATCTGAATAGATGAGAAACAGTGGTCAAGATAGAACTGAACCAAGCTCTTTTAAAATCCGAGGATGCAATCCATCTGGTCCTGGGGCTTTATTGATATTGAAACAATGAACTTTGTCGAATTGTTTCCGTAAAATATCCTCTGTCAAGGAGTGAATAATCCTCATTTATACCCTTCATATTATTACAGTCCCCGCTATAAGGACTAGGATTCTCTATAGTGAATACAGAGTGAATATTCTTCATTTATACCCTTCATATTATTAAGGTCCCTGCTATAAAGACTAGGATTCTCTATAGTGTATACAGAGTGAATATTCCACATTTATACCCTTCATATTATTACAGTCCCTGCTATAAGGACTAGGATTATCTATAGTGTATACAGAGTGAATATTCCTCATTTATACCCTTTATATTATTAAGATCCCTGCTATAAGGACTAGGATTCTCTATAGTGTATACAGAGTGAATATTCCTCATTTATACCCTTCATATTATTACGGTCCCTGCTATAAGGGCTAGGATTCTCTATAGTGTATACAGAGTGAATATTCCTCATTTATACCCTTCTTATTGTTACGGTCCCTGCTATAAGGACTAGGATTCTCTATAGCGAATACAGAGTGTATATTCCTCACTTATTCCCTTCATATTATTACGGTCCCTGCTATAAGGACTAGGATTCTCTATAGCGTATGCAGAGTGAATATTCCTCATTTATACCCTTCATATTATTACGGTCCCCGCTATAAGGACTAGGATTCTCTATAGCGTATACAAAGTGAATATTCCTCATTTATACCCTTCATATTATTATGGTCCCCGCTATAAGGACTAGGATTCTCTATAGCGTATACAGAGTGAAATTCCTCATTTATACCCTTCATATTATTACAGTCCTGCTATAAGGACTAGATTCTCTATAGTGTATACAGAGTGAATATTCCTCATTTATACCCTTCATATTATTTGGTCCCCGCTATAAGGACTAGGATTCCTATAGCGTATACAGAGTGAATATCCTCATTTATACCCTTCAATTATTACAGTCCCTGCTATAAGGACTAGGATTCTCTACACGTATACAGAGTGAATATTCCTCATTTATACCCTTCATATTATTACGGTCCCCGCTATAAGGACTAGGATTCTCTATAGCGTATCCAAGTGAATATTCCTCATTATAACCCTTCATATTATTACAGCTATAAGGACTAGGATTCTCTATAGCGTATACAGAGTGAATATTCCTCATTTATACCCTTCATATTATTACAGTCCCTGCTATAAGGACTAGGATTCTCTATAGCGTATACAGAGTGAATATTCCTCATTTATCCCTTCATATTATTACGGTCCCTGCTATAAGGACTAGGATTCTCTATAGCGTATAACAGTGAATATTCCTCATTTATACCCTTCATATTATTACGGTCCCCGCTATAAGGACTAGGATTCTCTATAGCGTATACAGAGGGAATATTCCTCATTTATACCCTTCATATTATTACGGTCCCCACTATAAGGCCTAGGATTCTCTATAGCGTATGCAGAGTGAATATTCCTCATTTATAACCTTCATATTATTACAGTCCCTGCTATAAGGACTAGGATTCTCTATAGTGTATACATACTGAATATTCCTCATTTATACCCTTCATATTATTACAGTCCCCGCTATAAGGACTAGGATTCTCTATAGTGTATACAGAGTGAATATTCCTCATTTATACCCTTCATATTATTACAGTCCCTGCTATAAGGACTAGGATTCTCTATAGTGTATACATACTGAATATTCCTCATTTATACCCTTCATATTATTACGGTCCCCGCTATAAGGACTAGGATTCTCTATAGTGTATACCAGTGAATATTCCTCATTTATACCCTTCATATTATTACAGTCCCGCTATAAGGACTAGGATTCTCTATAGCGCATACAGAGTGAATATCCCTCATTTATACCCTTCATATTATTACAGTCCCTGCTCTAAGGACTAGGATTCTCTATACGTATACAGAGTGAATATTCTCATTTATACCCTTCATATTTTACAGTCCCTGCTATAAGAGACTAGGATTCTCTATAGAGCATACAGAGTGAATATTCCTCATATAACCTTCATATATTACAGTCCCGCTATAAGGACTAGGATTCTCTATAGCGTATACAAGTGAATATTCCTCATTTATACCCTTCAATTATTACAGTCCCTGCTATAAGGACTAGGATTTTTATAGCGTATACAGAGTGAATATTCTCATTTATACCCTTCATATTATTACAGTCCTGCTATAAGGACTAGGATTCTCTATAGCGAATACAGAGTGAATATTCCTCATTTAACCCTTCATATTATTACAGTCCCGCTAAAGGACTAGGATTCTCTATAGTGTATACAGAGTGAATTTTCCTCATTTATACCCTTCATATTATTACAGTCCCTGCTATAAGGACTAAGATTCTCTATAGCGAATACAGAGTGAATATTCCTCATTTATACCTCTCATATTAATACAGTCCCCGATATAGGACTAGGATTCTCTATAGCGTATACAGAGTGAATATTCCTCATTTATACCCTTCATATTATTACAGTCCTGCATAAGGACTAGGATTCTCTATAGTGCATACAGAGTGAAAATTCCTCATTTATACCCTTCATATTATTACAGTCTCTGCTATAAGGACTAGGATTCTCTATAGCGTATTCAGAGTGAATATTCCTCATTTTTACCCTTCATATATTACAGTCCCTGTAAAGGACTAGGTTCTCTATAGCGATACAGAGTGAATATTCCTCATTTAGACCCTTCATATTATTACAGTCCCGCTATAAGGACTAGGATTCTCTATAGCGTTAACAGAGTGAATATTCCTCATTTATACCCTTCATATTTACAGTCCCGCTATAAGGACTAGGATTCTCTATAGCGTATACAGAGTGAATATTCTCATTTATACCTTCATATTATTACAGTCCTCGCTATAAGGACTAGGATTCTCTATAGCGAATACAGAGTGAATATTCCTCATTTATACCCTTCATATTATACAGTCCCGCTATAAGGACTAGGATTCTCTATAGCGATACAGAGTGAATATCCTCATTTATACCCTTCATATTATTACAGTCCCTGCTATAAGGACTAGGATTCTCTATACTGTATACAGAGTGAATATTCCTCATTTATACCCTCATATTATTACAGTCCCTGCCTATAAGGACTAGGATTCTCTATAGGCATACAGAGTGAATATTCCTCATTTATACCCTTCATATATTACAGTCCCCGCTATAAGGACTAGGATTCTCTATAGCGTATACAAAGTGAATATTCCTCATTTATACCCTTCATATTATTACAGTCCCCGCTATAAGGACTAGGATTCTTTATAGCGTATACAGAGTGAATATTCTCATTTATACCCTTCATATTATACAGTCCCTCGCTATAAGGACTAGGATTCTCTATAGTGAATACAGAGTGATATTCCTCATTTATACCCTTCATATTATTACAGTCCCTGCTATAAGGACTAGGATTCTCTATACTGTATACAGAGTGAATATTCCTCATTTATACCATTCATATTATTACAGTCCCTGCTATAAGGACTAGGATTCTCTATAGCTGTATACAGAGTGAAATTCCTCATTTATTACCCATCATATTATTACAGTCCCTGCTATAAGGACTAGGATTCTCTATAGCGCATACAGAGTGGAATATTCTCATTTATACCCTTCATATAATACAGTATGCTATAAGGACTAGGATTCTCTATAGCGTATACAGAGTGAATATCCTCATTTATTACCCTTCATATTATTACAGTCCCGCTATAAGGACTGGATTCTCTATAGCGTATACAGAGTGAAATATCCTCATTTAACCCTTCATATTATTACAGTCCCGCTATAAGGACTAGGATTCTCTATAGCGTATACAGAGTGAATATTCCTCATTTATACCCTTCATATTTTACAGTCCCTGCTATAAGGACTAGGATTCTCTATAGCATATAGAGTGAATATTCCTCATTTATACCCTTCATATTATTACAGTCCTGCTATAAGGACTAGGATCTCTATAGCGTATACAGAGTGAATATTCCTCATTTTACCCTTCATATTATTACAGTCCCGCTATAAGGACCGGGATTCTCTATAGTGTATACAGAGTGAATATTCCTCATTTATACCCTTCATATTATACAGTCCCCGCTATAAGGACTAGGATTCTCTATAGCGTATACAGAGTGAATATTCCTCATTTATACCCTTCATATTATTACAGTCCGCCATAAGGACTAGGATTCTCTATAGATATTTACAGAGTGAATATTCCTCATTTATACCCTTCATATATTACAGTCCCGCTATAAGGAATAGGATTCTCTATAGGTATACAGAGTGAATATTCCTCATTTATACCCTTCATATTATTACAGTCCCGCTATAAGGACTAGGATTCTCTATAGTGATACAGAGTGAATATTCCTCATTTATACCCTTCATATTATTACAGTCCCCGCTATAAGGACTAGGATTCTCTATAGCGTATACAGAGTGAATATTCCTCATTTATACCCTTCATATTATTACAGTCCCCGCTATAAGGACTAGGATTCTCTATAGTGATACAGAGTGAATATTCCTCATTTATACCCTTCATATATTACAGTCCCTGCTATAAGGACTAGGATTCTCTATAGCGTATACAGAGTGATATTCCTCATTTATACCCTTCATATTATTACAGTCCCGCTATAAGGACTAGGACTCTATAGCGTATACAGAGTGGAATCTTCCCATTTATACCCTTCATATTATTACAGTCCCTGCTATAAGGACTAGGATTCTCTATAGCTATACAGAGTGAATATATCTCATTATATCTCATATTATTACAGTCCCTGCTATAAGGACTAGGATTCTCTATAGTGAATACAGAGTAAATATTCCTCATTTATACCCTTCATATTTAATACAGTCCCTGCTATAAGGACTAGGATCTCTCTAGTGTATACAGAGTGAATATCCTCATTTATACCCTTCTTTATTACAGTCCCCGCTATAAGGACTAGGATTCTCTATACGCATACAGAGTGAATATCCTCATTTATACCTTCATATTATTACAGTCCCTGCTATAAGGACTAGGATTCTCTATACGTAACAGAGTGAATATTCCTCATTTATACCCATCTATTATTACAGTCCCGCTATAAGGACTAGGATTCTCTATAGAGCATATCAGAGTGAATATCATTTATACCCTTCATATTATACAGTCCCCGCTATAAGGACTAGGATTCTCTATAGCGTATACAAAGTGAATATTCCTCATTTATACCCTTCATATTATTACAGTCCCTGCTATAAGGACTAGGATTCTCTAGCGTATACAGAGTGAAATTTCTCATTTATACCCTTCATATTATTACAGTCCTCGCTATAAGGACTAGGATTCTCTATAGCGAATACAGAGTGAATATCCTCATTTTACCTTCATATTATTACAGTCCCCGCTATAAGGACTAGGATTCTCTATAGTGTATACAGAGTGAATATTCCTCATTTATACCCTTCATATTATTACAGTCCCTGCTATAAGGAATAGATTCCTTATAGCGATACAGAGTGAATATTCCTCATTTATACCCTTCATATTAATTACAGTCCCGCTATAAGGACTAGGATTCTCTATAGCGTATACAGAGTGAATATTCCTCATTATACCCTTCATATTATACAGTCCCCGCTATAAGGACTAAGATTCTCTATAGCGTATACAGAGTGAATATTCCTCATTTATACCCTTCATATTATTACAGTCCCGCTATAAGGACTAGGATTCTCTATAGCGCATACAGAGTGATATCCTCATTTATACCCTTCATATTATTACAGTCCCGCTATAAGGACTAGGATTCTCTATACTGTATACAGAGTGAATATTCCTCATTTATACCCTTCATATTATACAGTCCCCGCTATAAGGACTAGGATTCTCTATAGCGTATACAAGTGAATATTTCTCATTATACCCTTCATATTATTACAGTCCTCGCTATAAGGACTAGGATTCTCTCTATAGCGAATACAGAGTGAATATTCCTCATTTATACCCTTTCATAAATACAGTCCCCGCTATAAGGACTAGATTCTCTATAGCGTATACAGAGTGAATATTCCTCATTAACCCTTCATATTATTACAGTCCCCGCTATAAGGACTAGGATTCTCTATAGCGATACAGAGTGAATATCCCTCATTTATACCCTTCATATTATTACAGTCCCTGCTATAAGGACTAGGATTCTCTATACGGATACAGAGTGAATATTCTCATTTATACCCTTCATATTATTACAGTCCCCGCTATAAGGACTAGGATTCTCTATAGCGAATACAGAGTGAATATTCCTCATTTATACCCTTCATATTATTACAGTCCCGCTATAAGGACTAGGATTCTCTATAGCGTATACAGAGTGAATATTCCTCATTTATACCCTTCATATTATTACAGTCCCCGCTATAAGGACTAGGATTCTTATAGGTATACAGAGTGAATATTTCTCATTTATACCCTTCATATTATTACAGTCCTCGCTATAAGGACTAGGATTCTCTATAGCGATACAGAGTGAATATTCCTCATTTATACCCTTCATATTATTACAGTCCCTGCTATAAGGACTAGGATTCTCTATACGTATACAGAGTGAATATTCCTCATTTATACACCTTCATATATACAGTCCCGCTATAAGGACTAGGATTCTCTATACGTATACAGAGTGAATATTCCTCATTTATACCCATCATATTATTACAGTCCCTGCTATAAGGACTAGGATTCTCTATAGCGATACAGAGTGAATATTCCTCATTATACCCTTCATATATTACAGTCCCGTATAAGGACTAGGATTTCTATGCGCATACAGAGTGAATATTCCTCATTTATACCCTTCATATTATTACAGTCCCCGCTATAAGGACTAGGATTCTCTATAGCGTATACAAAGTGAATATTCTCATTTATACACCTTCATATTATTACAGTCCCGCTATAAGGACTAGGATTCTTTATGCGTATACAGCAGTGAATATTCTCATTTATACCCTTCATATTATTACAGTCCCTGCTATAAGGACTAAGATTCTCTAAGGTATACAGAGTGAATATTCCTATTATACCCTCTATATTATTACAGTCCCCGCTATAGGACTAGGATTCTCTATAGTGCATAACAAGTGAATATTCCTCATTTAACCCTTATATTATTACAGTCTCTGCTATAAGGAATAGGATTCTCTTATAGGTATCAGAGTGAATATTCCTCATTTACCCTTCATATTATTACAGTCCTGTTACAAGGACTAGGATTCCATAGCGAATACAGAGTGAATATTCCTCATTTAGACCCTTCATATTATACAGTCCCCGCTATAAGGACTAGGATTCTCTATAGCGTATACAGAGTGATATTCCTCATTTATACCCTTCATATTATTACAGTCCCCGCTATAAGGACTAGGATTCTCTATAGCGTATACAGAGTGAATATTTCTCATTTATACCCTTCATATTATTACAGTCCCCGCTATAAGGACTAGGATTCTTATAGCGAATACAGAGTGAATATTCCTCATTTATACCCTTCATATATACAGTCCCCGCTATAAGGACTAAGATTCTCTATAGCGTATACAGAGTGGAATATTCCTCATTTATACCCTTCATGTTATTACAGTCCCCGCTATAAGGACTAGGATTTCTATAGCGCATACAGAGTGAATATTCCTCATTATACCCTTCATATTATTACAGTCCTGCTATAAGGACTAGGATTCCTATACTGTATACAGAGTGAATATCCTCATTTATACCCATATATTATTACAGTCCCGCTATAAGGACTAGGATTCTCTATAGCGAATACAGAGTGAATATTCCTCATTTATACCCTTCATATTATTACAGTCCCCGCTATAAGGACTAGGATTCTCTATAGCGTATACAAAGTGAATATTCCTCATTTATACCCTTCATATTATTACAGTCCCCGCTATAAGGACTAGGATTCTCTATAGCGTATACAGAGTGAGATATTTCTCATTTATACCCTTCATATTATTACAGTCCTCGCTAAAGGACTGATTCTCTATAGTGAATCAGAGTGAATATTCCTCATTTATACCCTTCATTATTACAGTCCTGCTATAAGGACTAGGATTCTCTATACTGTATACAGAGTGAATATTCCTCATTTATACCCATCATATTATTACAGCCTGCTATAAGGTATAGGATTCTCTATACTGTATACAGAGTGAATATTCCTCATTTATACCCATCATATTATTACAGTCCCTGCTATAAGGACTAGGATTCTCTATAGCGCATACAGAGTGAATATTCCTCATTTATACCCTTCATATTATTACAGTCCCTGCTATAAGGACTAGGATTCTCTATAGCGCATACAGAGTGAATATTCCTCATTTATACCCTTCATATTATTACAGTCTCCGCTATAAGGAATAGGATTCTCTATAGCGTATTCAGAGTGAATATTCCTCATTTTTACCCTTCATATTATTACAGTCCCTGTTACAAGGACTAGGATTCTCTATAGCGAATACAGAGTGAATATTCCTCATTTAGACCCTTCATATTATTACAGTCCCTGCTATAAGGACTACAATTCTCTATAGCGTATACGGAGTGAATATTCATCATTTATACCCTTCATATTAATACAGTCCCTGCTATAAGGAATAGGATTCTCTATAGCGCATACAGAGTGAATATTCCTCATTTATACCCTTCATATTATTACAGTCCCTGCTATAAGGACTAGGATTCTCTATAGTGTATACAGAGTGAATATTCCTCATTTATACCCTTCATATTATTACAGTCCCTGCTATAAGGACTAGGATTCTCTATAGTGTATACAGAGTGAATATTCCTCATTTATACCCTTCATATGATTACAGTCCCTGCTATAAGGACTAGGATTCTCTATAGTGTATACAGAGTGAATGTCCCTCATTTATACCCTTCATATTATTACGGTCCCCGCTATAAGGACTAGGATTCTCTATAGTATATACAGAGTGAATATTCCTCATTTATACCCTTCATATTATTACAGTCCCTGCTATAAGGAATAGGATTCTCTATAGTGTATACAGAGTGAATATCCCTCATTTATACCCTTCATATTATTACAGTCCCTGCTATAAGGACTAGGATTCTCTATGATGAATACAGAGGAAAAAAGAAGTTCAGCACATTAGCCTTCTCTGCATCCTCTATAACAGGGATAGACAACCTGTAGATCTCCAGATGTTTTAAAACTACAACCCCCCAGCACTCCTTAACTTCAGAATCCTTAGAGAGGAAAGCTGGGAGTTGTAGTTTTCAAACATATGGAGATCTCCTGGTTGCCTCTCCCTGCTCTATAACCATCTTAGCCCCATTATTTAGTGGTCATCTTTTCACTATTTATATACCGTATATATTTGAGTATAAACCAACCCGAGTATAAATCGAGATACCTAATTTTACCTGGAAAAAGGAGTAAAATTGATTGACTCGAGTATAAGCCGAGGGTAGAAATTATAACCACTACTGCCTTCTGATTCTGTATTGTTTTGAGGCTTTAGTTGCCCTTTAAATGGACAGCAGAATTCCCATACAGTAGTCCCATACAGTAATAGCCAAATCCAGAGAAGGACAAATAAATTAATAAGGGGAATGGAGGGGGTTGAATATGCAGGCAGATTAAACAAGTTAGGGCTGTTTACATCAGAGGAGTGACATTTGAATGGGGATATGATAACCTGATACAAATATATTAATGGGCCATACAATGAACTCTCTGGTGCATTGTTCAATAATAGGTCATATCAGAGGACTCGTGGCCCTAAATCATGAAAAACTGTGTTTTAGCACAAACTTCTTTATATTTCCATTTAAAAATATTTTCTGGTCTTTTAAAGGGGAACTGTGGTCTCCAAACAAGTTGAGTTTAAATGAAAGGCCAGTTTCCTACCTTTACAACAAGCCATCAACCACCTCTCTATGTGCTCCACAGCCCAAGATATTCAGAAATGACTGACCAGAAAGTTAATGGGTGGGAGGCTGACATGTGACATTCCTAAGGCTTCTCCTGCACAGTGCCGCCCGTGAGCACAGACTCGGACTCCCTCAGTGTGTGAGGGAGACAGGAAGTCCCTCCTCCTCTCTGCTGTGTGAAGTCCTGACAGAGAAGGTAAGGGAATCTACAGTCCTTCTCTTTCACTGTGTGAAAACAGCCTTTTCAGGCAGAGTTCTCACTCTGTTCTGTTTCACCGAATTTTCTGTAGGGGGGGTGTCTGAGTGGCCCACGGCACCTGCAAGTCGATGGGGCTTATGCACCCGCGAGTGGGCGGGGCTTGTGCACCCACGAGTGGGCGGGGCTTGTGCACCCACGAGTGGGCGGGGCCACATGGGGCTGTAAGAGAATGGGACAAGGGGGCCTGCAACTGGAGAGACCATGGGGTCCATGAGTGGGAGGGACCAGGGGGGCTGCAAAGGGGAGGAGGAGACACAGGGCAGATTGACTGACATGGTTTCAGACCAGGAAGCAGGAAGTGCAGGGGACCTGGTGATGATGCTGCCATATCACACACAAAAATGTTCAAATCTATGCAAATAAACAATGACAATAAATTGCAAAACTTCTCAGGAGAGCAATTCCTATCAATTTACCTAAAGTCATTTTTGGACCACAGTTCCCCTTTAATGAAGTAGAATTTTTTCTCATTAATCTAACTATGACATTTTGATAAAAGGACACTGCTGATTGGATTAGATGATTCACATGTCATATATAGCCTGACCCATTGTTCTATTCCGTATATTGTTCTGGATACTACCGTGTAAGATTCTGGTGTCCTTTACTGCTTTTTTCTCTGTTCTCCTGCCTCGTATAGCATGCTGTAATTTCGATATAAATATATTGTTTGCTGATAGATGAGTCATTGAGGAATGATACATAGATTAACACCTTATTAATCCAACACATTTGTACCTAAATAGTCATCAGAAATGTCAAACACACCACAAACATTGGGGCTGAAGACTTTATTTAAATAGCAGCCTTGTAGCTCCAAAACCTATTAATGCAAGACTGTTAACGCTTGGCAGGCAGACACTGCATTTTATCTCCCCAGAGAGCCAAAAGGCTGTCAATTAAATTACATCCTCTGAGCCAAACTATTCCAACAATGTTACACAAAGCCTTCAAGAAAAACTGAAAAGTCTGCTTGATACGTGATAACACATGATGTAGTCTGTTTTTCTCTCCTCAGTACCATGTTTTATTACTTTACAGACACATATCAAGCAGACTTTCTAGTTTTTCTTAAAGGGGTTATTTTTCTTAAAGGGGTTGTTTGCTAAGCTTCCTAGATAGAAACATTAATTAACATGTAATTGTCTGCTACAACTGTTGGCAAACTCCAACTTCTAATATTTATATGGAGCTGTACAGATTCTACAGTAGCATTAGCTGAATATAGTGAGTCCACACATCACTGATAATAAGTCAATATTGTAGGGTCAGTGTAGGGAGATTAGATCAGGAGATCAGGACTGGGGGGAATATAAAGTAATTTACACTACCAGGCACCAATTGTTACTTTACACTAATGCGTGTTATTTCACATTACCTTATTTTATACCACCTAGTGTTATTGTACACCACCAATCGTTATATCACACAATCGGTTGTGATTTTATAGTACTTAGTGTTATTTTACACCACCAATCATTATTTTACACTACTGGGTATTATTTCATAGTACTATTTATAATTTTATTCTAACAGTTGTTAATTTATAATGCTGGGTGTTATTATACACTAACAATTATTATTTCAGATTACTGGATGTTGGTTGTGAAGGTTTTCATTCATCCAGGTCATGGTATATCTGTAATATTCATTCATCCAGGTCATGGTATATCTGTAATATTCATCCATCCAGGTCACGGTATATCTGTAATCTTCATCCATCCAGGTCATGGTATATCTGTAATATTCATCCATCCAGGTCACGGTATATCTGTAATATTCATTCATCCAGGTCACGGTATATCTGTAATATTCATCCGTCCAGGTCATGGTATATCTGTAATATTCATCCATCCAGGTCACGGTATATCTGTAATTATTCATTATCCCAGGTACGGTATATTCTGTAATATTCATCCATCCAGGTATGGTATATCTGTAATTATTCAATTCATCATGCACGGTATATCTGTATATCATCATCCAGGTCATGGTATATCTGTAATATTCATCCATCCAGGTCATGGGTATATCTGTAATATTCAATCCATCCAGGTCATGGTATATCTGTAATATTCATTCATCAGGTCATTATATCTGTAATATTCATCCATCCAGGTCATGGTATATCTGTATATTCATCATCCAGGTCAGGTATTCTGTAATATTCATTCATCCAGGTCATGGTATATCTGTATATTCATCCATCCAGGTCACGGTATATCTGTAATATTCATCCTCCAGGTCATGGTATATCTGTAATATTCATCCATCCGTCATGGTATATCTGTAATTCATCCATCCAGGTCACGGTATATATGTAATACTTCATCCATCCAGGTAATGGTATATCTGTAATATTCATCCACCAGTCATCTTATCATATCTGTAATATTCTTCATCCAGGTCATGGTATATCTGTAATATTCATCATCCAGGTCATGTATATCTGTATATTCATCCATCCAGGTCATGGTATATCTGTAATATTCATCCACCAGGTCATGGTATATCTGTAATATTCATCCATCCAGGTCATGGTATATCTGTAATATTCATCCATCCAGGTATGGTATTCTGTAATATTCATCATCCAGGTCAATGGTATATCTGTAATATTCATTCATCCAGGTCATGGTAATTCTGTAATATTCATCCATCCAGGTCATGGTATATCTGTAATATCATCATCCAGGTCATGGTATATCTTTAATATTCATCCATCCAGGTCACGGTATCTAGTAATATTCATCCATCAGGTATGGTATATCTGTATATTTCTTTCATCCATCCAGTCATGGTATATCTGTAATATTCACCATCCAGGTCATGGTATATCTGTATATTCATCCATCCAGTCAGGTATATCTGTAATTCATCCATCCAGGTCATGGTATCTGTAATATTCATCATCCAGGTCAGGTAATCTGTAATATTCATCCATCCAGGTCACGGTATATCTGTATATTCATCCATCCAGGGTCCATGGTGATAG
>CM033472.1:8713807-8813311 GCA_019447015.1 Hymenochirus boettgeri
CTATCACCATGGACCTGGATGGATGAATATACAGATATACCGTGACTGGATGGATGAATATTACAGATTACCGTGACCTGGATGATGAATATTACAGATACCATGACCTGGATGGATGAATATTACAGATATACCTGACTGATGGATGAATATTACAGATATACCATGACCTGGATGGTGAATATTACAGATATACCATGATCTGGATGGATGAAAGATATACAGATATACCATTACCTGATGGATGAATATTACAGTATACCTGACCGGATGGATGAATATTAAAGATATACCATGACCTGGATGATGATAACAGATATACCATGACCTGGATGGATGAATATTACAGAATACCATGACCTGGATGAATGAATATTTACAGATATACCATTGATGGATGAATGAATATTACAGAATACCATTACCTGGATGGATGAATATTACAAGATATCCATGACCTGGATGGATGAATATTACAGATATACCATGACCTGGATGGATGATATTACAGATATACCATGACCTGGATGGATGAATATACAGATATCAGACCTGGAGATGAATATTACAGATATACCATGACCTGGATGAAGAATATTACAGATATTGATAGATGACTGGATGGATGAATATTACAGATATACCAACCTGGATGGGATGAATATTACATATATACCTGACCTGGATGGATGAATTACAGATATACCATGACCTGGATGGATTGAATATTACAGATATACCATGACCTGGATGGATGAATATTACAGATATACCTGACCTGGTGGATGAATATACAGATATACCATGACCTGGATGAATGAATATTACAGAATACCGTGACCTGATGGATGAAATTACAGATATACCATGACCTGGATGGATGGAATATTACAGATATATATGACCTGAATGAATGAATATTACAGATATACCATGACCTGGATGGATTGAATATTACAGGATATACCCATGACCTGGATGGATGAATATTACAGATATACCATGACCTGGATGAATGAATATTACAGATATACCGTGCATGATGAATTGAATAATTACAGATATACCATGACCTGGATGGTGAATATTACAGAATATACCGTACCGTGGGATAAATGAATAGTACCCTGGAAAATCCCAATTAGCATATCACAGCCAGGTGTTAAGGGCGTGTTTGGATAGTGGCTAAGAGGTGTTATAGGAACGCCCAGAGTAAGGTGTCAAAACAGCATTGTACATGGCAGACAAATGGTGTCGAACCCCCCCACCTCTATTTAGGCTTGGTTTCTTTATTTTCACATAAATGTTTTCATCCATCCAGGTAATGGTTAATCTGTATATTCATTCCTCCAGGTCATGGTATATCTGTAATATTATCCATCCAGGTCATGTATATCGTAAATATTCATCCATCCAGGTCATGGTATATCTGTAATATTCATTCATCCAGGTCATGATATATCTGTAATATTCATCCATCCAGGTCATGGTATATCGGTAATATTCATTCATCCAGGTCATGGTATATCTGCAATATTCATTCATACAGGTCATGGTATATCTGTTGTATTCAGTTAGATCAACTGGACTTAAAGTTTAGTACTTGAAGACGTTTTGCTAGTCATCCGACTGGCTTTCTCAATTCAGAATGACTTGTACAAGAATCTGTGGCAATTATGTAACCCTGGAAAATCCCAATTAGCATATCAAGCCCGTGTTAGGGCGTGTTTGGATAGTGGCTAAGAGGTGTTATAGGAACGCCAGAGTAAGGTGTCAAAACAGCATTGTACATGGCAGACAAATGGTGTCGAACCCCCCCACCTCTATTTAGGCTTGGTTTCTTTATTTCACATAAATGGCCTCCTTAACACCTCTCTTGAACCAGTCACGTTCTTTGCCAATATGTTAACATTACAATCTTCAAAGGTAGTCCTTTATCCTTAAGATGCAGGTACACGGCTGAGTCCTGAACCGAGAAATTGGCTCTCTGTGCTGGGCCATACGTTGATGCATGTGTTGTTTGTCTCCCCCACATATAAATCAGAGCATTCTCACTGCACTGCACTGCGTATATGATGTCACTCTTCACTGCACTGCATTAATGATGTCACTCTTCATGCACGCACTGCGTTATGATTGTCGCTTTTCTTGGTTTCCGTATTGGGTCTTTCGGATGTACCAATTGCTGCCTCAGCGTGTTGCTCGGTTTAAAGCAGACAGGGATACGGTGTTTTTTGAAAACTCTTCTTAGTTTTCGGAGACCCTGCTACATATGGATGACCATGTTCTTTCTCCTGTCTTGCTTTTCCCCTTCACTCTTGGTATTCTTGGTGTTCTTTCTTTCCTTCTACTTCATTTGACAAAGGCCCAGTCTGGATATCCACAGGTTTTAAGGGTCCTCTGAGATGTTTTATTTCTTTAGCCTTCGCCCTTGCTATTGGTTTTTCTCGGCTCTGTGTTGCAGGGTTCTGATGACCCCCAGCTTGTGATCTAAAGGGTGTTGGGAGTCAAACATCAAATACTGATCTGTGTGTGTTGGTTTTCTGTAAACCTCTAATTCCAGTTTACCATTCTCCCTGACTTCTACCAAGCAGTCCAAGAAAACCAGTTTGTTGTTTTGTATCTTCCCTTGTGAATTTAATGTTCTGGTCTACCGCATTAATGTGTTCTGTGAAAGCTTGTACTTCCTTCTGGTGGATTTTAACCCAGGTGTCATCCACATATCTGAACCAGTGGTTGGGTGCTATGCCCTTAAAGGTATTAAGCGCCAGATTTTCTACCTCCTCCATGTAAAGGTTGGCCACAATGGGTGAAACTGGAGATCCCATAGCACATCCGTGTTTTTGCTTATAGAACTTATCCCTGTATTTGAAATAGGTGGTATTCAGGCACAAGTCCAGTAAGGAACACACCTGTTCTGGGTTGAGATCAGTTCTGCTGGTGAGAGTGAGGAACGTGACTGGTTCAAGAGAGGTGTTAAGGAGGCCATTTATGTGAAAATAAAGAAACCAAGCCTAAATAGAGGTGGGGGGGTTCGACACCATCTGTCTGCCATGTACAATGTTGTTTTGACACCTTACCCTGGGCGTTCCTATAACACCTCTTAGCCACTATCTAATCACGCCCTTAACACCTGGCTGTGATATGCTAATTGGGATTTTCCAGGGTACATAATTGCCACAGATTCTTGTACAAGTCATTCTGAATTGAGAGATCCAGTCGGATGACTAGCGAAACGTCTTCAAGAACTAAACAAGTCCAGTTGATCTAATTGAATACAACAGATATAAATGGCACAAAGTCATTTTAACCACTGGTAACAACCTCTATTTTATATACATGTCATAAAACAGCGATAACATGTGTTGTGATAACATGTTTTGTTGTACATTTGCAAAATAAAACAATAATATTGTTTAAGTGTGTGGTATGTGGGGTAGGTAGGCTTCAAGTTGGGAAAGGGTTTTTCACTGTGAGAACGGTAAAGCTATGGAACTGTCTTCCAGTGGACGTTGTTATGGCAGGTTCATTGGTCAGTTTAATAAAAAGCTGGATGAGTTTCTACAAACAAGGAATGTTACAAGTTACTGGTATTGATACATAAAGTAGAGTTGGGAAAGGGTTTGTCACTGTGAGAACTGTAAAGCTATGGAACTGTCTTCCAGTGGACGTTGTTATGGCAGGTTCATTGGTCAGTTTAATAAAAAGCTGGATGAGTTTCTACAAACAGGGAATGTTACAAGTTACTGGTATTGATACATAAAGTAGAGTGGGAAAGGGATTTGTGTCACGTGAGAACGGTTTAAACTATGAACCGTCTTCCAGTGGACGTTGTTATGGTTCATTGGTCAGTTTAATAAAAAGCTGGATGAGTTTCTACAAACAGGGAATGTTACAAGTTACTGGTATTGATACATAAAGTAGAGTTGGGAAAGGGTTTGTCACTGTGAGAACGGTAAAGCTATGGAACTGTCTTCCAGTGGACGTTGTTATGGCAGGTTCATTGGTCAGTTTAATATAAAGCTGGATGAGTTTCTACAAACAAGGAATGTTACAAGTTACTGGTATTGATACATAAAGTAGAGTTGATCCAGGGAAATTTCCCATTGCCACTTGGAGTCAGGAAGGGATTTTTTCCCCCTTCATAAATTTGGTGGGGTTCCTTTGCCTTCCTCTGGATCAACAGTTAGGCAGGAAATGAGGATATTGCTAGATGGGTTGGACTGGATGGATGTATGTCTTTATTCAACCTCCAATACTATACTACTAAATACTATGTATATATTAGAATACCGTGGATTTATATATAGAATCCAATGGAATCTGCCTGGGATCTACTAACATTGGTACGGTGAGGACCCAGATTAAAATAAATGAAGTAGAACTAAGATAAAATCTCATATTTATATTACTGCTCCTGCGATAAGTGGAAATAAATTAACAAACATCTACATCCTGAACATTCTGTGTTCAGAGGCTGCAATTCAAGGGCACAGAATAAACACATTTCAGGGCTATTAAACAATGGAACTCCACACTCCGCAAAAGTAGAAAAAATAAATACAAAGTAAGAAGAAAGATGTTAATTCCCTGAGTTCATGCAATGCCAATTATTCCTCTCTCTCTATATTACTTAGTGTCCATTTGTTTCTTATACCAGATAAAAGTGGTTTATAGATCCCTGAATTTTTCGGCCTTTAATGGGGGTTATACACTTAGATGACAGTAACTGTAGCACAGACACTCGCTCATGAATGAAGAAAAAATGTCAGTATTGGTATCGATGCTAAATGCTGATTTCTAATAATATCCTGGATGCAAAAGATGGATGGTAGATTTACCATCAGGTAGATCAAGGAAGGTCTCAGTGGCCCTACATCTAAGACCCTTCTATACAATAGATAATCTAATCATCTGGATATTAGAGATGGGCAGTAGACATACTGTACATTAAGTATATCAAGGAAGGTCCTAGGGGTCCTCAATCTAAGACCCTCCTATACAATAGATAATGTACTCATCTGGATATTAAAGTTGGGCAGTAGACATACTGTACATTAAGTATATCAAGGAAGGTCCCATGGGTCCTTAACCTAAGACCCTCCTATACAATGGATAATCTACTTATCTGGATATTAGAGATGGGCAGTAGACCATACTGTACATTAAGTATATCAAGGAAGGTCCCATGGGTCCTCAATCTAAGACCCTCCTATACAATGGATAATCTACTCATCTGGATATTAGAGATGGGCAGTAGACATACTGTACATTATGTATACCAAGGAAGGCCCCATGGGCCCTCAATCTAAGCCTCACTATACAATACAGCACATTGGGTACATTAATGATAGCTCTAGATGTCCTTAAACTTGGACCCAAAATCTACATAATAATCTACACACCTTGCAGGTTCTGTGTGTATCCTTCCTATATAGTGTGCACAGCTGCAATACATTGTCAGTATCCACGTATAGAAAACAAAAGCAGAATATTAACTTTGTTTTACATTAAAGTGCATTTTTAACTAATACTAAACAATTCCAAGGGGGTAACGCTTATAGCTCGTCTCCCCAAGTAATGCCCATACACTAGTCATTAGATATTGGGCAGCACGGTGGCTCAGTGGTTAGCACTGATCCCTTGCAGCACTGAGGTCCTGAGTTCGATTCCACCCTTGGACACATCTGCAAGGAGTTTGTATGTTCTCCCTGTGCTTGCGTGGGTTTCCTCTGGGCACTCTGGTTTCCCCCACAATCATAAAGACATACTGATAGGTTGAATGTGTCAAATAAATGTGCTTAGATTGTAAGCTCTTCTGGGCAGGGCCTGATGTGAATATATACAGGTAATTGTAAAGCGCTACGGAAGGTGTTGGCGCTATATAAATCCACAATAATAATAGATACAATAGAAACCAGATGATCACTATTAAACACATCCACTGCTGAAGTAAGATATTCCTACACCCCCAGGCGTAGGGATCTGCGATGTCTGCCCTATGCCAGGTGTGTGTGCATTTGGGACTTTGTTCTTATGCTTGTAGACTATAGTAAACTTGAATGAGGGGGTTAAACAAATTCTTAGGAAAAGTAACATAAAGCAAACAGCACTTTATCCTGTGGGCTGAAGAAAATCACCACCTTTGCGAAATCCTGTGAAAGTGATTCATCCTCGGTAAGGTCGTTTTATTTTTTCCTTTCTCTTTTTTTAAACTAATTTATGTACAAGGGAGATAAATGTAAGTTAAGCTACAAAATAATGACTGCGTTACAGGGTAAATTATCTGACATCGTTTATCAAAATTAACTTTATGAAGCATTGTGATGACATCATAACTCACTGCTGAAAAGGAAAAGCCTGATTAGGTGATGATCTCAGGATGTACACTGTGTCTAACTATAAATAGTTAAAACCCCATTTTAATTTAATAGCAGTCAACTGGGTTTAAGGGAAAACTTAAGTCTCCAGACAACATTTTCCTGTTAGATAGAGCACATTCACAAATATACAACAATCGTGTGTCTCACACCTCCCTTTGCTGTGGCTGCTGGGTGATTTATGAAAACAACCTGTGAGTTCTAGGGGACAGCTCCCATAATCAACTTTAGCTGAGTAAATATCAAGTACTCTTCACATACTCTGTAGTGCTCAACAGACCAAAACAAAGAAACTGTAACATTGCTTTCTAGAAGCTGACAGACAACCATATAACAGCACAGAGATCCTCCCTCTCTCTGACACAGAACAGGGATTTCAGTTTTTTTGTCCAACACATTCAATTCTCATGCCCTAACAATGATATAATCCTTTCATACAAAATACAAAAGTAATCATTGCATTGTTTTTCTGAGCTACTGGACATAAGAAACATAATAATAAAATTAATATTTTAGTAAAAATTAAAGTCTTGGGAATTAAACCTGCAACCTCATGTACTTTGTTTTGCTAAAAGCAAAGATTTTACTTTTAGCTCAAACAGAGATACTATATGAAATACTAGTACACCTAGACACTTTTGGGTTATTCAGTAAAAGTTTATATCGTTTAAAATGGTGCTAATTTAGCCCTAACCAATCAGATCTAATTTAACATTTGAAAGCTAACATCTGATTGGTTGGGGCAAAGTTAGCACCATTTTTAACAATAAGAACTTTTATTGGATCTCCCTGTATATCTTTTGCTAGGAACATAAAGGAAACCAAAAAAAGTACATTTGGGGATTTGAACCTGTGACCTTTTGGACTGTGTGTTTCTAAAACATGTGCTTTACCAGTTAAGTTAGCTGATTATTCTGTATTGCCCCAGGAAGGCTGTATATATTTAACTGTTAAATAAACTGCAGGGTAACAAGCAGCTTTCAAAGTCTCATCATTTATTCCATATTGGTGTGGAGATGTCTGTATAGTGACAGTGAATACTGGGGTCAGGGGGCACGGCTCTTCATCATTGACTGCGTTAGTGGTTTAACTAGGAGTCACTGGACCCCCTTGACATGATGGGGCCCCCTTCCCTTCTTTATCTAAAGCGGATTTCTGGGGTAAGTTGCATTTGTCATAGTAAAAGTAAGAAGATGGGGCCCCCTAGCTCCAGGGCCCCTCTGCAACAACACGGAAGACTTCTTAGTAACAGAATCTGTTAATTACATGTACTAAATGCAACTTACTAGAGGTGAATCTTACAACGTATAGGTATAGGAGAAAATATTTCATATTAAAATAAAGTTCTCCTTAAACTCATTTAATTGCATTTCATTAATTAGAAATAGAAGTACGATGAACATAAACTTGACATTTCCGTAAAACCATAAAAAAGAAGAAAAAAAAAGGAACCTACTTCTTACCTCTGTCAGCGGGTGCCAGTGCGCTATCGGTTTCCTTGGATATGATAACATTTCACTCCAATGTTCCCGGCCTAAACTCTCTGCGTCGTTGCCAACCTGACATATACCGATAACTTCATTGTGACCTACACTGTGAAAAAGTTGCATATAGTTTTTCTGAAAATCTTACCTTATAACACATCATTAAAAAGCAATATTGACAAATTTATAACTCAATGTTAAAAACATGAATCTAATGTTTTACCGTAACCGTAAATACAACCGAAGGTACTTTTGGTAAATTCTGTATTTGGTATTAACCGATTGTATTTACTACAATAGTAAAAAGAACACTATATTAATAAAGTAACGGACAGATTTATGGCTCCTCCCCCAGTACGCCCCTTCTCTTCATTAACATATGCCTGCCAATGACAGAGAATGGGAGGAGCGTCAGTGACTTTGATTGGAGGAGGAGCCAAAAAGCATTTACTGCATGAGGATAATGTCTCTTTTACAAAGAAATGACTAAAGTATTTAAAGATTAGTAAACAGGAGAATGTTTTAGGTAAATACCAGTCATGGTATATACCAGTAAGGGTAAAAACTATGGCTTTAAAAAATAACGTCCCTCAGCAATCTGCAAGTCATTTTTAATTTTATATTGTGAATATAAAAATAAGAGACCAAGTTACACCCCATCCATAATCTAAACAAACTAGCGAGTGCTTAAAAATAACATTGACCTACATCTTATTGTAGCTAATATTTATCTAAGAAACCAATGGCTTGCAAAGCATTGTTCTATAAAATATAGACTGTAGGCGAGTTATTGTAGCCACGGACCTTGTGAAATGTCTAATTTATATACCTACATGTTTAACATTCCCCTTTTATATTAACCCAAGGATATGCATGAAGTTTTTATTATGTAAAAGAGATGCCTACCCTGATTTAGAGAGCACTGGCAAAAACAGAGCTGCAATTTCTATGTGATTCATAAATAAAGATATACCTGTTTGAAATCAATAAAATCTTTCGCTACAGAAAACCTACAGTTACTTTCACTTTTAGTTTTACTTTCCCTTTAGTACAGGAAGATGCAATGTCTCTGATTGTGGAATTCCTCTCTCACCCTGGAGTTTAGATATAAAGATATTTTGGGTTTCAGAAAGACAAAATTTCATCAAGTTAACCCATCCATTCAAAATCAAACATCCTCGATCCAAAGAATAGACATATTCAGGGAGATTCTATAAAAGTTCTTATCATTTAAAATGGAGCTAATTTTGCCCCAACCAATCAGATGTTAGCTTTCAAATGTTAAATAAGATCTGATTGGTTGGGGCAAAATTAGCACAATTTTTAACGATGAATCTTCCTGACTGTATTAACCTGCATGGACCATACCCAACATTCATAATCCATCAACAATATAACACAATTTCTCCATTCCATCTCTGTACCATTTCCAATTTGTTTATATCCTTTCTGTGGACTGGTGCCCAAGACCTCACATTGGCTTGAGTTGGAAATATTCCTTCCTCCGTCCCTCTGTTCCTTTTTATACGGAAAAACATATATATTTTTTTGCTTTAGCAGATACTGCCTGACACTGCCTACTAAAGCTAAGTCTATTGTCCACCAGTCCTTGTCTGTCAATAAGTCAATTCCTAACACTATTCCGTTTAGAGTATAACCAGCATTTATATTGTTTTACATTACATTTCTCAAATAAATCACATTTGCTGTCCCTCTAAAGTCTTGATAAAGACACAGCACTACATAGAGGGCAATAGGATTGGCTTGGAAGGATCGAGTACATATAAAACAAGATGGGGCCTGCTCAAAAACAAGAAAATGCTGTAAACCTCGACCTCGCGATGTTTACAGCAGCCAAAGATCTCCCAAAATGTACTTACCAGCCTTCGTTCCCTCAACGCCTTCAACTTAACTTCCGCGCCTTTTCCAAGCACAGAGGTCAAGCAGGAAGGGCATCCTCTACTGTGATTGGCTAAGCATCGCGCCTTAGCCAATCACAGGAGCGGATGCCAGTTGAGCCCCTCTAGCTTGACTTCCGTGCATTGAAAAGACAAGGGAACTTCACACTGTAGACCAAATGCCCACATTGCAATTATGGGGACTCATAAAGCTGAATCTTGTCTAAAACTGACTTTTTGGCACTTGCACTATTGCAAAGCCTTTTAATTTATTCAGCATTTACGCTAAAATTAGCCTTTCATTTTTTATTTTTTGCATGGATTTAAATTCAGGATAATTTACGATCTGAATAAAATGACCTAATTTCCCTGCATATTTAGTCTTCATTACACAAATAAAACATTTTCTAAAAGGTGATTTATATTTTGCGAATCCATTCAAATTGGAGACATGTGTAGCTAAAGGCTAGATGAATAAAAATAATGTAACTAACTTTGGTAGGCGTGTTTTTATGCAAACATGGGTATGTGTGGGTGGGGCCAGTTTTTTTTATAATATGGAAATGCTGGATCAGCATTATTGAGTTTTAATTAAATACTTCTATTTTATTCTATTATAGTATATTATGTAAAAGAACAGGGAGATTCAATAACAGTTCTTATCGTTAATAAGTTAAATCGTAATCGTTAATATCGTTAAATTGTGCTAATTTTGCCTCAACCAATCAGATGTTAGCTTTCAAATGTTAAGAAATCTGATCTGATTGGTTGGGGAAAAATTAGCACCATTTTAACGATAAGAACTTTTATTGAATTTCCCTGGAAGTATTTTGTTAATTACTGGTAAGTATTTTACCTAATTATACTAAATGAAACATTACAAAGTAAAAACTAAAATATAATTAAAGCAAATAAATTAATGTAATTAATTTATAGGGCGATAGGGAATCAACACTCTAGATGTCATTATTTTGATAATTAAATGAATTACTGTATAAATTATACATTTTAAGAAAGAAATGTCAGATTGTATTTTCAGTTACAAAAAACGTATTACAGGTTTATTCAATAAAAGTTCTCATCGTTACAAATGGTGGTAATTTTGCCTTCAAATGTTAAATAAGATCTGATTGGTTTGGGCAAAATTAGCACCATTTTTAAGATAAGAACTTTTATTATTGAATCTCTCTCTACGATCAGAGATGCATTTCAAATGTTTCTTATTTCATTCATTGAACCCAACTAAGGAAATGAAATCTACAGAATTACTGTTCTATGGTCAATTCCACATTCCAGAACTGGATCTGGTTTTATAAATACATCCAGAAATATAAGTATAAGTTTAACTAAATACTCATACTATAGAAAAATATCAGTCACCGCTTTAAGATGAATTCTATTACCCTCAAATCTTGGGGTGCATTATTTTCTACAACATGCAAGGGAATCATGTGACTATGATGACAAGCTCCAATTATAAATGATGACATAATTAAGTGCCATTTATAAGGGTATTATTGGTTCTTGTTTATTATAGAATGATAATTAATGTTAATATCTCACCGGTCGTAATCCATTACAGCTATTAGTAAACTGATTTGATCTATATTTTCTGGAGGGACATCAAATACTATGGCTTCGTTATAAACTGGATTTAATGTGTTCCTCTTCGTAGATGTTTTCCTTTTCTTAAGCCTTCTTCCTTCACACATTATTGAAACCTTTACATAAGGATCTGCAGGACAGGGAGAAAAGTCTTTAGAATTAAAGTGACATGAATGATTCAGTTTGTAAAAGTCAAATTAAAATTCCTTGACTTTTAAAAATAATGATTGTTTTGTGGAGACTGCTCTCTGTCTCCACCCACAGTCTGTGTCCCTGACACTCCTAATCTGAGCATATGTTAATGAAGGGAAGGGCATACCGCAGAAGTTGACAGCAAGGCCGTCTCTAGACTTTTTGTCACCTGAAAAATAAATTGCAAAAAACTGCCCCCCCCCCCTCACCGTGCCGCTGGAAGGGGTGTGGTTTTATAATTGAAAGTGGGTGATGCTTTCTCCAGAAGTGGGGTGTGGCTTGTCCAGAAGTGGGAGGGGGTTTATACACATGACTGGTAATTTTTGGGCCCCTCTGGCATCTGTGCCCCAGGCACATGATGCCAGATTTATTTATTTTTTTCTGGTATCAAAACTGCTGCCTCCCTACAGGGTGCTGCTCTGTAACGTGCTTCACCTTGCCTCATTAGAGAGGCGACCCTGGTTGACAGTCAGTTACCGCATGAGTATAATGTCCCTCTAATTTGATTCATTTTGAGTTCTTTTTTGCTATTTCAACTGATGATAGGATACTAATTTTTTGCTTCTCAGTTGTAAAATTTTCACTAGTAGATAAATTGTGCAAAAGGTTCTAAACAAATTGTATCGTTTTTTTCTCTATATGGCCAGTGGAGGGCGCTACTTTACTAAAACTTCCCGATGACCTTTACTTATTGTGCTTCGTATCATAGAAGCTACATTTCAAACTTTAAATTCCACATTATGTTCCCCTCAATGCTCAGTCACCAACATAGAACTGTCTTGGACTTGAACTTACTCAGTTAATCCCCTAAGATTATTTCTAAAATAAAAACAACCTTCTCACCTGATGCTCCTGTTATATCCATGGCCTTGAGGTTCCTAGCCTTTATGATAGTTATAGTAAGCCTCCCCGCTGTAGGGAGATAGCAAAGGGAGAACATCAGGTCACCCAGATCAACATTATCCTGTGAAGAGAATAAACAACACACAATGCTATTTATAGTAAACCTGACACAGACAACAAGACACAAATCATTATTTCATGTAATAAAGGGGAGAATCGAGGTGCTGTCTAATGATCATTGAAAGGGGCCATTGATCCTAAACAAAAGGGAGGTGAATTTCCATCAAAGACAGGGAAATTAGCAGCAAGGGTAGCTCATTATGCAGCAGGCTTCTGATTGGTGACTCAAATCTATTCTCATCGGCGGCTCAAGTGTTTTGTACCTAAACCCAGATTAAGGATGTTTAATAGATTATTCGGATTAAGAGCAGTTAAACAGTGAGAAAATCCCTTCCCCTTAAAAGTATCCAAACCACCTGGTTCTCACCCCTAGATTTCCCCATATACTTTGTACCTCTCCGCAGAAGCTGCCCCTCCCTGTGCTATCTGACCAATGGTGAAGACTCTACAAGAAGAATGTCAATGGTCAGGCCCCGGACTGAGGGAGGCAGCGTAGGATGCAGTTTAGAGGAGGTTATATAAGTATATTTGTCCTTTACAAATTACTAGCAGTTGTGCCCCGCATTGCCCGTGTACACATGTGGTTAATGTATTTGTTACATGCAGGTGTGTGTTTGGCTTAGATGGGAGAGAGAGGGGTACTAAGAAGTGCACAGTTAGTAATGTACGTCATGTATGAAATAGTTATAAGTTGAGGAGGTGACATTGTTGAGGGACGTATAACACACGTGTTTATAGCAAAACCTTATATACAACGTTATCAGTTTTCCCACTTGGAGCGTAATTATACAAATGTTGTGGTGAACCTACACGTGAACATGCTACATGTAACTGGCCTAGGAGAAAACATGTTGATTGTAACTGAATATCGCGGGAATTGAGTGACCGACGGGCTTCATGCTGTTCTTGTGTCTCTGATCATGTGACGCGCGGCTCTTTGTCTGTGTTGTTAAAGGGTATGTCCGCCCTAAAATTTCTTTTTTAATATAAGATTCCCCCTGGTCCCCCAGCCCCAACCGCTCTATTTATACTTTTAGAAAGCCCCCCAAACTCTACTTACCTCCCCTCTTTCCTCTGCCGTGCTCCCGGACCTCTGCTTGCGAGAAAATGCAAGGGACCGGCAGTCGCGTCTGTGATTGGCTGAGCGGCAGCCAATCACGGACGCGGCTGCCGGCAGCTCATTTCGGCGGAGGAAAGAGGAGAAGTAAGTAAAGTTTGGGGAGCTTTCTAAACATATAAATATAGCGGTTGGGGCTGGGGGGAAAGGGGGAATCCTATAGCTAAAGGGATTTACGCTAGGGGGAGGGAATTCTTAGAGGGAGGGTGAGGGAGGGAGAGGGAGGGGGAGAAGGGCTGCAGTACGCATGACAAAATTCTCCCGGAGGCCAGGTAGCAGGCAGTGTCCTATATGGACTCTGCTATCCTCCTGGTGGGCAGTTTTTGGGACTTTTGGGGGTGACTACAGGAGAACCATATGGAGCTGGGATGTGAGGTAAGGATTACACTACACTACATGATGGGGCCATTAGTGGGGGGGATTATAGTTTTGGGGGTGGACATGCCCTTTAAAGTCGGGCTTCATTCTGTTGCGCTGTCTGAGCGTTGTGTGTTTTTATTAAGCGTGCTCTATTTTTTGCACATTAGTTAGCAGTGTGTAACCTTGTTTGCACTTAAACACTTTATCCTTGCACAAGGATCACTTTACATTGACTATTAACACGTTATCCTCGCACAAGGACCACTTTATATTGACTATTAACACTTTATCCTTGCACAAGGACAACTTTATATTGACTATTAACACTTTATCCTTGCACAAGGACCACTTTATATTGACTATTAACACTTTAATACCTTGCACAAGGATCACTTTATATTGTCTATTAACACTTTATCCTTGTACAAGGACCACTTTATATTGACTATTAACACTTTATCCTTGTACAAGGATCACTTTATATTGACTATTAACACTTTATCCTTGCACAAGGATCACTTTATATTGACTATTAACACTTTATCCTTGCACAAGGACCACTTTATATTGACTATTAACACTTTATCCTTGTACAAGGATCACTTTATATTGTCTATTAACACTTTATCCTTGCACAAGGATCACTTTATATTGACTATTAACACTCTATCCTTGCTCAAGGATCACTTTATATTGACTATTAACGCTTTATCCTTGCACAAGGACCACTTTATATTGACTATTAACACTTTATCCCTGCACAAGGATCACTTTTTATTGACTATTAACGCTTTATCCTTGTACAAGGATCACTTTATATTGACTATTAACACTTTATCCTTGCACAAGGACCACTTTATATTGACTATTAGATCCCAATCAATAAAGTTACTTTCTGGTCCAAATTGAAAGTGCCATGATGTCTTTGTTCTTTAGTTGTAACTGTCTGTGAAATGTGTGACATGTGTGCAGTGTGTCTGGTGCTTAAGTCCAGGTAATACAGCTAATTCCCATGCAGTCCATACTCCCCAACCATCCTGGTTTGTATAGGTGGATGGGGCATGTCTGCGATGTTGCAGTTGGTGGGGGTACGGCATTCTAGGGTGTGGACAGTCTGGGTCATGTCTGTGATGTTGTGGTGTCCAGGAGGCTTGGACGTGACATTTGGTGGTCGCGATATTTGGGGGCATGGCCCTGCTATTTCAAAGTGTGGATGTGGCCGTGCCATTAAGGGGCATAGGTGTGGTGTTTGGGGGTGTGCCTGTGATGTTTGTGTATGTGGGATATTTGGCGGTGTGGCCATGACTTATGGGGGCAGACCATAATGTTTTGGGGTTTGACCACAATATCTGGTAGCGTGGTCACAACATTTGGGGACATGGTTGCAATGCATGGCAGTTTGGGGGGCGTGGCCTTGATGGTTGGGGTATGAGCGTGACCGTGATGTTTGGGTGTGTGGCTGTGACAGCAATATCTGGGGGCGTGGTCACATTTCAGGAGGCTCTGCTTTAAATTTCTTAGCATGACAATAACTGCAAATGTGATTCATATCACCAATAGTAACATAGTCTTTCCAGGGTTTATATTTGTATATAAATGTCATTCATATCACCAATAGCAACATAGTCTTTCCAGGGTTTATATTTGTTTGTATATAAATGTGATTCATATCACATAGCAACATCGTCTTTCCAGGGTTTAATATTGGTATATACTGTGATTCTATCACCAATAGCAACAAAGTCTTTCCAGGGTTTATATTTGTATTTAAATTTGATTCATAATCACCAACAGCAAACATAGTCTTTCTATGTTTATACTTTGTATATAAATGTCATTCATATCACACCATAGTAACATGTTCTTTTTTCAGTGGTTTATATTGTATATAATGTGATTCATATCACCAATAGTAACATAGTCTTTCCAGGGTTTAATTTTTATATAAATGTCATTCATATCACCAATAGTACATAGTCTTTTCCAGTTTTATATTTGTATATAATGTCATTCATATCACCAATATAAACATATCTTTTCCAGGGTTTATTTTGTATATAAATGTCCTTCAAACACCAATAGTAACATAGTCCTTTTTCCAGTGTTTATATTTGTATATAGAATGTGGATTCATTCAACCAATAGTAACACAGTCTGTCCAGGGTTTATATTTGTATATAAAGGGATTCCCATATCACCAATAGTACCCATAGTCTTTCCAGGATTATATTGTATATAAATGTGATTCTATCACCATAGTAACATAGTCCTTTTTTCCAGGTTTAATATTTGTAATAAATGTCCTTCATATCACCAATAGTAACATAGTCTTTCCAGTGTTTTATTTGTATATAAATGTGATTCATTTCACACACCAATATAACACAGTCCTTTCCAGGGTTTAATATTTGTATATAGAATGTCATTCCATATCAACAATAGTAACACAGTGCTTTCCAGGATTATATTTGTAATAAATGCATTCATCTCACCATAAGTACAGAGAGTCTTTCCAGGGTTTTATATTTGTATATAAATGTGGATTCATATCACCAATAGTAACATGTATTTTCCAGTGGTTTATATTTTGTATATAAATGAAGATTCATATCACGCAATATAACATAGGTATGTGAGTCAAAACATAGTGGGGCTGCGGGGACAATCTCGGGAAAGGTTGATGAACAGGACACTCCCAACCGGTTAATATGTGTGTGAAATATCACCATAGTAACACATCCTTTCCAGATTTATATTTGTATATAATGTCATTCATATCACCAATAGTAAAACATAAGCGTTCAGAGATTATATTTTGTATATAAATGTCCATTCAAATCACCCAATAGTAAAACATAGTCCCTTTTCCCAGGGGTTTATTGTGTATATCATGTCATTCAATATCACACAAATAGTAACTAGCTTTCTATGTTTTATATTTGTATATAAATGTCATTCATATCACCATAGTAACATAGTCTTTCCAGGGTTTATATTTGTATATAAATGTCATTCATATCACCATATAAACATATTCCTTTCCAGGGTTAATATTACATATATAATCGCATGTCATCACCAATAGTAACATAGTCCTTTCCAGGGTTATATTTTTGTATATAAATGTCATTCTGTACCATAGTACCATAGTCTTTCCAGGGTTCTATATTTGTATATAAAGTCATTCCATGTCACAATAGTAACATAGTCTTTCCAGGGTTTATATTTGTATATAAATGTCATTCAATATCACTAATAGTAACATAGTCCTTTCAGTTTACATTTGTATATAAATGTCTTCATATCACCAATAGTCACATAGTCTTTCCAGGTTTATATTTTTGTTATAAATGTCATTCATATCACCAATAAGAACATAGTCTTTCCATGTTATATTTGTATATAAATGTGATTCATATCACCAATAGTAACCCAGTCCTTGTCCAGTGTTTATATTTGTATATAACTGTCATTCATATCCAATAGTAACACAGTCTTCCCAGTGTTTATATTGTATATAAATGTCATTCATTCACCAATATTAAACTAGTCTTTCCACTGGTTTATATTTGTATATAAATGTCATTCTATCACCAATAGTAACATAGTCTTTCCCAGTGTTTTTATTTGTATATAAATGTCATTCAAATCCCCAATAGTACATAGTCTTTCCAGGGTTTATATTTGTATATATAATGTCATCATACACCCATAGTAACATCGTCTTCCCAGGGTTTTATATTTGTATATCAATGTCATTCAATGTCACATAGTAACACAGTCTTCCATTGGTTTTATATTTTGTATATAAATGTCATTCATATCACAATAGTAACATAGTCTTTCCAGGTTTGATTATTTGTATATAAATGTCAGTCATATCACCATAGTACATAGTCTTTCCCTGGTTTTATATTTGTATATAAATGTTATTCATATCCCCATAGTAAAAAGTCTTTCATGGTTTTTTTCCATGGTTGATATTTGTATATAAATGTCAGTCAATCCCAATAGTAACATAGTCTTTCCAGGGTTTAATATTTGTAATATAAAATGTCATTCATATCAACCAATAGTAAAAATAGTCTTTCCAGGTTTATAATTTGTATATAAATGTCATTCATATCACAATAGTAACATAGTCTTTCCCGGGTTTTATATTGTATATAATGTCATTCATCCTCACCAATAGAACGTAGTCTTTCCAGGGTTGTTTATATTTGATATAAATGTCATTCATATCACCAATATAACATATTCTTTTTTTCCAGGGTTTTATATTTGTAATATAAATGTGATTCATATCACCAATAGTAACAAGTCTTTCCAGGGTTTAATATTTGTATATAAATATGATTCATATCACCAATAGTAAAACATAGTCTTTCCATGGTTTAATTTTGTATATAAGTCATTCATATTCCCAATAGTACCATAGTCTTTCCAGGATTTATCTTTGTAATATAAATGTCATTCATATCACCAATAGTAAACATAGTCTTCCAAGGTTTATTTTGAAACCTTTCATGAGCAAAATCATAAGGTGTTAGCAGACCTTAAGGGAACTGTTAATTCCTCTTGTTATAGAAGCTGGTGTTCTGTGTGTGCATTCTCTGAGTTGTGTAGGCCGTACATTATGCGTTGTTGTGTCACGTGGAGTGGACTTCTGTGTCTGTGTTGTTGAAGTCCCGAGCAGTGCACAGAGCCCACGCCTTCTCTGAGTTACTGAATTGGGGATGTACTCTGCAAGTGACGTGCATGTTTTTTATTGCCAAACCGGCCTTCACGGCGTCAACCCTTTCAGAGGGCTTGCCGTATAATGGATGCATTCAGGGTGTGGCTGTGATGTGAGCACAACATATATCCTACATACTACATCCTTCATACAACATATATACATACATATATACTCAAGCATTTTCTGGCTTTATATAGTAGATATTTACATTCTACGCAAGCCATAGAAGCTTGCTAGTCTGCCCTAGTAGCCATATCCTTTTGTTTTAAGCCTGATTCTAGTTCTCAATCTTAATCCCTTTAGGTGATGAGGCCATTGTAAATAAACCAGGTGGATTCCTTAAGTTTAGGCAAGATTTATATCCTGAGGTTCTTTGAGACTTTGATGATCCACCACCAGTGATATCTTTCAGCTATTTATATCCCGTGGTCTTTGGAGACTTTAAAGATCTACCAGGTGATAATCGTTCATGCAATATTTATATCCCTAGGTCTTTGGAGACTTAAAATATCTACCATGTGGATAAATAATCTTTCACAGCAATATTTATATCCCTGTCTTTGGAACTTTAAAGATCTACTGAGTTGATAATCGTTCAGCAATATTTAGATCCCGTAGGTCTTTGGAGACTTTAAAAGATCTACCAAGGTGATATCGTTCAGCATATTTATATCCGAGTTCTTTGGAGACTGGGGGATGGTCTACCAGTGATAATCGTTCAACAATATTTTTATCCTGTTGTCTTTAGGAGCATTGTATAATCCACCAGGTTGATTTTATCCACGTAGCGAAAGTGGGAAGCGGGGGGCGTTTTTTGCTGTAACATTTTTCTCTAATAATTTTTTGTGCATTGTGATAGTCCTAATGTTTATTGTAGTTGAGTTTGCCTCCAGTTGGCAAGGCATATATCAGTTGAGAAGCGTGATCTATCATTGTATGGGTGCTTGTGGAAAACATGAATCCACAAATTCATTTTCATCTCTCTTTCCTTCTTTCCTTGTCCTTCTTTCCTCCGTCCTGTTTCACAAATAGTGTTTGATTTTACTTAATTTGTTCTGCCACATTGAAAAAAATAAATAAACACATGATTGTATTATATATATCTGATTAGATGCACGTCCTGTAATCAATGTGTATTTAAATGATGTGCCTACCTTCAGCCTCATGGCAACTACTTTCCTGAACACCCTCCTACAACACCTACGGCCCTCAGGTGTGTGGGACTCTGCAACCAAGGAATCTGGGGTTGGACATCACCAATCTACAGAATTCTGTTTAAATTACCAATGCTGGTTAAAGGGTGTACCTTTGCCATTGGTTGGATTAATAAATGAATTTTGTTGGTTGGTAACTTAAATCAGTACTGTGTGTGACTTGGGGTCCAAAATCCAGAGTCTCGTAGTCAGGCTGAAATCCTGTCCACAGAAGGGAAACTGGAAGCCCCATAATTCCCACTCACCATTCCGTTATGCCCCTAACCCTGCCTCTTTTCACCACCCTGGCGCTGTTCTCCAACCCACCCAGTCGCTACCACACCCCCCCCCAAACCCCCCCCTCCATACTTTCTTGTGACAATCATCCTAACATCACACCACCATGCCCTGACCAATTTGGGGGGGGCGCCGAAAAATCTGGCAAACCCCGATCCCCATGGAGAGTATCGAAAATGCTATATAGATCTTGTCTTTAATATAAATTCGATCAAGGTGAAGAAGAGGGAGTCCCATCCCCCCTACAGTTTGTGAATGGGGTCTCAGCAATGAAGAACTTGGATCACCCTAGCTAATAAACTAAGGACTTATCTTTGCTTTAACTGACGGTGCATGTATGAACATTTAGTAGAATTCCTGCTGGAGAAACGTCATTAAGATAACTAAAGAGTTCCTCATATAAGAAAAAGCAAAAACCACACAAATATAATGAAAATAAATATAAAGAGCAGAGAGGCTATAGGCGTCTAAGAACATCGCCAACTGACCAAGCCTCCTGAGCGAACCGCGTTTATGGAGTCTCAGTGTCCCCCCTTCCCCTTCTCTTCCGGCATCGATTTGTGGCCTCCTATTATTGTGCTCAATTTTCACAATTCCCTGTAATTTCCCTGAATGGTGGTACACAAAGTTTTATGGCACTTCTACTTTATTCTCTTACTTCTGGACTAACACGGTACAAAACACTCACTATAGGTTTTTGGCTAAACAGAAACAAACCTTAAAAAAAAAAATCAAAACACAACGATGTTTCTATTTTTGCCTTATGTCGATACCTCGCAGAAGCAAACAGTAATGGCCGCTTCCATCTGTGTAACAAGCAAACAGATAAGCAAACAGAAAACTATCTACTAAAGGTACGTTTGGGCCAGGTAATTGCCACTTGGATTCAGGAAGGAACTTTTTTCCCTTCATAATTCTGGTTTGGTTTTTTTTTTTTTTGCCTTCCTCTAGATTACAGTTTGGCTGAAATGTGGGTATTGCTTGAGTAGGTTGAACTGGATGGACGTTTGTCTTTATTCAACCTCAACTACTATACTGTACTACAACGAGAAATATCTATACTATACTATAATATACATAAAAAAACCTACTATACTATCTATACTATCAATTCATCTCTTTTAATACTATACTATCTGTACTGTACTATACTTTACATATTTATACTATCATACTATACATACAATACTATACAATACTATATACTACTGTTACAGTACTCGATACTATTATACTATAACGTACTATAATAATACTATACTATGCAATACATACTCTTTATACTATAATATACTGTACTGTACTTACTATACAATATTATACTATACTATACTATCAAACTATACTATAAAATAATACTATACATCCTATACTATTCTATACTATACTATACTATACAACTATACTATACTATAATATACTATAAAACCGTACTATAATATACTATAACTATGCAATACATACTATTTAGACATAATATACTGTATTGTACTATAACTATACAATATTATACTAACTATCATAATACAATACTATACATACTATACCTATACTACTGTCATATTACTATACTATAATATACTATACCGTACTAATACTATACTATACTATGCAATATGATATTATTTTATACTATATATACTGACTGTACTATACTATACAATATATACCATACTATACAATACTATACTACTGTTACAGTAATACTAACTATTGCTATACTAAATATAGCAGGGGTGGTCCCACCTGCTGGCCCTCCAGGAATTTTGAAAACTTACAACTCCCAGCATTCACCCAAAGTACTAAATAAAAGCCATACTCTGGGACAGCTTCCCCAAGTTGAGAAGGAACGTCTCAGATGATGAAACCCTGTAAATCAGAATAAAACAGTGTCACAAAATTTGAGCAAGAGGCTACTGTAAAATGGTACATCTAGCAGCAAAAAACATAGAAACACCTAGATCAACACTGCTTAAAAATACAGGAAAACCGCCCACTCCAATACAAGTAAAATAACATGTGTCAACCTATTCTACACAATCAGGAAAAGTTAAAATATATTAAAGTCTTGAATTGTTAACAAATGAATGACAAAGTGGGCAAACTGTTTAAAGACCAGCCAATATTTGCGTACAAAAATGGAGGCAACTTAGGCAACGTTGGTTCATTTAGATTATAAGAAAGAAAAAAGAAGGAAATAGAAAAACAAATAGGATAGGAACCTTTCCGTGCCTTAGCTGCCAGGTATGTACATCAATAATCAAAGGAGAACAGTAATCAACACACCCATCTCAAGTAACCAAATAAGATTAAAACACTCGCTAGTTTTCTCACCATGGGAGTAATATATATTTAAAAAAAATGCCCATGTGGCTTAGCCTATATAGGCAAGACTAAAAGACAGATAAGAACTCGCATAGGTGAACATAAAAGGGACATAATACAGTGTAACTATGGAGAAAAACGAAAGTGGACCTCTGTGTCTAAACACTTAAAATACGGGACAAATCAGCACAATGGTCAGATGGATGGTGTTTGGAAGTAGTAGAAAAGCATCCAGGGAGGAAATTACCAATCAAACGCTCCTACAGAGAGAAATACACTGGATACACTATCTCCACCATTCATCCAAAGGCCTAACCGAAGAAATGAACTTTAGATGTTTCCTGTATACTTATCTACTTTACTTGATCCCGCAGGAATGGAAGGGAAGATAAAACGGTAACCTGAAAAGAAAGAAACAAAATGAAACAAAAAGAAGAAACTAGTAGTAGATCCAAAGGTGGTTTTAGATAGATTGTATGCTCTTATTAATAAAGCACTTGTTTGTAAACGCGCTTTAATGATAACAAATAGACACTTTAAACATAGCACTTTAGTAACGTAGCCTTTAAATTAACATAGGCACTTGTCAGCAATGAAATTTTTTAAGGTAACATAGTAAAAAGACACAAATATATCTAAAGTGCATTTTAAAAAAAAGGGTTTAGTTCTATTAACAGTATAATTATGTCTATAAAATATATAGTTTAGTTTAATCAACTAATCACAATCATGATGTTGTAAGGCTACATCACCCTGAAAGGGGGTGGAGCATTGGTGAATAAAAAATGTGTGGTTTATGCACCTGATGAAGGGTTACACACCCGAAACGTTTGTGCACGTTATTTCACTAACAAACGTATAAGAAGAGCAAAGTCTAACAGGAGTGCGTTTTTCCCCTTCAAACAATACAATTGCTAAATCATTCCTTGGTTTTTTCTTCTGCCTTGGAGGGAATGCGTGATATTGAGTTTTAACAATCTGGAGGGCCCGCAATGTTGGACATCCCTTCCTATATACATAGTATACTATACTATACTATACTATACTATACTCTTACTATCTATACTCTACTCTACTGATACTATACTATCAATACGATGCTATACTATATCTATACTATACAAAACTATACTATTACTATTTCTCTATACTATATACAACTATACTATACTACCTATGTGCTATACCTATACTGTATTATACTATATCAAGACAATACTATGCTATATATATACTATACTATACAATACTACTATTACTAGTCTCTACTACACTATATACGTTCTATACTATACTAATAAATACTATACATAACTATACTACTACTCTGATACTATAACTGTCACGTGCTATACTATACTATACTATGCTATAATAAATACTATACCATACTATGTCCTATACTATACATACTTATACTAATGCTAGTACCTCTACTATACACTACTATATAGTATACGATACAATCCTATACCATAGTATTACTATTCTATACTATATACACTTACTATACTATACAATATTTGTTTTTTTTACTATACTATACTATTACTATTCTATGCTATACTATAATATTTACTCATACAATACTATAATACTATAGTATTACATTCTATACGAGACTATTCCTGTTCTATGCTATACTATAATACTATACAATCTATACTTATATTACTATTAAACTATACTATACTATTCTATTCCGGTATTGTACTGTGCTCTACTACTATACATGTGTGCTATAATAAATACGTCAGATACTAGATAACTAATACTATACAAATATCTATACTATGCTTAGCTAGAGTATACTATTACTATTCTAATACTATACAACACATACTATACAATAACTACGCGATGTATTACTATTCTAATACTATACTATAACTATTACTATCCTTATGCTATCCTATATACTATACTATAGTTTACTATTCTATTCTATCTATACTACACTTTATATACTATTCCTATACTATACACTACTAAATCCTGACTTACTATTATATTATATTATATACTATCTATAGCTATACTATACTATCCTATACTATGCTATACTTATAACGCAGGTTTTTTAAATATGCCCCCTACGTGCCCTGAAAAAATGCTATTAAAATGAAAATCTAACAATAAATTATTATAATAAAATGATCTAATATATTCAGCATCTTTAATATCTCTAAGTTGCCGGTAAACTGCCTGATTGCTGTAGGAAACCTTTCTTGAGAAAGTATTCGTTTGGCTTGTTGTCTGCTCTTCGGGTACAGAGCCAACACGGGATTTGGAGTTCCTTGGACAGATGTTACTACACTTTTTGCAAGCAGCGCCTACTTCCTAATGAACTATTTCTAGTACGGGGGAAATTCCCCTCCCTATTGTAATGGCAAATAATTCGGTTAATGCTAAAAACCAAAATTGATAATTAGTCCTGATTGTTATCAGATGGAACTTTAGATCATGTGACTTTTTATACTGTTTTCCCTTTCTCTGCGAATAATGCTGATATTATAACATGGATAACCATCTTTATCAAGGAATGCCAATTAATGCATCTTCACTGGGAGCTGTATTCCATTTAGTTAAACATAGGCACATTCATTTATTTGGAGAGAGTTTAAGAACCACTTTAACACTGCATTAGCCAAGAACACCTCTGCCCACATATCTTTAAAAACAAAATTGGTTGGAAATTGGTTGTTTTAGTTATTGGTTTCATATTTAGAAGAAAATGGGATAGGAATGTTTATGGTTGACCTTCTGATGTCAATCTCACCAGAATTGGCATACAACTAGTTTTTCATACTCTGATTATTATGCCAGTATTATTGTATATAATGAACTGCTGTGGCTTTTCTTTACCCCAACCTTGCCCGACCTTTACATGGGAGTTCCAACAGTTAGTGGTGCAGTAGATACAGTTGATCTTCAATTCATATGTCAGAGGGCCAGCTTCAGAGCTGGGACCTGTTGTTCTGGTTATATCAGAAAGGTACCGTAGTACTTGATATCCATCCCCCCCCCCCCTATGTAGTTCTTTGCTTTATTGGTACAAACTACACCGTAACATGTTACTAATGGGGATTCCTCTGGTCAATTTCTTTGAACTACAGGTATGTAAGAAACTGCTAACTGCTCAGAGGAATCACATTTCTTTACAGTAACTTGACTGTCGCACTTTAACATTGCTTATCAATTATTGAATAGGAGCGCACATTGTTCTTTTGCAATAGACGTTTTAAAATAACCTGGTTTTTAAAATCCACGGATCGGCAGATTTTTTCGGAAATATGAAAGTACCGTTGAAAAAACCAATGTTCTAATCTAAAACCGGCCCGATCGAACATGAGAAAACACTACCAAAAATGTAGAAAATTAGAAAAAACATGAAAAACCGTGCTCAAAAGTGAGAAATCCTGTTCTATTGATTTTGAATCGGATTTTCTGTCAGACTACGGAGGAACGAAATTTTCCATTTTTTGATTATCCCCAATTTACACAGGCAACCAATCAGATTTTCCAAACTGTTTTTTTGCAGTAAAAAGGTATCTCTGATTGTTGAGGCAAAAAGTAACAGCTTGGCAAAATGTCGCACCTTATTTTAAAAAGACTCTCAAGCTCGCATACACATTACTTTATATTTTGTGCTATTCGATAAATTCATGAATCAGCAAAATATTTGAAATTGGTGTAACTCAACTGATCCCTGAGTATTTCTTTCAGCCGCAGAGACCCTAATGTAACCACGCAACCCCCTGTTTGCTGGGAGGCTTGTTACTCCTCACTGGACCAGTTGCCCCCTGGGACTGTGTGCGTGTGGGTATTGAGGTGTGGTCCAAGAAAATTAGAGTAATCTGACATCTAATGTCAACCAAGAGCTGGGCAGAAGCTCATGGAACCTGACGTTAATCAGGGACGGAGCCATGATAAAACATCGGCGGTCACGCCTAGTCAAGGTCAGGCTAAAGTCTGACAAAGCGCACAGATCATGACGAGGTACAGTAAGAGTAACAGTAAACAGACAAGATCACACACAACACAGAACCACGAGCAAGATAAATAAACTGGACCATCGAACGTGTCATTGGAGCAGAAACAGGCAGGAAAGCTTATAGGTGAAAAGAAACCATCAGAAACAGATAGCTAAGCACAGTAGGACAAGATAGGCTAGCGGTGTTTGAATTTGCCGCCTAAATAATTAGGCACCAATGAAAATGGCGGCAATAACGAAATCGCCGAAATCCTAGAATCCCCGAACCGGTTCTTCAATTTCTATTTGGCCAAAATAATCAGAATTCCAATTGGGAAAGATATCGTGCTGTGTATGGGCTGCCTAAGAGCCCCATAGACACTTCAGTGGCTTTCTTAAATGAATTACTTAAATGCCCTCCTAAATGCACATAAGCACAGGAGGGTCTGACACCGCATCGTGTCCTGTGATTGCTGAGTCCCTTCTGCTTTTCTGTGCCTTTAGAGGCGATTTGGGGGTTTTAAACATATGAATAATCCAGCATCCACCCCCTGCCACTATGTAATTGCGGGCAGGGGGGGAGTGTGGGGCGGTGCGTGGCGGTGTGACATCATTTAACACACTCGTGGGTGGTGCGAGGGGTGTGGTGGTGCAGCATGACATCATTTATGTCACGTCGGTGGAGGAGGTGGGGTTTGTGGGCGTGACGTGGCGGTCCGGGGGCACGGCGCTCAAAAAGGGGCGTGACTTGGATGGATTCAGGACTTCCAGTCTCCGAGTGGGAGATTGGGGTGGGTCTGCCGAGACAACTGATCAACTCTACTTTATGGTATCAATACCAGTAACTTTTAACATTCCTGTGTTGTAGAACTCATCCTCTTTTTATTAACTGACCAATGAACGCTGCCTAAACGTCACGCTGGGAGAACAGTTCCATAGCTTAACCGTTCTCACAGTGAAAACCCTTTCTCCCAACTCTACGTTATGTTCAATACCATTGTGACATAACTTGTAACATTCCTTGTTGCCGAGAACTCATCCATCTTTTTATTAAACTGACCATGACCTGCCATAACAACGTCCACTGGAAGACAGTTCTCATAGCTTTCCTTTCTCCAGTGAAACAACCCCTTTTCCCAACTCTACTTTATGTATCAATACCAGTAACTTGTAAATTCCTTGTTTGATAAACTCCTCCAAGCCTTTTATTAAACTGACCAATGAACCTGCATAACAATTCCCCACTGGAAGACGTTCCATAGCTTTTACTGTTTCTCACAGTGACAAACCCTTTCCCACTCTACTCTTTATGTAATCAATCCCATGTAACTTGTAACATTCCTTGTTTGTAGAAAACTCATCCAGCGTTTTTATTAACTGACCATGAACCTGCCTACAACGTCCACTGGAAGAGACATTTCCATAGCTTTACACCGTTCTCACAGTACAAACCTTTCTCCACTCGTACTTTATGTATCAATACCAGTACTGTAAACATTCCTTTTTGTAGAAACCCATCCAGCTTTTTATTAAACTGACCCACTGAACCTGGCCATAACACGTCCACTGAAGGACGTTCCATAGCTTTACACGTGTCTCACGTGACAAACCTTCCCAACTCTACTTTATGTATCATCACCAGTAACTTGTAACATTCTTGTTTGTATAAACTCTCCAGCTTTTTATTAAACTGACCCAATGTAACCTGCCATAAGACAACGTCCACTGAGAACAGTTCCATAGCTTTACGTTCTCACAGGGGGTGACGGAAACCCTTTCTCCAACTCTACTTTATGTATCAACTACCTAACGTTGTTACATTCCTTGTTGGTGAGGGAAACTCATCCACTTTTTATTAAACTGACCAATGAAGCCTGCATAAACACGTCCACTGGACAGACAGTTGCATAGCTTTAACCTTTCTCCAGGTGGACAATGCCCTTTCCGAGCTTGAAGCTAAACCTTTTTTCTTCAGTCTTAAGGGACTTAAGCCAGCGTAAGTACCTACCTTCTCTCCTGGCTCCTAATTGGTTTATTTAAGACTGGGAAGTAAAGCACATTTCCGTTACCTCCCATTCTTCAATACCAACTGATTCCCAATCTGTTAATATAGTGGAGATAACCCTTTAAATAATTAAATCTTTCAACATTCTTCTCTTAGAACATGAAAGGCACAGTTAGTATATTGGAAATTCTCTCCCTGTTGTTAATCACACTGAGCAGTCTGGCCCAGTTTCTTCTTGGGAAAGGCAGGATCAATACGAAAAGGAGGAGCAATAAGAAAGGAGGAGTCAAAATAAGAGGAGGGCTTAAATGTATGTTTTAAATGTTTCAATTAAAATAATCTTAGTAACACTGATTCAGTGTGAAGGATTTCTAGAATTGGTTAGCAAATGGTTGAAAATGAAAAGCTAAGGTAAATCTAATTTAATTCAATTCAAAACATATATATAGATCAAAGTTTATATCCCATTCCTAAGTAATGAATCCCTGTAAGACTAGTCCATAAATACTACAAGTTATTAAGATCTGTAATCATTCTGAGAGATAATCTGCAATGTATCTTCTTAATTACCTTTATACAATTATAACCGGTTACTGGCAATTTCTAATTACAGTGGGATTTAAATTCCTACCCATGTATGGACATGTCCATAGCATTAACATTAACATTACAGCTAGATGTGGTGCACCGACGAAAGGGTTTCTCATATCCTTGGGATACAATCACTAGAGCCCCATGGACAAGTACAAACAAGCTGTATAGTCTGTAAAGTTAGATCAAACACTTGTTTGATTCAATCAGTTTTGATAAAAAATAAAATTGATTACTGTTCAGCTTTTTTTGATGACAGACTGAAATGTTTCATAAACTAGAGCAACAACGCACTAACTTAATTTCTGACATCTGTTAAAGGTCAATGGTGTCAGTGTACATCCATCGTTTAAAAATCGGGTGGCATCACCAAAACAATAATGTGCTCTTTTCCAAGGGACACCACCATTTCAATAGTTGTATGGAAATGTGAACTCTTACTTGTCCATACCAAGATTCCCACAAAATTTTCTATGGACTCACGTTTTGACCATTCTTCTTTGAAAGACCACACTCACTTTTAAAGGTCACTCTACTTGACAGTACACTAGGGGAGCAGCACCTTAAACAGATCCACTTTCAATAGCTAGGCAATGGCCAAGCCTTTCTGCTCCGTGCATAAGTGAAGAGGTTATGAACATTAACGAGCCATACATCCTCCCCGTTCTAAGGGTGTTGAGGATTAAGAAAGGATTGAACTGCTGAAATTAAATATATGAGGAAGGAAACATTCCATCTGAATGCTACGAATTATAAATTATTAAGAAACTGGGAGCCCCCAATAATCACAGACACCTCTGCTGTGGCAAAGGCCCCATCTAACCATGATGCAGAGTGAGACTTTGTTCAGGCGGCAGCCCCCCTGCACTCAAGACTTAAAGCACAGAGAGCAGTTTTTAGGGTGAAAAAAATCTCTTGACCAGTGAAAAATAAAAAGAAATTCCCCTAGTACAGATGTTGTTAAATCCTTTTATATGGTTAGGTTAGTTTGTTAGTTTGTTCGACTAAGTTAGGTTAGTTAGGGCCTGCTGAAAATCTAACCCTTGATGTGTGGAAGGTCTTACAAATCTTTTGGCTAAAATCTTTTATACTACAGAAGTATGGCATTTTAATGTATGTAGGTTGCACAGGCTATAAATAAGTTATTTGGACAAACTCTGAAAGGAGCATATGGTAGTGGCCAACCAAGTTTTTTGAGAAAGGGATCTAATTCTGTTTCCTAGCATTTACATTATTGCCAATTGACTGTTTGGGACTGTTTTAAATAGGAAAGGGCGGCAATAAAAAGTTTGCTCGGCAGAAAAACCCCTAGAAGGGCCCGGTCTTCTGGGTTTCTAACTTATGATTCTACAACCAACCTATACACGCTATTCAGCTATACACACTGTAGATACACACACCTGGTGTCATCAGAATCAAAGGGGAGGGTGGACTTAACAATTTGTTTTCGTTAAAAAGAACAAGAATCTGCTTTTTCCTCCATAATAGTTTTTACTGTTTATGGGTAATGCTAGATTGAATAGGGTGATGGGAAACAGCTAGGGAATGAAGAGATTGTTGGTTATCTAGATATTAGTAAAATATTTAGTGTGTTTGGAGCACGAAGGTTAGGAGAATTGAACAGAGATGGATGGCACTTCTAAATATCGGAACTGTGCAGGGCCATTTTTAGGCATAAGCCACCTAGACACGACATGGCGCCTATTTGATCCAGGAGCGCCCAGTGTTCTCCCAGCATCGTTCCTTTCACTTTTTACGTGCTGTGTTAGATCTGCTCTCCTTGTTCTGCTGCTGTAATTTGTAACATTGTACCTAGTACGAGCCTGAAACCTCAGCTCCCTTTACCTTGATACACTGTTCCAAATTAACTGAATGTGAAGGAAGGAGTGGGGATATGAGCTCAGTAATAGTACTGAGGAGAACATTTCTAAAATACCAGTAAAGCTGCGCGACTTTATAACATGACCCTGTGACCAGCAGCCATGAGATCCCTATCCCTGCCTCTTCCTTCCATCCACTCTCCAATTAGAACTTAGAGTGGGTAGGGTGAACAATTCAATGGAGGAGACATGAAAGCATGTACAATCCTGTAGACTGTCAATGCTTGCTGCAGCTGGAAGGGTTCAAGTTAATACTCTGCTGTAACTGAAGGGTAAATGCCCTATAATCCTGGGAAGTGCTGGCACTGAAAGTGTGAATGCCATACTCTAGGAGGGCTATTACCACACTACTAACTGCGATTTTATAAAGCGCAATGGGATTGCAATCTGATCATGCTAGGGCCAGGGTGTTTCCTAGGTTTTTGACACCTGAAACAACTTTTGAATGCGCCGATTGGCAGATGGGTGGTGGCTCATCCGGAACATAGGTGTGGCTTGTTGGTGGTGGGCTGACTACAACTGACTGGTGGACTGGAGGGCTGATTTACACTGATTTGTTGGACTGGTGCTGAAATAAGTCATTGGGCCTTTTAAAGTGTTACCAAGGCACCAAGAGGCTAGAAATGGCCCTGCGCTGTGGTTTTGACCACCCGATAGATGCATAATAATTTAAACACATGAGGTGCGTACCACACTTTGGCCAAAATCATGCCCGTCAAGACCCTTCTTTAATGCGATCCACTCTGCTTATTATCATACAATGTATTACTCACGGATCCATTGGCGGCACTCCAACTTTTTGGGATCATTTGCACCAGGTGTGGAGGTCGGATGCCGCCACCGGATCCCGTGAGTCTACATTGTACTAGAACAAGCAGAGTAGGACTCGCATTAAATGAAGGGTCTTGACGGGGCATGATTTTGGGGGGCCAAAGTTGGGTACGCACCTCATTGTTTTTTTTAAATTATTTATGCATCTAGTGGAAAAAATGGCCATTGCTCCTCTTCCCTGAGAGTATAAACGTGTCTGGACTGGCTCATTAGCACCCGACCCTTTGACTGTACATTACATTGTGATATACAATTTATTGCTACTCAATGGCATTGACATGGAGACCAGGAGACAAACTAGGGTCAGTGGCAGGAATCCTCTAGCGAGCTGGATACACGGCCAACTGAACATGTGTATGAGGAGACGCCAAGCTGAAAAGGTTGTTTCTCTGAGAAATATATGTGTGATGTTAATTCCAGACAACCTACATGGGGGATTACCATATATGTACAACAACTTGGGGAAAAGAATGTTTTCTTGAACTAAACTATGGTGGGAATGAGTATGAAATGGATAACTAATCTAAAGCTAATCGCAACCTAGGGGACTGAGAAAAAAGTTCCCCCACTCACAGATATAATAAGGAGTTCATGGAAAATTTGGAATGTGATCTTGTCTGATTGTTCCTTAAATTAAATGGACTAATTCTTGCCTATAACTCCGAAGTAATAAAACCACACTCAGTTGAAATCAAAATATTAGCGGATTTCCTAAAAAGGACAATAAAGAATATATACGATAAATCCCTATATGAGATCAATGATATATAAACAAATGGAATTGAATTGAAAACAGACTAAACATCGAAGTTCATTAGAGAAAGAGGGACTATGAACTAAATATGTTTATAATTTGGAACCAAATATGACACCATACACGGCCAAGGTGAAACGTTTATATCCCCCAAAGCACACCCTTTTGATTGTACAGCAGACAAATACCAATTTTGATTCCTTCTTGTCAGTATTGTAACAACAATTGAAGGTGGGTAATGTTTACCATGTCTGTTAGAATAGAACATATGGACTTTCTGATAATAACCTTTAGCCATAATGGGGAAAATATAACCACAGAACTGTATCGAAACCCTTTCAACGGACACATACTGTTAAGGGCCAATCTAATCATCCCACTATACCATACGCGGAGACATAGGCCAATTTTATATCGAATCCCAGGATCTGCTCCTTTGGCAGACATTCAGACAGTGCCATGGAACTTTGGGACAGACTGTTGGACTGGGGATATAGCACCTCCCTTATAAGTAGCATATGAAAAGCCATCTCTAAAGATAGAGCGACTTGCATGTGTACATAAAGAAAAATCACAATAAAAACAATAATAATAAAAATAAAAAGGCATAGACAATATATCTAGGCGTGACTACAATGATACTCCGTATACACTGTGACCTTTACGAGACATGTGAATAAAGTATGGGCCAAATAGTGAGAAAACATTGGCACCACCTACTTGAGTCCCGTCTTAGGCTCGTTATTCGCGGACAGGTATGTATTCGCCCAGCTATTCAGTAGCAAATCCCCTGGGGGGAATATTTGGTTTAAAACTTGTGGCAGTTCCTTGCGGCCGTAAAAAGAAAAAAAAAAAAGAGATGGTCACATTTTCAAATCATCAACCTACAGTTTTCCAGCAATCGACTGACGTATATATAATATTAAGACATATGGTAATTGTATGTCTACACCACATTATTTATTTAGCACTTGACATGTGGGGCACAATAATGTGGGTAAACCATCAGAACGGGCAAAAGGCACGTATATTCTGAACACCTGTATGATAAAAAGAAGGGTACTACCTCGGCCATATACAAACACGTCTTAGAGAAACATCGGGCATAAACAATGTTACTTTACCAAATAGACAGAATTTCTAGAGGACCCTAGAATGGGATAAAAAAAACTTTTTTTAAGACTAGAGGCACAATGATACTAAATTTGGTACGATATATCCCAGATGGTCTGAATATCGAGTTTTGAATTAAGTTGCTTTTTTGATATAGAAGTAACGTATTGTATCTGTTATCTTCTATATGAACTAATATTTTTTGATTCATTCATTTAGTGCTACAATGTTATATATATTTGTCTGATCAGTAAGAGGTGTCATGTCTCTATATAATGGAATGTTTTCATCTGTATCTCAGTACATATATATACATATGTATCATTGTCTGTATATGCTCTGTACTGCACTGCATCTGATCTAGCTTTCTACCCAGCTGTGTTTTTGTTTTATTATAGACACATCAGTGTGTCTATCAATTTGCCAATTTTGGTTTACTGTGTTATTATGTTGTATATTAATTATATGGTATTTTATACACTTTTTATAATAGTAATAATAATTTCGCATCATATCTATATCTGATAATCCCCATCCCTATCAAGAAGCAGGAGGCACACTGAAGATAAATTACCAAATTTTCATTTTAGTGCTCACATGCAGGACAACAACTTTTCGGGGGTCCAACCCACTTCCTCAGGTATAACCAAATACTACAGGCAAAACATATATAGTGCTCATAAGCCCTTGGCCCCACCTTCTGTTTGATAGGCTAATTAAAGTGAACATGTGCTACAAAGTGCTCCGTGAATAAATAACAATCGTCACTGAATATCAATAGAACCATCAAGTGAATACATCATAAAAGATTCTAAAAAATGCATGGTGAAGTTTCAAATACTATCGAATAAAAAATATAAAAATATACACATCTTGTGCTGATATGGTGCTCCTATCATGGGATACATATTATAAGTGATAATAAATAAAATTTATGTAAAACAACAGCGTAAAAGGGGTGTCATGTGTATTAAAAATTGGTAAAAACTGGATCCAGAAGGATCTTCCCTCATATTTTCTTATCTTATTTATGCATATAATAATCCACTGATGGCGTATTAGTCCCCTCAAGAGATAACAATGTAGCTAATCTATTCAACATCAGTTTTAAAAGTAAGAATGGTAACCATTTAGTTTAAATTACTGGACATGATCTGTACGCCTTTAAGAGCATAACGTGGAAGATTATTTAGAGGAGCATCTAATTAATTCTTCGTTGAGACCTTTGGTGAGAAGTATTACGGTGGAATCCACCAATGTTCTCGTTGTAATAATAGTCCCGTTGAAAATTACCCCCCCTATTCTTTTCCTAACCACCTCCAAGATTTGCATCGCAATTGCATCACATTATGTTTAGCTCCATTAAAATGACGTCTATCGATTCGTGCTTTGAATTCACCTTCTTTATAAGTTTTGATATCTCGCTTAGGTTCCCCCAATCTAATTCGTACCCTCTCTTTTTGTCTGGCCCACATAGCCGAAGCCACATGGGCATTTTAAGAATAGATCAACACCGCCCTGGCTAATGCATGTAGCAAGTCTCTTTATTTTAATAGGTGTTCCCTTTGTGGGTGATGCACTACATCACCTGGAATGATGGGCATTGCAATCTGGCATATTCTGCATGATATGTGGCCTTTCTTGGTTCTCTCAAGATAATTTATGCTCTACTTTGCTTGTAAATTATCGTTATGAATGAGCGTGGTCTCCCTAGATTGGGGATCCTTTTATATGAATGGAGGGGTTTTTGAGGAATAGATGTCCCGAGTGGATCAGAGAGGTTAAAAAATGTGCCAATTGTAATTCACAATGTTTTTGGATCTATTAGAGAAAGCATGCTGTATGTGCCACAACGGTATCCCTAATTGCTGTCATCCTGCAAGGTTTTTCTCTTTAATCACTCATCCCTAGGTGTATTAAAACTTTCCAGGGCTGCTTCCATTAGCGTTTTTCTATCGACCCTTTTCTTTCAATTTGGCCACCATTTCGGCTAGTCCTTTCTCTCACATAAAGTGTCATCATTGACTATACGTCTCACCCTAATATCGGCTATATGGTAACCCCTGTAATGCAATCCCTTTGGATGAAAACTCTTGCATGTAATAGATTATTACGGCCGTGGTTTCACATATAGATCGGTTACGAGTTGCCCATTGTCTATTTTTTACTCATTACAATCAAAAATTTAATTTTATAGTATCATATGTGATGTAAACCTTATGGTATTGTGTCTTTTATTCAGATCAAATCGCACATGGTTTTTTAGTTGGTCTCATTTCCTTCCAACGAAAGAAATATGTCCCGTCTACGTAAAGCATGTAATTACGTAGATAGGGTTTAAGATGCTCATTTTGTAGGATCCATTCTTTTCAAAGGCTGCATGAAGATATTGGCATACGCCTGGGGCAAAATTAGCGCCCATACTACGTGCCGCCTTGTTTTTGTATATAAACGTTTTGTCAGAAATCTAAGAAATTTTTCTTCAGACATAGTGACAGCAATTCCCCAACAAAAAATACCATGTGCGATGGGTACCATAATTCCAAACATGGCCTCTTCCATAAGTCTATAACCTCGTCATGAGGAATAGAGGTATATAGGGATTCAACATCCAAGCACATAGATGACACCCTCCTTCACACGTTCAATCATTTTACTGATTCAAAAATTCCGTGGTGGGTATCCTTTAGACAATTAGAACAATTTCTGCATAATGGGATTAAGATATGTATCAATAATACCCCCAAAGGTTGTAATAAGGATCCGCACACCATAATACTATCGGTCGACCCTATACCCGGAGGTTACTTAATGATTTATGTATTTTGTTAGAATGTATAGTACCGTGTCCTAGGGGCATCATTGGTTAAACATCTTTCACATAGTGTTGAAGCAAGATTGAACCTTGAAGAGGAACTTACCCAAAAGAACTTCAAAATTTCGTCAGACACTCGCGACTACGAGACCAACGGCATACCAATGGGCGAAGGAGCGAAGAAGAAACCGCGTGTGCCGCAAGTAAGGACCGAGTCGTGGCCAAGGATAAAGTGTTAATAGTCAATATAAAGTGGTCCTTGCACAAGGATCACTTTATATTGACTATTAACACTTTATCCTTGCACAAGGACCACTTTATATTGACTATGAACACTTTATCCTTGCACAAGGACCACTTTATATTGACTATTAGCACTTTATCCTTGCACAAGGACCACTTTATATTGACTATTAACACTTTATCCTCGCACAAAGACCACTTTATATTGACTATTAGATGCAGGTAATTCCTATGTAGTCCATACCCCCTAACCGCTCCAGTTTGAGTAGGTGGATGGGGCATGTCTGCGATGTTGCGGTGGGCGACAGCATGGCATTCTGGGGTGTGGGCAGTCTGGGGGGGTGTCTCTGATATTGTGGTGTCCAGGAGGTGTGGACATGACATTTGGTGTTGTGGTCCCGATGTATGATGTTTTAGGCGTGTGTGTTAAGTTTGGGGCGTGGTATTTGAGGGTGTGCCTCTGTTTGGGGGCATGGACATGATGTTTGTGGATGTGGGCATGATTGGGGGGCATACCTGTGATGTTTGGGGAATGGCCGTGATGTATGGGGGCGGGCCGTAATGTGTTTTTTTTGTGTGGTTTTTTTTGGGGGGGGGGGGTTGGGGGTGACCACAATACTTGGGGCATGATCACAAAATTTCAGGTGTGGCTATGAGGTGAGCACATACATACAAACATACATAAATACATACATATTTACAAGATTTCTACTTTATATAGTAGATGGTTAACATTTGCAGCCATTGTACATTGGGAAGCCTAAATTAATGGAAGAGGGACCAGTGGACTGGACTGGATGGTAAGTATCTTTGTCAAGGGTCGAGATTTGGGATCCTGGTTTTGTTCAAAAAAATTCCGCTGGGAGGCCGAACATGCCCTTTAGTCAGATAGAAACAGTTTAAAATGTGATGTGTCCTTGTTGGCAGAGGGGCGTGAAAACTACACCGCCAGGAATTTATTGTAACAAGAAAAATATCAAACACAAAGAAGACAAGAGAGGAAAAATGTATTCTCTAATGTTATTGTATCCTAAAAAGTAATCTCCGTATTTATGTTATTGTTTTGTATCCCAAATCAAAATCTCTTTATTTTTAATCATTAAAGAGATGAATTTGTAAAACTGCCAAATAAAACCACGTGATCCAACCTCAAATACTATAAAACAGCCCTGAATGATGTGCCCAACCCAAGACCTGAATGTCGCCCTTTAGAGAAAATGAAATAGAAATGATTACCGTATATACTCGAGTATAAACCGAGTTTTTCAGGCTGAAAAATCAGCCTGAAAACTCGGACTCGGTTTATACTCGAGTCACTCACCATTGAAGATCAGCGTTTTTTTTTTTATTTATTTTTATTTTTTATATAGGTAAAACACAATTGAGTAAGGAACCGAAGTCCTGAGTTCGATTTCCCCACAATTCATAAAGAATACTGATAGGTGTATGTGTCAATAAATGTGCTAGATTTAAGCTCTTCGGGGCAGGCCTGATGTGAATGTACCTATTAATTGTAAACGCTACTGAAGATGGCGCGCTATATAAATCACATAATAATATATAGTAATCGTCACCAGGTCAGAGCATCACTCGTAGAAAGCAACACTACAGTAATCCTAGGGTTCAGTGTGATGTTTCCTTCATTTAACTTACTTCCTTAATTCTACTAGTTCAATCTTTCTCGACAATCTCTGCACCTTGGATGGACTGTGGTGCGGCTTATGGGATCAGTCAAATAGACAATGAAATCCATAAAGACACATCATATTTGTACATGAAAAGAACATAAAAGCAATAAAATGTTGACCCCGTGATGCCCTTAAAATGAAAGGATTGACTACTAAGGGGCTTATGGAATTAAGAGGTGCAAAAGTACGCCTGCGCTTATCTGGAGCAACCTATTAGATGTGACTTTATGCGTATACCAGTAAAAACTCTTGCTTTCATTGGTTGATTCAGGTTAGTGGCAATCTTAGGGGCTTATTTGCATAAGCCCCTAAGACTTTATCTAAAAACAGCGATTTTATTTGCAGCAGTAATTCCTTAAAAAACTATTATTTTCTCATATTGTATTTAGAATATTTCATCTAGATTAGTCACTTTGTCATCTGTAGTCTACAACCAGCGCCATCTTTGAGTTATTAATGGTTGGCGACGCCCCATTCCAGCAGACCTACTTCTTTCAACATCTACAGCAACGTTTTCCAGACACATAGAACAAAAGGTCTCTTCGCGTACTTGGCAGTCGTCAGGATATGGAACCGTATGAATATGTAGTGTGGTATATAATCAGGGGAGGAAAGTGGTCAGGCCAACTAAAACTGAGAAACTATGTATTTTATTATGTTTAAAATAGAACATTCCATCAGAACCTTCTACGTCATTAATTACCAAACGAGGAAAAAAAAGCTTTTATCATGTGTTTAAATATTCATTTTCTTACACCACTCGTTGCTAGTAAATGTATTCTGCATGCGCAAATTGTCCTTGTGTAGCAATCTAAGGTTTTGGTCAAGTATCTGACCGTTTGTATTAAAAGAGGACATACTTTACCATTGGACATAACATAACCATACCGTATGCTTTCCATAATCCTTAATCTGCCCATCCAGAATGCTTCATGTTTGCTGGACCCCTAATAGTACCTGCTATTGTCTTGCCGTTGCTCACTGGGCTGAATTCTCAGCATGTTTGACCCATCCAGTGGCAAAGGCTGCACAACAGTTTTGGACCCTTTTATACTTGTGAAGGTTCTCATTCATCCAGGTCATGGTATATCTGTTGTATTCAATTAGATCAACTGGACTTGAAATGTGTTCTTGAAGACGTTCGCTAGTCCATCCGACGGATTCTTCAATTCAGAATGACTTGTACAAGAATCTGTGGCCAATTAGTACCCTGGAAAATCCCAATTAGCATATCACAGCAGCCAGGGTTAAGGGTGTGATTAGATGTGGCTAGAGGTGTTATAGGAACGCCCAGAGTAAGGTGTTAAAACAGCATTGTAGCTAAGAGGTGTCTGCCATGTACAATGCTGTTTAACACCTTACTCGGGCGTTCCTATAACACCTCTTAGCCACTATCAATCACACCCTTAACACCTGGCTGTGATATGCTAATTGGGATTTTCCAGGGTACATAAATTGCCACAGATTCTTGTAACAGTCATTCTGAATTGAGAGCATCAGTCGATGACTAGACGAAACGTCTTCAAGAACTAATTTCAAGTCCAGTTTGATCTAATTGAATACAACAGTATGGACCCTTTTATAGTTTGCCCAATCCCAACAATGGTATAACATCTTTGAATTAAAAGATCCCATCCGATTTGTGTTATTGAATACCACAGATATACCATGACCTGGATGGATGATATTTACAGATATACCATGACCTGGATGAATGAATATTACAGATATACCTTGACCTGGATGAATGACTATTACAGATATACCTGACCTGGATTGAATGACATATACAGATATACATGACCCGCGATGGATGAATATTACAGATATTAACCATGACCTGGATGATAATATTACAGATATACCATGACCTGGATGTGTGCAATATTACAGATATACCGTGACCTGGTGAATGAATATTACGACTATACATACCATGACCTGGATGAATGAATATTACAGATATACCCGTGACCTGGTAGATGAATATTACAGATATACCGTGACCCCTGGATGGATGAACTTCAGATTTACCATGACCTGGATGGATGAATATTACAGATCTCACCATGACCCGGCTGGTGAGTATTACCTAACCGTGACCTTACAGATATACGTGCGCCTGGATGGATGACATACAGATTACCCATGACCTGGATGCTGTTTACAGATTCCTGACCGATGGAATACATTGATATACCATGACCTGGATGAGCAATTTACAGACATAGCTACCATGACTGGATGGAAGTGAATATTAACAGAATACCATGACCTGGATGGATGAATATTAAGATTACATGACCTGGATGGATGAACTATGACAGAATATACAATACCTACATGTGGGGGCATATTACAGATATACCAGAGTGATGTGAAATTACAGACTATCCTGAACGGATGAGATATACACTATGAACACCAGATAACCGACAAGTGATGGATGATGAATATACAGATATCATCATGGACCTGGGTTGATTACCTAGGGATGCTGTAGCATTGTAGCTAAGAGGTGTCTGCCATGTACAATGCTGTTTTAACACCTACTTCTGGGCGTTCCTATAACACCTCTTAGCCACTATCCAATCACACCCTTAACACCTGGCTGTGATATGCTAATTGGGATTTTCCAGGGTACATAATTGGCCCACAGATTCTTGTACAAGTCATTCTGAATTGAGAGATCCAGTCGGATGACTAGCGAAACACGTCACTCAAGAACTACATTTCAAGTCAGATTGATCTAATTGAATCAACAGATGGACCCCTTTTATAGTTTTGCAATCCAACAATGGGATAACCTTTTGAATTAAAAGATCCAGTCCATTTGATGTTGACTGAATACCACAGATATACCATGACCTGGATGGATGAATATTACAGATATACCATGACCGATGAATAATATGAAGATAACCTGACTGATGAACTAAAGAATGACCCGATTACACGATATACAATGACCTGAGAAAGAATATGACTGAGCTGATCATACCATGACCCGGTGGATGATATTACAGATATACCATGACCTGGATGGATGAATACTACAGATATAATGACCTGGATGGGATGAATATTACACTATACCGTGACCCTGGATGAAATGAAATATTTACAGATATACAAAACCTGGATGCTGAATCATTACAGATAGTACCTTGACCTGGATTGGATGATATAAGATACCGTGACAACTGGATGGATGATATACAGATATACCATGACCTGGATGATGAATATTACAGATTACCATGACCTGGAGGGTGAATATACAGATATCACCGTGACCTGGATGAGAATATTACAGATATACCAGTGACCCTGGATGGATGAATATCACAGATATACCGTGACCTGGATGGGAATATTACAGATATACCGTGACCTGGATTGTTTTCTTCAAGATATAAAGACCATACCGTGATGGTGCTATTGAATATATGAGAAACCTCATATTACAACCATGGAGTGCTATTTACAGATTACATGACCTGATGGAATATTACAGACAATACCGTGACACCTGGATGGGTGAATATTAAGATATACCATGGGTGAATATTACAGATATACCTGACCTGGATGGATGATATTACGAGTATACCATGACCTGATCTATGAACATTACAGATCTACGGACCTGGATGGGAATATTACAGATATACCATGACCTGGTATGATGAATATTACAGAATATACCGTGACCAGGATAAAGATTACAGATACCGTGACAGGATGAATGAATATACAGATATAATGTGACCTGGATGAATGAATAGTTACAGAAAAAATCAATATACAGAACCTGGAAATGAATATTACAGAGATACCCATGACCTGGATGAATGAATATTACAGATATACCGATCCTGGATGAATGAATACAGAATATACCTGACCTGATGGATGAATAAGAAAGATATACCATGACCTGGATGGGATTGAAATTACAGATTACCATGACCGGATGATGAATATACAGATTAACATGACCTGGATGAATGAATAAAACAGATATACCATGACCTGGATGGATGAATATTACAGATTCACCATGACCTGGATGAGTAATGAATTACAGGATAACCATGACCTGGATGATAATGAATAATACAAGATATTACAGACATGGACTGGAATGAATATTACAGACTATACCTGACCTGGATGGATGAATATTACAGACTATTGTAACCATGACTGGATGGAAGGAATATTACAGATATACCATTACCTGGCTGGATGATTATACAGCTAAAATGACCGGGATCCCTGGAATGCCGTACCCCCGGAGACACATGCAATATTACACGATATACCATGACCTGGATGAATGAATATTCAATACAGATATACATGACCTGGAGGGATATGAATATTACAGATATTATTCCTCTCCATTCCGGCCGCAGCACGATCAGTCCATGTACTGCGCGCCGGCTGATGTCATAATTGGGCGCGGGTACTCCCCTTGGAGACACTAGTGACGTGCAGCCGGCGCGCCTTTTTATTTGTTGTTTTACAAAGGACCTGAGAGTGCGGCTGCCGGAATGGAGGAGGACGCTGTAGGTGCCGTGGAATGGAGGAGGACGCTGCTCCGGAATGGAGAGGAACTGACCAGCTCACAGTCCAGGAAGCCCTTGGAGAGAGGAGAGAAGAGAGAGGAAGACACCCCCAGCCCCAGACCCAGAATGGAGAGTTGAGAGAGAGAGAGAGGAAGAAGAGAAGAGAGAAGGAAAGAGAAGAAGAGAGAGAAGAAAGAGGAAAACGAAAGAAAAAAAAGAAGAGAAGGGAGAAGGGAGTAGAGAGGAGAGCTGCGAGAATAGAGAGAGACGAAGGCAGCCAGAGAAGAGAGAAGACATGGACAGAACAAGATCGCAGGGAGAGGGAGCAAGGATGGAGGAGAGCCACAGATCCTGGATGAAAGAACCCACAGGTACAAACTAACTGGGTTTGAGGGTGAGGGGGGCATTCAAGATGTTTTGGGAACTAGCAAACTCCAGCATGCAGTTATTAGCTGGGAGTTGTAGTTTCCAACATCTTGATGCCAAGTGAGGGTGGCATTCAAGATGTTTGGAAACTAAACTCCAGCATGCTTTATTACTGGAGTTGTAGTTTCCAAACATCTTGAATGCCAAGTTTCTACCCTCGGTTTTATACTCGAGTCAACAACTTTTATTAGATTTTTAGTGAAATTGGGCTACCTCGGGTATTTACTAGGGTCGGTTATCCTCGAGTATATACGGTAAACACAATTGAGTAAGGAACCGAAGTCCTGAGTTCGATTTCCCCCACAATCATAAAGACATACTGATAGGTTGTATGTGTCAAATAAATGTGCTTAGATTGTAAGCTCTTCGGGGCAGGCCTGATGTGAATGTATCCATGTAATTGTAAAACGCTACTGAAGATGTTGGCGCTATATAAATCCACAATAATAATAATAGTAATCGTCACCAGGTCAGAGCATCACTCGTAAGAAAAGCAACACTACAGTAATCCTAGGGTTCAGTGTGATGTTTTCCTTCATTTAACTTTACTTCCTTAATTCTACTAGTTCAATCTTTCTCTGACATCTCTGCACCTTGGATGGACTGTGTGCGGACTTATGGGATCAGTCAAATGAGCAATGAAATCCATAAAGAAACACATCATATTTGTACATGAAAAGAACATAAAAGCAATAAAATGTTGACCCCGTGATGCCCTTAAAATGAAAGGATTGACTACTAAGGGGCTTATGGAATTAAGAGGTGCAAAAGTACGCCTGCGCTTATCTGGAGCAACCTATTAGATGTGATCTTATTGCAGTATACCAGTAAAAAATCTTGCATTTCATTGGTTGATTCAGGTTAGTGGCAATCTTAGGGGCTTATTGCATAAGCCCCTAAGACTTTATCTAAAACAGCGATTTTATTTGCAGCAGTAATTCCTTTAAAAAACTAATTATTTTTCTCATATTGTATTTAGAATATTTCATCTAGATTAGTCACTTTGTCATCTGTAGTCTACAACCAGCGCCATCTTTGAGTTATTAATGGTTGGCGACGCCCCATTCCAGCAGACCTACTTCTTTCAACATCTACAGCAACGTTTTCCAGACACATAGAACAAAAAGGTCTCTTCGCGTACTTGGCAGTCGTCAGGATATGGAACCGTATGAATATGTAGTGTGGTATATAATCAGGGGAAAGTGGTTCAGGCCATATTAAAAACTGAAGAAAATGTATTTATTATGTTTAAAATAGAAAATTCCATCAGGAACCTTCTACATAGTCATTAAATTACCAAACGAGGAAAAAAAAAGCTTTTATATGTGTTTAAATATTCATTTTCTTACAATAGTTGCTAGTAAAATTTATTCTGATGCAAATTGTCCTTTGTGTAGCAATCTAAGGTTTTGGTCAAGTATCTGACCGTTGTATTAAAAGAGGACATACTTACCATTGGACATAACATAACCATACCGTAGTTCCATAATCCTTACTGCCATCCAGAATGCTTCATGTTTGCTGGACCCTAATAAGTACCTGCTATTGTCTGCCGTTGCTCATGGGCTGAATTTCAGCATGTTTTGACCCATCAGTGGCAAAGGCTGCACCACAGTTTTGGACCCTTTTATACTTGTGAAGGTTCTTCATTCATCCCGGTCATGGTATATCTGTTGTATTCAATTAGATCAACTGGACTTGAAATGTAGTTCTTGAAGACGTTTCGTAGTCATCCGACGGCTTCTCAATTCAGAATGACTGTACAAGAATCTGTGGCAATTATGTACCCTGGAAAATCCCAATTAGCAATCCACCGCCAGGTGTAAGGGTGTGATAGATAGTCGGCTAGAGGGTTATAGGAAGCCCGAGTAAGGTGTTAAAAACAGCATTGTAGCTAAGAGGTGTCGCCATGTACAATGCTGTTTTAACACCTTACTCGGGGCGTTCCTATAACACTCTTAGCCACTATCAATCACAACCCTAACACCTGGCTGTGTATGCTAATTGGGATTTTCCAGGGTACATAATTGCCACAGATTTCTTGTACAAGTCATTCTGAATTGAGAGATCCAGTCGGATGACTAGCGAAACGTCTTCAAGAACTACATTTCAAGTCCAGTTGATCTAATTGATAAAAAAGATGGACCCTTTATAGTTTTGCCCATCCAACAATGGTATAACCTTTGAATTAAAAGATCCAGTCCATTTGTGTTTTACTGAATACCACAGATATACCATGACCTGATGGATGATATTACAAGATATACCATGACCTGGATGAATGAATATTACAGATATACCTTGACCTGGATGAATGACTATTACAGATATACCATGACCTGGATGAATGAATATTACAGATATACCATGACCCGGATGGATGAATATTACAGATATACCATGACCTGGATGGATGAATATTACAGATATACCATGACCTGGATGGGTGAATATTACAGATATACCGTGACCTGGATGAATGAATATTACAGATATACAATGACCTGGATGAATGAATATTACAGATATACCGTGACCTGGATAGATGAAATACAGATTACCGTGACCTGGATGGATGAAAATTACAGATATACCATGACCTGGATGGTGAATTACAGATTACAACCTGGATGGGTGATATTACGATATACCGGACCTGGATGAATGATTTACAGATAACATGACCTGGATGGATGAATATTACAGATATACCGTGACCTGGATGGATGAATATTACAGATATACCATGACCTGGATGAATGAATATTACAGATATACCATGACCTGGATGAAGGAATATTACAGATATACCAGACCTGAGGATGAATATTACAGATTTACCATGACCTGGATGGATGAATATTACAGATATACGTTGACCTGGATGGGGTGAATATACAGATATACCATGGGTGAATATTACAGATATACCATGACTGGACGGATGATATACAGAATACCATGACTGGAGGCAGGAACATTACAGATATACCGTGACCTGGATGGATGAATATTACAGATATACCATGACATGGATGGATGAATATTACAGATATACCGTGACCTGGATGCATTGTAGCATTGTAGCTAAGAGGTGTCTGCCATGTACAATGCTGTTTTAACACCTTACTCTGGGCGTTCCTATAACACCTCTTAGCCACTATCCAATCACACCCTTAACACCTGGCTGTGTGATATGCTAATTGGTTTTCCAGGGTACATAATTGCCACAGATTCTTGTACAAGTCATTCTGAATTGAGAGATCCAGTCGGATGACTAGCGAAACGTCTTCAAGAACTACATTTCAAGTCCAGTTGATCTAATTGAATACAACAGATGGACCCTTTTATAGTTTTGCCCAATCAACAATGGGTATAACCTTTTGAATTAAAAGATCCAGTCCATTTGATGTTACTGAATACCACAGATATACCATGACCTGGATGGATGAATATTACAGATATACCATGACCTGGATAGAATATAACAGATATACTTACCTGGATGAATGACTATTACAGATATACCATGACCTGGATGAATGAATATTACAGATATACCATGACCGGATGGATGATATTACATATACCATGACCTGGATGGATGAATATTACAGATATACCATGACCTGGATGGTGATATACGATAACCGTGACCTGGATGAATGAATATTACAGATATACAATGACCTGGAGAATGAATATTACAGATATACCGTGACCGGATGGATGAATATTACGATATACCGTGACCTGGATGGATGAATATTACAGATATACCAGTGACCTGGATGATGAATATTACAGAGATACCATGACCTGGCAGGGTGAATATACGATATACGTGACCTGGAGCATGAATATTACAGATAACCATGACCTGGATGGATGAATATTCAATATACCATGACCTGGATGGATGAATATTACAGATATACCGTGACCTGGATGAATTGAAGTTTACAGATTATACCGTGACCTGGGTGAAGGAATATACAGTATACCATGACCGGATGGATGAAATTAAGATTTACCATGACCTGGATGATGAATATTACAGATATACCGTGACCTGGATGGGAATATTACAGATATACCAGGGTGAATATTACAGATATAACCATGACCGGAAGGTAGAATATACAGATATACCATGACCTGGATGCTTAAATTACAGAATACCGTGACCAGGATGAATATAAGATATATGACTGGATGAGAATATTACAGATATACCTGACCTGGAGGGATGAATATTACAGCTATACCGTGACCGGATGAATGAATATTACAGATATACATGTGACCTGGATGAATGAATATTACAGATATCGAGGTACCCTGGAGGAATGAATATTACAGATATACCATGACCTGGATAAATGAATATTACAGATATACAATGAACCTTGATGAATGAATATTACAGATATACGACGGATGAATGAATAAAAAAGATATACCAGACCTGATGGATGAAAACAGATATACATGACCTGAGGATGATTACAGATATACATGAACTGATGAATGAATATATAAAACAGAATTACCATGACTGGATGGGAATATTAACAGATATACCATGACCGGATGAATGAATATACAGATATACCAGACCGGATGAATGAATAATACAATATACCAGACTGGATGAATGAATATTACAGATATACCATGACCGGGATGGATGAATATTACAGATATACCATGACGATGATGACTATTACAGATATACCATGACCTGGATGGATGATTTACAGATACACCATGACATGGATGGATGAATATTACAGATATACCATGACCTGGATGAATGAATATTACAGATATACCATGATATGGAGGGATAATATTACAGAATACCGTGACCTGGATGATGAATATACCAGATATACCGTGACCTGGATGAATGACATACAGATATACCGTGACCTGGGTGAATGAATATTACAGATATACCATGACCTGGATGAATGAATATTGATTCAGAATACATGACGGATGATGAATATTCAGAATACCATGACCTGATGAATGAATATTACAGATATACCATGACTGGATGAATGAATATTACAGATATACCATGACCTGGATGAATGAATAATACAGATATACCATGACCTGGATGAATGAATATTACAGATATACCATGACCGGATGGATGAATATTACAGATATTACCATGACCTGGATGATGATATTACAGATATACCATGACCGGATGGATGAATATTACAGATACACCATGACCTGGATGAATGAATATTAAGATAATACCATGACCTGGTAGAGGAAGATTACAGATATACCGTGGACCTGGATGGAGAATATACAGATATACCATGAGGGATGAATGAATATTACAGTATACCATGACCGGCTGATATGAATATTACAGATATTACCTGTGCACTGGGTGAATGAATATTACAGATATACCATGACCGATGAATGAATATTACGATATACCATGACCTGGATGGATGAATATTACGATACTATACAACTGGAGCGATGAATTTAAGATATACCGTGACCAGGATGAATGAATATTACAGATGATAGTGACCTGGATGAATAATACAGATTACCATGACCTGGATAAGGAGATCTTCACAAGCAACTTATTTACACTGCAGGTTATATTCATCATTAAACATGGGTAAAGAATGCCTTGGCTCACCTAACTATATCAGACAAGTTCATGGTTGACGTGTTTCTTGTACAATGGACCAAGGGGCACCCCCAACCCAAAATACATATCTGCTTCCAGGTGGAGAATTCATTTTTCCTTGGCAGCTTTGGTTGTTTATTCCCAATCTCCTGGGTAGCAATCATCAGTGGCCTTGATTGGTGACTCATGGCCACTGACCTATGTAAGATCAGGGCTGGTGAGGGGAGATGGAAATCTCCATTTAGAGACCACGAGGAGAAGGTAAGTATGGTTGGTCTTCGGTTTTTGTGGTCCTTCATGTAAATAGATTTGGAGGGTATACTGTAAGTAACTCATCACTGTGTGATATTTATGATTACCTGTGTATGTAATAGTATGACATTTGTATATACCTATTACTCTGCATGTAATGATGATATGGTAATTGTAAATTGCCACGGAATATGTGGGGATCTATAAATCAATAATTTAGTGAGTGTAGAGCGTTGAAACACGGACGTGGGAGGAAGTGTGGGTTCAGTGCAAACACCAAACAATCGCTGTGTGTTGAGAGTTGTTAAAGAGCCACAGGTTTCCAAACACACCACGGACTGCAACACTAGGGGATTGTCCACGTGACAGCACCCACTAGTGGGACTGTGGTGTGTGATGAGGAGATCTGATGGTAATGTAGTGGGAACAGGTGATTGTTTAGTTTACACATGGAAACCTCTTGTTTTTCCCATATTATTCCTATGGCAAGGGATTGGGTCATTTAAAACCGGTGCAAGCCCCAGTGCTTGATTGGTCATCAAAATTGTATATTGTGTTAATAATAGAGAGGACTTGTCAAGATGTTAAATTGTCATGAAATGTATATTAAATAGTAAATGTGTTATTTTCCACTTGAGAACGGTAAAGCTATGGAACTGTCTTCCAGTGGATTTGTTTATGGCAGGTTTCATTGGGCATGTTTAATAAGCTGGAATGAGTTTCTACAACAAGGAATGTTACAAGTAATGGTATGACTACATAAGTAGAGTTGGGAAAGGGTTTGTCACTGTGAGAACGGTAAAGCTATGGAACTGTCTTCCAGTGGAGTTTTAGGCAGGTTCATTGGTCAGTTTAATAAAAGTGGGATGGTTCTACAACAAGGAATTGTACAAGTTACTGGTTATTGATACATAAAGTAGGTTGGGAAGGGTTTGTCACTGTGAGAAGACAGTAAAGCATGGACTGTCTTCCCGGGATGTGTTTATGGCAGGTTCATGGTCAGTTTATAAAAAAGCTGGATGAGTTTTTACAAACAAGGAATGTTACAAGTACTGGTAATTGATAAATAAAGTAGAGTTGGGAAAGGGTTTGTCACTGGAGCAAACGGTAAAGCTATGAAACTGTTCCAGGGACGTTGTTATGGCGGTTCATTGGTCAGTTAATAAAAAGCTGGATGAGTTTTCTACAAACAAGGAAGTTACAAGTTACTGGTATTGCATAAAGTAGAGTTGGGAAAGGGTTTGTCACTGTGAGAACGGTTAAAGCTATGGAACTTGTCTTCCAGTGGACGTTGTTATGGCAGTTCATTGGTCAGTTTAATAAAAGCTGATAGGTTTCTACAAACAAGGAATGTACAAGTTACTGGTATTGAACTAAAGTAGAGTGGGAAAGGGTTGTCACTGTGAGAACGTTAAAGCTATGGAACTGTCTTCCAGTTGGACGTTGTTATGGCAAGGATTCATTGGTCAGTTTAATATAAAAAGCTGGATGGTTTCTACAAAAAAAGGAAATGTACAACGTTACTGGTATTGATACATAAAGTAGAGTTGGGAAAGGGTTTGTCACTGTGAGAACGGTTAAGCTATGGAACTGTTTCCAGTGGACGTTGTTATGGCAGGTTTCATGGTCAGTTTAATAAAAAGCGGATGAGTTTCTACAAACAAGGAATGTTACAAGTTACTGGTATTGATACATAAAGTAGAGTTGGGAAAGGGTTTGTCACTGTGAGAACAGTAAGCTAGGGAACGTTTCCAGGGGATGTTTGTTTGGCAGGTTCATTGGTCAGTTAATAAAAAGCTGGATGAGTTTCTACAAACAAGGAATGTTACAAGTTACATGGTATTGATACATAAAGTAGAGTTGGGCCGTGACCTGGATGAATGAATATTACAGATATACCGTGACCTGGATGAATGAATATTACAGATATACCATGACCTGGATGGATGAATATTACAGATATACCATGGCCTGGATAAATGAATATTACAGATATACCATGGCCTGGATGAATGAATATCACAGATATACCATGACCTGGATGGATGAATATTACAGATATACCATGACCTGGATGAATGAATATTACAGATATACCATGACCAGGATGAATGAATATTACAGATATACCGTGACCTGGATGAATGAATATTACAGATATACCGTGACCTGGATGAATGAATATTACAGATATACCGTGACTTGGATGAATGAATATTACAGATATACCGTTACCTGGATGGATGAATATTACAGATATACCGTGACCTGGATGGATGAATATTACAGATATACCGTGACCTGGATGGATGAATATTACAGATATACCGTGACCTGGATGGATGAATATTACAGATATACCGTGTTTTTTTTTTTATTTATTTTTATTTTTTATATAGGTAAAACACAATTGAGTAAGGAACCGAATCCTGAGTTCGATTTCCCCACAATTAATAAAGAAAATCGATAGGGTGTATGTGTCAATAAATGTGCCTAGATTGTAAGCTCTTCGAGGGCAGGCCTGATGTGGATGTACCCTTTAATTGTAACACGCTACTGAAGATGGCGCGCTGAATATAACATCACATAATAATATATAGTAATCGTCACCAGGTCCAGAGCCATCATCCTAAGAAAGCAACATACAGTATCCTAGGGTTCAGTGTGATGTTTCCCTTCATTTACGTTACTTCCTTAATTCTACTAAGTTCCATCTTTCTCTGAACATCTCTGCACCTTGATGGCATGTGGTGCGGCGTATGGGATCAGTCAAATGAGACAATCGAAATCCATAAGAAAACACATCATATTTGTACATGAAAAGAACATAAAAGCAATTAAAAATGTTGACCCCGGATGCCCTTAAACATGAAGGATGGATACTAACGGGGGCTTATGGCATTAAGCAGGTTGAAAAAGTACGCTGCGCTTATCTGGAGCCAACCCTCATTAGATGTGACTATTATGCCGTATTACCAGTAAAAACTCTTTGCTTTCACCCCTGGTTGATCAGGTTAGTGGACAATCGTAGGGGCTTATGCATAAGCCCCTAAGACTTTATGCTACAAAACAGCGATTTATTTGCCGCAGTTAATTCCTGTAAAAAACTAATTATTTTCTATATTGTATTTAGAATATTTCATCTAGATTTAGTCACTTGTCACATCTGTAGTCTACAACCGCGCCATCTTGAGTATTAATGGGTGGCGACGCCCCATTCCAGCAGACCTATTCGTTAACATATACAGCAACGGTTTCCAGACACATAGAACAAAAGGTCGCTTCGCGTACTTGGCAGTCGTCAGATTGGAACGTATGAATATGGAGTGTGGTATATAATCAGGGGAAAAAGGAAAGTGAGTTCAGGCCAATAAAACTGAGAAAATGTTATTTTATTATGTTTAAAATAGAAAAATCCATCAGGGAACCTTCTACAGAGTCATTAAATTACCAAACGAGGAAAAAAAAAGCTTTTATCATGTGTTTAAATATAGTATTTTTTACACCACTCGTTGCTAGTAAATGTATTCTGCTGCAAATTGTCCTTGTGTAGCAATCTAGGTTGTGGTCAAGTATCTGAACCGTTGTATAAAGAGGACCATTACTTTACATTGACACTTCAACATAACCATTACCGTATGCTTTCCATAACCTAATCTGCATCCAGATGCTTCATGTTGCTGGACCCTAAAGTCATGCTATTGTCTTGCAGTTGTCATGGGCTGAATCTCAGCTATGTTTGACCATCAGGGCAAAGGACTCACAACAGTTTTGGACCCTTTTATACTTGTGAAAGGTTCTCATTAATCAGGTCACTGGTATATCTGTTGTAGTTCAATTAGATCAACTGGACGTCGAAATGTAGTTCTTGATGATCGTTTCGATAGTCATCCGACGGGATCTCTTCAATTCAGAATGATTCTTACAAGAATCTGTGCATAATTATTGGTACCCTGGAAAACCAATTAGCATATCACAGACAGGGTTAAGGTGTGATTACGATAGTGCCTAGACGGGTTATAGGAACGCCCAGAGTAAGGTGTTAACAACAGCAATGGTAGTCTAAGAGGTGTCCTGCCCAGTGTACAATGCCTTGTTTGAAAACACACTTACTCTGAGGTCGTTCCTATAACCCTCTATTGCACTATTACAATCACACCTTACAATCAACCATGGACCCTTGTGATATGCTAATTGGTGTATTTTCCCAGGGTAACATAAAATTGCCACCACAGATGCGTGTAACAAGGTCATTCTGAAATATGAGAGACAACAGATCGGTATGACTAGGAACAACGAGTCTCAATACCACTAAATTTCAAGTCCAGTTGATCTAAATCTAGATACAACAGATGGACCCTTTTATAGTTGCCCAATCAACACTGGGTAAAACATTTTGAATTAAAAGTCCCCGTCCAGATTTGTGTTATTGAATACCACAGACTATACCATGACCGGGCATGGATGAATATTTACCGCCCCTATACCCGTGACCCCTGGATGAATGAATACTACAGATAGACTTGACCTGGATGAATGACTTTTACAGATATACCATGACCTGGATTGACCATGACCCATAGTAAGACTATTACATGACCCCCGCGAATGGATGAATATTACAGATATTACCATGCCCTGGATGGATAATATTACAGATAACCCTGCACCGGATGGTGTGCAATATTACAGATATACCGTGACCTGGATGTGAATGAATATACGATCTTTACCATCCATGACATGGATGACTGAATATTACAGATATACCCGTGACCTGCCGCTAGATGAAATATTCCGCTTCTACCGTGACGGATGGCTGCAACCTTCCAGATCTTCCACCATGACCTGGATGGATGAATCACTTCCAGATCTCCCATGACCCGGCTGGTCCCCCCGTGACCTTACAGATATACGTGCCCTGGATGGAATGACACTGGACAGATCTACCCCATGCCCTGGCTGGCCTTGCCTTCTTACAGCCCTTATTCCCCCGTGACCGCATTGGAATGACATTGTTATTTTTAGTACCATGACCTGGATGCCCTGCCAATTTACAGCACATAGCACCAGACTGGATGGAAGGAATATAAAGAATACCATGACCTGGATGGATGAATATAAGATTTACATGACCTGAGAATGGATGAACTATGACAGAATTACAATACCGTGACATGGAGGGGGGCATATTACAGATATACCACGGAGGTGATGTGAATATTACAGACCCCTATTACACTGACATCGGATGGAAGGAATATACAGACTATACACACAACGCAACGGGCAGCCCCCCCCAGAACATTACCACAACCGATCATACCGTGACCTGGATGGATGAAATATACAGAATATACCCATGACATGGCCACCTGGATGAATATTACAGACCTCATACCGTGACCGGGATGCCATGGTCAGCATTGTAGCTACGAGGTGTTGCCATGTACCATGCTGTTTTAACACCTTGAACTCTGGGTTATGTTCCTATAACACTTTAGCCCCACCATGGATTCCCCAATCACACCCTTAACACCTGGCTGGTGATATGCAATTGGGATGTTCAGGTACATAATTGCCCACAGCTTCTTTGTACAAGTCACTTCTGAATTGAGAGATCCAGTCGGAGATGAATAGCGAAACACTCACTCAAGAAACTACATTTCAAGTCAGAAGATTGATCTAATGAATACAAACAGATGGACCACCTTATAGTTTTGACAAATCCAACAATGGGGATAACCTTTTGAATTAAAAGATTCACCAGTCCATTTGATGTTACTGAATACCACAGATAACAATGACTGGATGGATTGAATTTACAGATATACAATGACCGATGAATAATATGAAGATAACCTGACTGATGAATAAAGAATGAACGATTACACGATATACAATGGACCTGGAGAAAGAATATCGACAGGATCCCAGACCCGGTGGAGACTATTACAGATATACCATGACCTGGATGGATGAATATCAGATATAATGCCTGGATGGGTGAATATTAACAGCTATACCGGACCCTGGATGAAATGAAATATTTACAGATATGACAAGACCTGGATGCATGAATCATTACAGATAGTACCTGACCTGGATTGGATGAATATAAGATACCGTGACAATGGATGGATGATAGTACAGATATACCATGACCTGGATGGAATGAAGATTACCGATTTACATGACCTGGAGGGGAATATAACAGATATCACCGTGAACCGGATGACGAATATTACAGATATACCATGACCTGGAATGGATGAACTAGGACAGATATACCGTGACCGGATGGGAATATTACAGATATACCGTGCCTGGATTGTCCTCTTCTTCCAAGATATTAAAGACCCCTATACCGTGACTGGGTGACTATTGAATATATGACAGACAAAACCTCATATTACCAACATGGATGCGATGAATATTACAGATTTACATGACCTGATGGTAATATTACAGAACAAATACCGTGAACACCTGGATGGGGTGAATATTAAAGATATACCATGGGTGAATATTACAGATATACACATGACCTGGAGGATGATATTACAGATGTATACCATGACCTGGATGCTAAATGAACATTACAGATCTACGGACCTGGATGGAGAATATTACAGATATACCATGACCTGGTATGATGAATATTACAGATATACCGTGACCATGGATGGAGAAGATTACCAGCTATACCCGTGAACAGGATGAATGAATAGTACAGATATAATGTGACCTGGAATGAATGAATAGTACAGAAAAAATCCAATATACAGGAACCTGGAGCATGAATATACAGAGATACCATGACCTGGATTAATGAATATTACAGATATACCAGATCCTGGATGAATGCGATATACAGATATACCGTGTGACCTGGATAGGAATGAATAAAAAAGGATTTATTACCATGACCTGGATGGGATGAAATTACAGATTACCATGACCGGATGGATGAATATACAGATTAACCATGACGGATGAATGAATAAAAAATATACCATGCACCTGGATGAGAAATATTACAGATTTGCACCTGACCTGGAAATGCTCAGTAAGAATTACAGCTCGCTATAACATGACCTGGATGATATGAATAATACAGATATTACAGACATGGACTGAATGAATATTACAGACTATACCTGCACCTGGATGGATGAATATTACAGACTATTGTAACCATGAACTGGATGTTTGGACAGGAAATAGTTACAGATATACCCATACCTGGCTGGATGATTATACAGCTACACAATGACCGGGATTGGATGCACCCCCACACATGCATATTACACGATATACCATGACCTGGATGAATTGAATATTCATATACCAGAATATACATGACCTGGAGGGCATTAATATTACAGATATTACCGTGACCTGGGATGAATGAATATTACAATTATACCGTGACATGATGAATGAAATTACAGATATACCGTGACCTGGGTGAATGAATAATTACAGATATACAATGACTGGATTGAACACTATGAAGATTTACAGACTATCCATGACATGGACTGAATGAATATTACAGAATTAAACATGGACCGGATGAATGAATATTAGACAGACATACAATGAACCTGGATGAATGAATTATTACAGATATACCAGGACTGGCATTGAATGGAATTAATACGCTATACCATGACCTGGATGAATAGAATATACAGATATACCATGACTCGGAGGATGGAATAACAGATATAACAGGACCGGATTGGATGAATCTACAGATATACCATGACTGGAGATGATTAACAGATATCACCCATGACCGGGATGAATGATATACCGATGAATTAACATGACATGGAGGACCATGAATATTACAGATATACCGTCGACTGGATGGATAGAAAGTTACAGATTATCCATGACGTGGGAAATGAATATTATCAGATATACATGACCTGGCTGAATGAATATTAAGACATATTACCGTGACATGAGGTGGAATGAATATTAACAGATATACCATGACCGGATGAATGAATATTACAGATATACCATGACCTGGATGGATGAATATTACAGATATACCATGACCTGGATGGATGAATATTACAGATATACCGTGACCAGGATGAATGAATATTACAGATATAATGTGACCTGGATGAATGAATATTACAGATATACCATGACCTGGATGAATGAGAATCTTCACAAGCAACTTATTTACACTGCAGGTTATATTCATCATTAAACATGGGTAAAGATATGCCTTGCATATCACTAACTATATCAGACAAGTTCATGGTTGACGTGTTTCTTGTACAAATGGACCAAGGGCACCCCCAACCCAAAAATACATATCTGCTTCCCAGGTGGAGATATTCATCTTCTTCCTTGGCAGCTCTGGTTGTCTTATTCCCAATTCTCCTGGGTAGCAATCATCAGTGGCCTTGATGGTGACTTCATGGCCACTGACCTATGTAAAGGATCAGGGCTGGTGAGAGGGAAGATGAACATCTCCATTTAGAGACACGAGGGAAGAAGGTAAGTATGGTGGTCTTAAGGTTTTTTGTGGTCCTTCATGTAAATAGATTTGGAGGGTATACTGTAAGTAACTCATCACTGTGTGCTTATATTATGTATTACCTGTGTATGTAATATGTATGACTTTGTATAATACCTATTACTCTGCATGTAATGTATGACTATGTAATTGTAAATTGCCACGGAATATGTTGGCGTTATATAAATCAATAATTTAGTGAGTGTAGAGCGTGACACACGGACGGTGGGAGGAAAGTGTGGGGTTCAGTGCAAACACCAAACAATCCGTGTGTTGAGAAGTTGTAAAGAGCCACAGGTTCCACACACCACGTGACTGCACCACTAGTGGGATTGTCCACGTGACAGCACCACTAGTGGGACTGTGGCTGTGTGATGAAGATCCTGCTGGTAATGTAGTGGGAACATGGATGTTTAGTTTTACACCATGGAAACCTCTTGTTTTTTCCCATATTATTCCTATTGCAGGGATTGGGTCATTTAAAACCGTGCAAGCACCCATGTGCTGTGATTGGTCCATCACAACATTGTATATTGTGTAATAATAGAGAGGGACTTGTTCAAGTGTATAAATTGTCTGAAATGTATATTAATATATTAAAATGTGTTATTTTCACTGTGAGAACGGTAAAGCTATGGAACTGTCTTCCAGTGGACGTTGTTATGGCAGGTTCATTGGTCAGTTTAATAAAAAGCTGGATGAGTTTCTACACACATGCAAGGAGTTACGAAGTATCTGGTATTGAATACTACGAAGAGTTGGGAAAGGTTTGTCACTGTGAGAACGTAAAGCTATGGACTGTCTTCCAGTGGACGCTGTTTATGGCCAGGTTCATTGGCAGTTTAATAAAAAGCTGGATGGGTTTCTACAAACAAGGAATGTTACAAGTTCATGGTATTGATACATAAAGTAGAGTTGGGAAAGGGTTTGTCACTGTGAGAACAGTAAAGCTATGGAACGTCTTCCAGTGGACTGTTGTTTGGCGGTTCATTGGTCAGTTTAAAAAAAGCTGGAAGATGAGTTTCTACAAAAAGAATGTTACAAGTTACTGGTTTGATTACATAAAGTAGAGTGGGAAAGGGTTTGTCACTGGGAGAAAGGGTAAAGCTATGAAACTGTCTTCCGTGGACGTTGTTATGGCAGCGTTCATTGGTCAGTTTAATAAAAGCTGGATGAGTTTTCATCTACAAACAAGGAATGTACAAGTTACTGGTATTGATACATCAAGTAAGAGTTGGGGAAAGGGTTTGTCACTGTGGAGAACGGATAAAGCTATGAACTGTCTTCCAGTGGACGTGTTATGGCAGGTTTATGGTCAGTTTAATAAAAAAGAGCGGATGAGTTTTCTACAAACAAGGAAGTTACAAGTTACTGGTAATGTGATACATAAAGTAGAGTTGGGGAAAGGGTTTGTCACATGTAGGAAGAACGGTAAAGCTATGGAACTGTCTTCCAGTGGACCGTTGTTTGCAGGTATCATTGGTCAGTTAATAAAAAAGCTGGAGGTTTCTACAAACAAGGAATGTTACACAAGTACTGGTATGATACATAAAGTAGAGTTGGGAAAGGGTTTGTCACTGTGAGTAAACGGTTTAAAGCTATGGAAACTGTCTTCCAGTGGACGGTTGTGATGCAGGTTTTGGTCAGTTTAATAAAAGCTGATGAGTTTTACAAACAAGGAATGTTACAAGTTACTGGTATTGATACATAAAGTAGAGTGGGAAAGGTTTGTCACTGTGAGAACAGTAAAGCTATGGAAATGTCTTCCAGGGAGTTGTTTATGGCAGGTTCATTGGTCAGTTTATAAAAGCTGGATGAGTTTCTACAAACAAGGAATGTTACAAGTGATGGTATTGATACATAAAGTAGAGTTGGGAAAGGGTTTGTCACTGTGAGAACGGTAAAGCTATGGAACTGTCTTCCAGTGGACGTTGTTAGGGCAGGTTCATTGGTCAGTTTAATAAAAAGCTGGATGAGTTTCTACAAACAAGGAATGTTACAAGTTACTGGTATTGATACATAAAGTAGAGTTGGGAAAGGGTTTGTCACTGGGAGAAAGGTAAAGCTATGAAACTGTCTTCCAGTGGACGTTGTCTATGGCAGCGTATTGGTCAGTTTAATAAAAGCTGGATGAGTTTCATCTACAAACAAGGAATGTTACAAGTTACTGGTATTGATACATAAGTAACGTTGGGAAAGGGTTTGTCACTGGGAGAACGGATAAAGCTATGGAACTGTCTTCCAGTGGACGTGTTATGGCAGGTTATGGTCAGTTTAATAAAAAGGCGGATGGGTTTCTACAAACAAGGAATGTTACAAGTATGGTAATGGATACATAAAGTAGAGTTGGGAAAGGGTTTGTCACATGTAGGACAGAACGTAAAGCTATGGAAACTGTCTTCACGTGGCGTTGTTATGGCAGGTTCATTGGTCAGTTAATAAAAAAGCTGGATGGTTCTCCTACAACAGAATGGTACAAAGTTACTGGTATTGAACATCAAAGTAGAGTTGGGAAAGGGTTTGTCACTGTGGAGAAAACGGTTAAAGCTATGAAACTGTCTTCCATGGACGTGTTTTATGCAGGTTCACATTGGTCAGTTTAATAAAAAAGCTGATGAGTTTTCTACAAACAAGAATGTCACAAGTTACTGGTATTGATACATAAAGTAGAGTTGGGAAAGGGTTTGTCATGTGAGAACAGTAAAGCTATGGAATGTCTTCCAGTGGATGTTGTTCTATGCAGGTACATTGGTCAGTTTAATAAAAGCTGGATGAGTTTTCTACAAACAAGGAATGTTTACAAGTACTGGTATTGATACATAAAGTAGAGTTGGGAAAGGGTTTGTCACTGGGAGGAAGGTAGCTATGGAACTGTCTTCCAGTGGACGTTGTTATGGCAGGTTCATTGGTCAGTTAAATAAAAAGCGTGGAGAGAGTTTCTACAAACAAGGAATGTCACAAGTTACTGGTATTGATACATAAAGTAGAGTTGGGAAGGGTTTGTCACTGTGAGGAACGGTAAGCTATGGAATGTCTTCCAGTGGACGTTTGTTAGGCAGTTCATTGGTCAGTTAATAAAAAGCTGGATGAGTTCTACAACAAGGAATGTTACTAGTTACTGGTATTTATACATAACAGTAGAGTTGCATAGTCTTAGCGATGAGTTAAAAATAATGTTCAGTACTAGTACATAGTGCCATTGGGAGAGGATTTTCTGGAGATAATTTGGTGAGTTCTTGATACTGGCCTTCCATGGATCAACGTTAGGGCAGGTATGGTCTTCTAATGGGTTCCTTGAAGACGCTGTGATTGGTTCTACGCGAAACAGGACAAATTTCCACAGTTACTCTCTTGACCTTATTGATGACATCACTATAGTGAAAGTTTGTAACCACTGTAGGTAACGATAAATGCTCTGATCGTACTCATCTGACAGTCTGACATTTAGGGAGTCATGCATGTTTAATAAACAGCATATTCACATTACTTTTAGGATGTTCTTAAGACTACTGGATATACTTATTCATAAACGTAGATATTGATCACCGAAATCTTAGACTATGAGCATGGAAGGACACTTTCTACTTATATTTGTTTTGCTGCTGAAACAGCAGATGGAATTCTAGAGGTGCTGCCCTGTCAATTAGTTCACAGTTACATTCAACTTCTTCTCTTGGGCTACAGTTTAGTGTTGCCACCGATAGTCATGCTCACTAGTGCACCCTGCTAGGACTATTCTCTGTAGCACTGCCTTTCCTACTCAAGAACATTCATATTTTTTTAATGACCATACGGGGAAACTACATCCTATAACTGAGTAGTCCCATATTGCATAGTGTGCCTCTCGATACGTCAACAGTCCTATAAATAACCTTTGCGTGGATTGCTTGGATTTCTCAGGGTTTATTACATGAGCAGCTTTCCCTCTCATAGAAGTCATATTAGCCAGCGAGGGGGGTTCCTCCTGGCATTTTCCCCAAGCAATCAATTGCGGTAGGGTTTACTACTTTACTGAGCATTGCTTTGCCTCGGAACATATTGACCCGTAGGGGCACTCGATCAGTCCCTCATAGTCAGTAAGCGAGGGTGGTACATGAACCTAAATCAACAAGTATCTGTGATCGCATACATCACCACAGACCATCAGGGAAAAGCGTTACTTACATGTAATTATACGAGATTAATAATTATCACACAGACCACGTATGACAGATAATTCCTACCAGAAAGGAACTATGCATCAATAAAATGGTTGGTCATACCATTAAAAAAATAGAAGAAAGTTGTATTGCCAGACATTTTTTGGACCAATATTTCAATTTGAAATAACAAGGAGGTAGGGTCATGTTATCCTTGTTTAGATACTGTCAAGTACAAACCATGCTGATGCCTTATGTGGAATTTCTCCAATATAAATTAAATACAACATCTTTCACATTAGAGGAAAAATAACTAGAAACTGAGCAGTGAAGAAAAGGATGAGAGACCGTCAATTTCCACATTATTCGTGGCTGGCCGAGAACACTAGAAAGTCTCTCTGATTAATTAACACTCAACAGAGCTAGATAATTATGACATCTGCACACCGTTCGTAATAAATCTTCACATAAACAAAAAAAACAAACCCTATGGTTATTAAAGCTCCCGAATGTTGCAATTGCTGCCGAGTCTACCTAGCCCAACATAGTCCAATAGCACAGTGCCGACTTCATTCTATTGACATTCTGTTGGGTAAAATCCTCTGATAATATCAAGTGTCGCATTTTACATACAACAGAGATGTGTACTCTGCTAAACACAGTCCTTATATAGATTACTATATTAAACGGCCCACATTTGATAGGGCCCTCTACAGACCACTCATGTCTCCCCTACTGTAAATTATAAGGATATTAGAAGTCACTGAGGAGTTCTGTGTCTATATAAAGGTACAAGGACACAGACTGATTTATACAGGGAACTCTGGGTACCACTCATGTATTATAAGGGATAATGTATCCCCTACTGTAAATTATAAAAATTATAAGGATATTAGAAGTCACTGAGGAGTTCTGTGTCCATATATAGGTACAAGGACACAGGGTGAGTTATACAAGGAACTCTGGGTACCACTCATTTATTATAAGGGATAATGTATCCCCTACTGTAAATTATAAGGATATTATATAGTATAAAATAGTATTATATAGTATAGTACAGAATAGTATAGTACAGTACAGTAATATAGTATAGTAGTGTATAGTATAAAATAGTATTATATAGTATAGTACAGAATAGTATAGTACAGTACAGTAATATAGTTTAGTAGTGCATAGTATAAAATAGTATTATATAGTATAGTACAGAATAGTATAGTACAGTACAGTATAGTACAATACAGTAATATAGTATAGTAGTGTATAGTATAAAATAGTATTTTATAGTATAGTACAGAATAGTATAGTACAGTATAGTACAGTACAGTAATATAGTTTAGTAGTGTATAGTATAAAATAGTATTATATAGTATAGTACAGAATAGTATAGTACAGTACAGTATAATACAATACAATACAGTAATATAGTATAGTAGTGTATAGTATAAAATAGTATTATATAGTATAGTACAGAATAGTATAGTACAGTATAGTACAGTAATATAGTTTAGTAGTGTAAAACTGACCAATGAACCTGCCATAACAACGTCCACTGGAAGACAGTTCCATAGCTTACCATTCTCACAGTGAAAAACCCTTTCCGAACTTGAAGCCTAAACGAACACTGACCAATGGTGACTGTTGAACACTGATCAATGGTGACTGTCGAACACTGACCAATGGTGACTGTTCTACACCGACCAATGGCAAATGTGTACACCAATCAAGGGTGACTGTTTGTACAACGACCAATGGTGACTGTTATAACACCGACCAATGGCAAATGTGGTACACGAACAATGGCGACTGTGGTACACCGAAAGTTTGAACACCGACCAATGGTGACTGTGAAACTGACCAATGGTGACTGTTGAACACTGACCAATGGTGACTGTTGAACACTGACCAATGATGCTGTCGAACACTGACCAATGGTGACTGTCGAACACTGACCAATGGTGACTGTTGAACACTGACCAATGGTGACTGTTGAACACTGACCAATGGTGACTGTCGAACACTGACCAATGGTGACTGTCGAACACTGACCAATGGTGACTGTCGAACACTGACCAATGGTGACGGTTGAACACTGACCAATGGTGACTGTTGAACACTGACCAATGGTGACTGTCGAACACTGACCAATGGTGACTGTCGAACACTGACCAATGGTGACGGTTGAACACTGACCAATGGTGACTGTTGAACACTGACCATGGTGACTGTTGAACACTGATCAATGGTGACTGTCGAACACTGACCAATGGGACGTTGAACACTGATCAATGGTGACTGTTGAACACTGACCAATGGTGACTGTCAAACACTGACCAATGGTGACTGTCGAACACTGACCAATGGTGACTGTCGAACACTGACCAATGGTGACGGTTGAACACTGACCATGAGTGTGTTGAACACTGACCAATGGTGACTGTTGAACACTGATCAATGGTGACTGTCGAACACGACCAATGGTGACAGGTGACGTCGAACACTGACCAATGGTGGACTGTCGAGAACACTGACCAATGGTGACTGTTGAACACTGACCAATGGTGACTGTCGAACACTGACCAATGGTGACTGTCGAACACTGACCAATGGTGACTGTCTAACGTCACTGTGAAGACAGTGTCCATAGCTTTACCGTTCCACAGTGCAAACCCTTTCCCAACTCTAACTTTATGTATCAATACCAGTAACTTGTAACATTCCGTTGTTTTGTAGAAACTACCAGCTTTTTATTAACTTACCATGAACCTGCCATAACAACGTCCACTGGAAGACTAGTTCATAGCTTTACCGTTCTCACAGTGACAACCCTTTCCCAACTCTACTTTATGTATCAATACCAGTAACTTGTACATTCCTTGTTTGTAGAAACTCATCCAGCTTTTTATTAAACTGACCAATGAACCGCCATAACAACGTCCACTGGAAGACATTTCCATAGCTTTACCGTTCTCACAGTGCAAACCCTTTCCCAACTCTACTTTATGTTCAATACCAGTAACTTGTACATTCCTTGTTTGGTAGAACTCATCCACTTTTATAAACTGACCAATGAACCTGCCATAACAACGTCCACTGGAAGACGTTCCATAGCTTTACCGTTCTCACAGTGAAAACCCTTTCCCAACTCTACTTTATGTATCAATACCAGTAACTTGTAACATTCCTTGTTTGTAGAAACTCATCCAGCTTTTTATTAAACTGCCAATGACCTGCCATAACACAACGTCCACTGGAAGACAGTTTTCATAGCTTTACCGTTCTCACAAGTGACAAACCCTTTCCCAACTCTACTTATGTATCAATACCAGTACTTGTAACATTCCTTGTTTGAGAAACTCTCCATCTTTTTATTAAACTGACGAATGAACCTGCCATAACAACGTCCACTGAAAACAGTTCCATAGCTTTAACCGTTCTCACAGTGACAAACCCTTTCCCAACTCTACTTTATGTATCAATACCAGTAACTTGTAACATTCCTTGTTTGTAGAAACTCATCCGCTTTTTTAAACTGACCAATGAACCTGCCATAACAACGTCCACTGGAAGACTTTCCATAGCTTTACCGTTCTCACAGTGACAAACCCTTTCCCAACTCTACTTTATGTATCAATACCAGTAACTTGTAACATTCCTTGTTTGGTAGAAACTCATCCAGCTTTTTATTAAACTGACAATGAACCTGCCTAACAACGTCCACTGGAAGACATTTCCATAGCTTTCGTTCTCACAGTGACAAACCCTTTCCCACTCTACTTTATGTATCAATACCAGTAACTTGTAACATTCCTTGTTTGTAGAAACTCATCCAGCTTTTTATTAAACTGACCAATGACCTGCCATAACAACGTCCACTGGAAGACAGTTCCATAGCTTTACCGTTTCTCACAGTGACAACCCTTTCCCACTCTACTTTATGTATCATACCAGTAACTTGTAACATTCCTTGTTTGTAGAAACTCATCCAGCTTTTTATTAACTGACCATGAACCTGCCATAACAACGTTCCACTGGAAGACGTTCCATAGCTTTAACCGTTCTCACAGTGACAACCCTTTCCCAACTCTACTTTATGTATCAATACCAGTAACTTGTAACATTCCTTGTTTGTAGAACTCATCCAGCTTTTTATTAAACTGACCAATGAACCTGCCATAACAACGTCCACTGGAAGACGTTCCATAGCTTTACAGTTCTCACAGTGACAACACCTTTCCCAACTCTACTTTATGTTATCAATACCAGTAACTTGTAACATTCCTTGTTTGTAGAAACTCATCCAGCTTTTTATTAAACTGACCAATGAACCTGCCATAACAACGTCCACTGGAAGACAGTTCCATAGCTTTTCCGTTCTCAACAGTGACAAACCCTTTCCCAAATCTACTTTATGTATCAATACCAGTAACTTGTACATTCCTTGTTTGTAGAAACTCATCCAGCTTTTTATTAAACTGACCAATGAACCTGCCATACAACAACCACTGAAGACAGCGTTCCATACTTTAACCGTTCTCACAGTGACAAACCCTTTCCAACTCTACTTTATGTATCAATACCAGTAACTTGTACATTCCTGTTTGCAGAAACCACCACGCTTTTTATTAAACTGACAATGACCTGCCATAACAACGTCCACTGGAAGACATTTTCCATAGCTTTACCGTTCTCACAGTGACAAACCCTTCCTCAACTCTACTTTATGTATCAATACCAGTAACTTGTAACATTCCTTGTTTGTTAGAAACTCATCCAGCTTTATTAAACTGACCATGACCTGCCATAACACGTCCACTGGAAGACAGTTCATAGCTTTAACCGTTCTCACGTGACAAACCCTTTCCCAACTCTACTTTATGTATCAATACCAGTAACTTGTAACATTCCTTGTTTGTAGAAACTCATCCACTTTTTATTAAACTGACCAATGAACCTGCCATAACACACGTCCAATGGAAGACAGTTGCCATAGCTTTACCGTTCTCACAGTGACAACCCTTTCCCAACTCTACTTTATGTATCAATACCAGTACTTGTAACATTCCTTGTGCTAGAAACTCATCCAGCTTTTTTTGACTGACCAATGAACCTGCCATACAACGTCCACTGAAGACATTTCATAGCTTTACGTTCTCACAGTGACAAACCCTTTCCCAACTCTACTTTTATGTATCAATACCAGTAACTTGTAACATTCCTTGTTTGTAGAAACTCATCCAGCTTTTTATTAAACTGACCAATGAACCTGCCATAACAACTCCACTGGAAGACAGTTTCCATAGCTTTACCTTCTCACAGTGACAAACCCTTTCCCACTCTACTTTATGTTATCAATACCAGTAACTTGTAACATTCCTTGTTTGTAGAAACTCATCAGCTTTTTATTAAACTGACCATGAACCTGCCATAACACGTCCACTGGAGACAGTTCCATAGCTTTACCGTTCTCACAGTGACAAACCCTTTCCCAACTCTACTTATGTATCAATACCAGTAACTTGTAACATTCCTTGTTTGTAGAAACTCATCCAGCTTTTATTAAACTGACCAATAACCTGCCATAACAACTCCACTGAAGACGTTTCATAGCTTTACCGTTCTCAACAGTGACAAACCCTTTCCCAACTCTACTTTATGTATCAATACCAGTAACTTGTAACATTCCTTGTTTGAGAAACCATCCAGCTTTTTATTACACTGACAATAACCTGCCATAACAACGTCCACTGGAAGACAGTTCCATAGCTTAACCGTTCCTCACAGTGACAACCCTTTCCCAACTCTACTTTATGTATCAATACCATTAACTTGTAACATTCCTTGTTTGTAGAAACATCACCAGCTTTTTATTAAACTGACCAATGAACCTGCCTAACAACGTCCACTGGAAGACAGTTCCATAGCTTTACCGTTCTCAAGTGACAAACCCTTTCCCAACCTCTACTTTATGTATCAATACCAGTAACTTGTAACATTCCTTGTTTGCTAGAAACTCATCCAGCTTTTTATTAAACTGACCAATGAACCTGCCATAACACGTCCACTGGAAGACAGTTCCATAGCTTTAACCGTTCTCACAGTGACAAACCCTTTCCCAACTCTACTTATGTATCAATACCAGTAACTTGTAACATTCCTTGTTTGTAGAAACTCATCCACTTTTTATTAACTGACCAATGAACCTGCCATAACAACGTCCACTGGAAGACAGTTCCATAGCTTTACGATTCTCCAGTGACAAACCCTTTCCCAACTCTACTTTATGTATCAATACCAGTAACTTGTAACATTCCTTGTTTAGAAACTCATCCAGCTTTTTATTAAACTGACCAATGAACCTGCCATAACAACGTCCACTGGAAGACAGTTCCATAGCTTTAACCGTTCTCACAGTGACAAACCCTTTCCCAACTCTACTTTATGTATCAATACCAGTAACTTGTAACATTCCTTGTTTGTAGAAACTCATCCAGCTTTTTATTAACTGACCAATGACCTGCCATAACAACGTCCACTGGAAGACAGTTTCCATAGCTTTAACCGTTCTCACAGTGACAAACCCTTTCCCAACTCTACTTTAGTATCAATACCAGTAACTTGTAACATTTTTTTGTAGAAACTCATCCAGCTTTTTATTAAACTGACCAATGAACCTGCCATAACACGTCCACTGGAAGACAGTTCCATAGCTTTACCTTCTCACAGTGACAAACCCTTTCCAACTCTACTTTATGTATCAATACCAGTAACTTGTAACATTCCTTGTTTGTAGAAACTCATCCAGCTTTTTATTAAACTGACCAATGAACCTGCCATAACAACGTCCACTAAAGACATTCCATAGTCTTTACCGTTCTCACAGTGACAAACCCTTTCCCAACTCTACTTTATGTATCAATACCATGTAACTTGTAACATTCCTTGTTTGCAGAAACTCATCCAGCTTTTTATTAAACTGACCAATGACCTGCCATAAACGTCCACTGAAGACAGTTCCATAGCTTTACCGTTCTACATGACAAACCCTTTCCCAACTCTACTTTATGTATCAATACCAGTAACTTGTAACATTCCTTGTTTGTAGAAACTCATCCAGCTTTTTATTAAACTGACCAATGAACCTGCCATAACAACGTCCACTGGAAGACAGTTCCATAGCTTTTAACCGTTCTCACAGTGACAAACCCTTTCCAACTCTACTTTATGTATCATACCAGTAACTTTTAACATTCCTTGTTTGTAGAAACTCATCCAGCTTTTTTTAAACTGACCAATGACCTGCCATAACACGTCCACTGGAAGACGTTTCCATAGCTTTACCGTTCTCACAGTGACAAACCCTTTCCCAACTCTACTTTATGTATCAATACCAGTAACTTGTAACATTCCTGTTTGTAGAAACTCATCCACTTTTTTATAAACTGACCAATGAACCTGCATAACAACGTCCACTGGAAGACAGTTCCATAGCTTTAACCGTTCTCACAGTGACAAACCCTTTCCACACTCTACTTTATGTATCAATACCAGTAACTTGTAACATTCCTTGTTTGTAGAAACTCATCCAGCTTTTTATTAAAACTGACCAATGAACCTGCCATAACAACGTCCACTGGAAGACATTTCCATAGCTTTACCGTTCTCACAGTGACAAACCCTTTCCCAACTCTACTTTATGTATCAAACACCTAACTTGTAACATTCCTTGTTGTAGAAACTCATCCAGCTTTTTATTAAACTGACCAATGAACCTGCCATAACAACGTCCACTGGAAGACAGTTTCCATAGCTTTACCGTTCTCACAGTGACAACCCTTTCCCAACTCTACTTTATGTATCATACCAGTAACTTGTAACATTCCCTGTTTGAAAACTCATCCAGCTTTTTATTAACTGACCAATTGAACGCCATCAAACGTCCACTGGAAGACAGTTTCCATAGCTTTACCGTTCTCACAGTGACAACCCTTTCCCAACTCTACTTTATGTATCATACCGTAACTTGTAACATTTCCTTGTTTGAGAAACTCATCCAGCTTTTTTATAAACTGACCAATGAACCTGCCATAACAACGTCCACTGGAAGACAGTTCCATAGCTTTACCGTTCTCACAGTGACAAACCCTTTCCCAACTCTACTTTATGTATCAATACAGTAACTTGTAACATTCCTTGTTTGTAGAAACTCATCCAGCTTTTTATTAAACTGACCAATGAACCTGCCATAACAACGTCCACTGGAAGACAGTTTCCATAGCTTTACCGTTCTCACAGTGACAAACCTTTCCCAACTCTACTTTATGTATCATCCCTAACTTGTAACATTCCTTGTTTGTAGAAACTCATCAGCTTTTATTAAACTGACCAATGAACCTGCCATAACAACTCCACTGGAAGACAGTTCCATAGCTTTAACCGTTCTCACAGTGACAAACCCTTTCCAACTCTACTTTATGTATCAATACCAGTAACTTGTAACATCCTTGTTTGTAGAAACTCATCCAGCTTTTTATTAAACTGACCAATGAACCTGCCATAACACGTCCACTGGAAGTCAGTTCCATAGCTTTACTCATTCTCCACAGTGACAATTTCCGAACTTTACTGTGTAAATTTTTTACCCTCAAGTCTTAAAGGGACGTTCCGATGTCCTCTGACATGTTTTTATTGAGCGACAATGCACCATGCATACATCCATTAGGCTTTCCATAAATATATCATTATTTATGAGAATAGTCAACCAGACCACTTGGCTTCAGTACAGTTGAGTACGCAATACCAATGGTCATCTTCTTGATTTAAAGAGCATGTCCACCCCCAGAATACAAATCTATACTTACCTTCCACACCCACAAAAACCCTAACTTGTTACTTGCTTACCTCCCCTCAGTCCCTGAAGCCCATAACCTTACTTTTCTTATTGCTCTTCCCCTCCTGGTCTTGCTTTTTCTGTAAGCTCAGGAGTTTTTTCAGAAGAGGCACAGAGGACTGAGGGGTCTTTGTGATCTCGCAGCCACAACTGAATTCGTCAATCCATCTCACAGAGATGCCGGTTTTCTTGAGGCAGTCCCTAAATAGATGTCCTCTCGCTGTAAACCATAAGGTGAGGAGGAATTGTTTGTGGCATTACAGTTGCCCTTTAATATACTTTATCTTCCCGTCTACTACTGCTGTCTCGTGTTACTCACTTTGCCTTTTTCTAAACCTCTCATAGGCCGCTATTGTTTAATCTTAACACTTTATTCTAGTTCTTGGGTAAATGGAGGGTTTGCAGGTACTTGGAGTTTCAGTAGCTAATAAGGATCAAGGTGTGCGGGTACACATGTGTGATATATGTCTTTGTTTGCATGTGTTTAGATGAGTGTGTATTCTTTAATTCCTCTGGTTCTCTCTGTTATCTTTATTGTAGAGTAGAGTATAACTAGGACCCCAGCCAGGGTGCCCCTACCATGAAGCAAACTGAAACATTTGCTCAGGGCGTGACCCTGGGGAGCATTAAAAGGTGGCAGTTAAAAAAATCCTCCTTCCTGCAATAGTGCATTTCAGCAGCAGTCCACCAATCATGTTACACACCCTCCAGTCCACCAATTATGTTACACAGCCCTCCAGTCCACCAGTGTAACAGCCCTCCATCCCCCAATCAGTGTTACACACGCCCTCCAGTCAGTGTTTCGTCAGCCAACACACCCACCTCCACAACACCGCTGACCCCAGCGTTAGGTTGTTGGTGAGAAAAGTCCGACAGCATTGCAAATCTAATATCTTCACAACACTCATAACACACATCATCATTAGTAACTACGCTTACTGTGTCATCAGGTAATCACCAGAGCGCCAATAAAAGAACATTAGGCATATGATAATGGAGAGATACAGCAGGAAAAGTTTCCAGACAACCAGTCTAAATGTCATTTGCTGTATACAGGGATTCCTGCTAATTGTAAATAATCAGCTTACAAAAGGTTCAGCCATGTCTATTATGGAAACATATTCCCAGAAAATTCATTACAACAAGCCTAATAGGGCTACAAGTAAACACAATATCTACAGCCGGGGTTAGAGACCTCAGTTTCCCCAATCTGTGAACTGGACCAAAGGATGTTTACATGAATTATTTTCCAGTTGAGAAAGAACAAATAACTTCCGATTTCTTCTTTTCATTTACCCTACACATTGTTTTTGGACTGTAATCTCTTTTCCTCCCAGTTTCCGATGGTGACTATTGTACCGACCAATGGCAAATGTGGTACACCAACCAATGGCTACTGTGTAAACCGACCAATGGCGACTGTGGTACACCAACCAATGGCGACTGTGGTACACCGACCAATGGGACTGCTGTACACCGACCAATGCGAGTGTGGTACACCGACCAATGGCGACTGTGGTACAACCGCCCAAGGCGACTGTTTTAAAACCGACCAATGGCGATGTGGTACACCGACCAATGGAGACTGTTGTACACCGACCGATGGCAAATGTTGTACACCAACCAAGGGTGACGTTTGTAACACTGACCAATGGTGCTGTTATACCCGACCAATGGCTAATGTGGTCCATGACCAATGGTGACTGTGGTACACTGACCAATGGTGACTTTTCTACACTGACCAATGGCAAATGTGGTACACCACCAGGCGACTGTGGTACACCGAACAATGGCGACTTTTCTACACCGACCAATGGCAAATGTTGTACACCAATCAAGGGTGACTGTTGTACACCGACCAATGGTGACTGTTATACACCGACCAATGGCAAATGTGGTACACGAACATGTGCGACTGTGGTACACACGAAGTTTGAACACCGACCAATGGTGACTGTTGAACACTGACCAATGGTGACTGTTGAACACTGACCAATGGTGACTGTTGAACACTGACCAATGGTGACTGTCGAACACTGACCAATGGTGACTGTCGAACACTGACCAATGGTGACTGTTGAACACTGACCAATGGTGACTGTTGAACACTGACAATGGTGACTGTCGACACTGACCAATGTGACGTGTCGAACACTGACCAATGGTGACTGTCGACCACTGACCAATGGTGACGTTTGAACACTGACCACTGGTGACTGTTGAACCTGACCATGGTGACTGTCGAACACTGACCAATGGTGACTGTCGAACACTGACCAAGGTACGTTGACCCTGACCAATGGTGAGTTGAACACTGACCAATGGTGACTGTTAACACGCAATGGTGACCTGCCGACACTGACCAATGTGACTGTTGAACACTGATCCATGGTGACTGTTGAACACTGACCAATGGTGAACTGTCAGTCGAACACTGACCAATGGTGACTGTCGAACACTGACCAATGGTGACGGTTGAACACTGACCAATGGTGACTGTTGAACACTGACCAATGGTGACCTAACGTCACTGTGAAGACAGTGTCCATAGCTTTACCGTTCTCACAGTGACAAACCCTTTCCCCAACTCTACTTTTTATTATCAATCCGTACTTGTAACATTCCGGTTGTTTTGTAGAAAACTACCAGCTTTTTATTAACTTGACCATGAACCTGCCATATACAACGTCCACTGGAAGACTTTCATAGCTTTACCGTTCTCACAGTGACAACCCTTTCCCAACTCTACTTTATGTATCAATACCAGTAACTTGTACATTCCTTGTTTGTAGAAACTCATCCAGCTTTTTATTAAACTGACCAATGACCGCCATAACAACGTCCACTGGAAGACAGTTCCATAGCTTTACCGTTCTCACAGTGCAAACCCTTTCCCAACTCTACTTTATGTTCATACCAGTAACTTGTAACTTCCTTGTTTGTAGAACTCATCCAGCTTTTATTAAACTGACCAATGAACCTGCCATAACAACGTCCACTGGAAGACGTTCCATAGCTTTACCGTTCTCACAGTGAAAACCCTTTCCCAACTCTACTTTATGTATCATACCAGTAACTTGTAACATTCCTTGTTTGTAGAAACTCATCCAGCTTTTTATTAAACTGCCAATGACCTGCCATAACAACTCCACTGGAAGACAGTTTTCATAGCTTTAACCGTTCTCACACGTGACAAACCCTTTCCCAACTCTACTTTATGTATCAATACCAGTACTTGTAACATTCCTTGTTTGAGAAACTCATCCATCTTTTTATTAACTGACGAATGAACCTGCCATAACAACGTCCACTGAAACAGTTCCATAGCTTTACCGTTCTCACAGTGACAAACCCTTTCCCAACTCTACTTTATGTATCAATACCAGTAACTTGTAACATTCCTTGTTTGTAGAAACTCATCCCGCTTTTTTAAAACTGACCAATGAACCTGCCATAACAACGTCCACTGGAAGACTTTCCATAGCTTTACCGTTCTCACAGTGACAAACCCTTTCCCAACTCTACTTTATGTATCAATACCAGTAACTTGTAACATTCCTTGTTTGTAAAACTCATCCAGCTTTTTATTAAACTGACAATGAACCTGCCTAACAACGTCCACTGGAAGACAGTTCCATAGCTTTACCGTTCTCACAGTGACAAACCCTTTCCCAACTCTACTTTATGTATCAATACCAGTAACTTGTAACATTCCTTGTTTGTAGAAACTCATCCAGCTTTTTATTAAACTGACCAATGAACCTGCCATAACAACGTCCACTGGAAGACAGTTCCATAGCTTTACCGTTCTCACAGTGACAACCCTTTCCCACTCTACTTTATGTATCAATACCAGTAACTTGTAACATTCCTTGTTTGTAGAAACTCATCCAGCTTTTATTAACTGACCATGAACCTGCCATAACAACGTCCACTGGAAGACGTTTCCATAGCTTTAACCGTTCTCACAGTGACAACCCTTTCCCAACTCTACTTTATGTATCAATACCAGTAACTTGTAACATTCCTTGTTTGTAGAACTCATCCAGCTTTTTATTAAACTGACCAATTGACCTGTCCATAACAACGTCCACTGGAAGACAGTTCCATAGCTTTACCGTTCTCACAGTGACAAACCCTTTCCCAACTCTACTTTATGTTATCAATACCAGTAACTTGTAACATTCCTTGTTTGTAGAAACTCATCCAGCTTTTTATTAAACTGACCAATGAACCTGCCATAACAACGTCCACTGGAAGACAGTTCCATCTAGCTTTCACCGTTCTCACAGTGACAAACCCTTCCCAAATCTACTTTAGTTCAATACCAGTAACTTGTACATTCCTTGTTTGTAGAAACTCATCCAGCTTTTTATTAAACTGACCAATGAACCTGCCATACAACAGCCACTGGAAGGTTCCATAGCTTTAACCGTTCTCACAGTGACAAACCCTTTCCCAACTCTACTTTATGTATCAATACCAGTAACTTTGTACATTCCTGTTTGCTAGAAACCCACGCTTTTTATTAAACTGACAATGACCTGCCATAACAACGTCCACTGGAAGACAGTTTTCCATAGCTTTACCGTTCTCACAGTGACAAACCCTTTCAACTCTACTTTATGTATCAATACCAGTAACTTGTAACATTCCTTGTTTGTAGAAACTCATCCAGCTTTTTATTAAACTGCCAATGACCTGCCATAACAACGTCCACTGGAAGACAGTTTCATAGCTTTAACCGTTCTCACCGTGACAAACCCTTTCCAACTCTACTTTATGTATCAATACCAGTAACTTGTAACATTCCTTGTTTGTAGAAACTCATCCACTTTTTATTAAACTGACCAATGAACCTGCCATAACAACGTCCACTGGAAGACAGTTTCATAGCTTTACCGTTCTCACAGTGACAAACCCTTTCCCCAACTCTCTCTTTATGTATCAATACCAGTACTTGTAACATTCCTTGTGCAGAAACTCATCCAGCTTTTATTATTGACTGCAATGAACCTGCCATACACGTCCACTGAAGACATGTTCCATAGCTTTACCGTTCTCACAGTGAACAAACCCTTTCCCAACTCTACTTTATGTATCAATACCAGTAACTTGTAACATTCCTTGTTTGTAGAAACTCATCCAGCTTTTTATTAAACTGACCAATGAACCTGCCATAACAACGTCCACTGGAAGACAGTTCCATAGCTTTACCGTTCTCACAGTGACAAACCCTTTCCCAACTCTACTTTATGTATCAATACCATAACTTGTAACATCCTTGTTTGTAGAAACTCATCCTTTTTATTAACTGACCATGAACCTGCCATAACAACGTCCACTGGAGACAGTTCCATAGCTTTAACCGTTCTCACAGTGACAAACCCTTTCCCAACTCTACTTATGTATCAATACCAGTAACTTGTAACATTCCTTGTTTGTCAGAAACTCATCCAGCTTTTATTAAACTGACCAATGAACCTGCCAAACAACTCCACTGGAAGACGTTTCATAGCTTTACCGTTCTCACAGTGACAACCCTTTCCCAACTCTACTTTATTGTACAATACCAGTAACTTGTAACATTCCTTGTTTGCTAGAACCCATCCAGCTTTTTATTAACTGACAATAACCTGCCATAACAACGTCCACTGGAAGACAGTTCCATAGCTTTAACCGTTCCTCACATGACAACCCTTTCCCAACTCTACTTTATGTATCAATACCATAACTTGTAACATTCCTTGTTTGTAGAAACATCCCAGCTTTTTATTAAACTGACCAATGAACCTGCCTAACAACGTCCACTGGGAAGACAGTTTCCATAGCTTTACCGTTCTCAAGTGACAAACCCTTTCCCAACCTCTACTTTATGTATCAATACCAGTAACTTGTAACATTCCTTGTTTGTAGAAACTCATCCAGCTTTTTATTAAACTGACCAATGAACCTGCCATAACACGTCCACTGGAAGACAGTTCCATAGCTTTACCGTTCTCACAGTGACAAACCCTTTCCCAACTCTACTTATGTATCAATACCAGTACTTGTAACATTCCTTGTTTGTAAAACTCATCCACTTTTTATTAACTGGACCATGAACCTGCCATAACAACGTCCACTGGAAGACAGTTCCATAGCTTTCGATTCGTCACAGTGACAAACCCTTTCCCAACTCTACTTTATGTATCAATACCAGTAACTTGTAACATTCCTTGTTTAGAAACTCATCCAGCTTTTTATTAAACTGACCAATGAACCTGCCATAACAACGTCCACTGGAAGACAGTCCATAGCTTTAACCGTTCTCACAGTGACAAACCCTTTCCCAACTCTACTTTATGTATCAATACCAGTAACTTGTAACATTCCTTGTTTGTAGAAACTCATCCAGCTTTTTATTAACTGACCAATGAACCTGCCATAACAACGTCCACTGGAAGACAGTTCCATAGCTTTACCGTTCTCACAGTGACAAACCCTTTCCAACTCTACTTTAGTATCAATACCAGTAACTTGTAAATTTTTGTTGTAGAAACTCATCCAGCTTTTTATTAAACTGACCAATGAACCTGCCATAACACGTCCACTGAAGACAGTTTCCATAGCTTTACCGTTCTCCTCAGTGGACAAACCCTTTCCCACTCTCCTTTATGTATCAATACAGTAACTTGTAACATTCCTTGTTTGTAGAAACTCATCCAGCTTTTTATTAAACTGACCAATGAACCTGCCATAACAACGTCCACTAGAAGACAGTTCCATAGTTTACCGTTCTCACATGACAAACCCTTTCCCAACTCTACTTTATGTATCAATACCATCTAACTTGTAACATTCCTTGTTTGTAGAAACTCATCCAGCTTTTTATTAAACTGACCAATGACCTGCCATAACAACGTCCACTGAAGACAGTTCCATAGCTTTACCGTTCTACATGACAAACCCTTTCCAACTCTACTTTATGTATCAATACCAGTAACTTGTAACATTCCTTGTTTGTAGAACTCATCCAGCTTTTTATTAAACTGACCAATGAACCTGCCATAACAACGTCCACTGGAAGACAGTTCCATAGCTTTTACCGTTCTCACAGTGACAAACCCTTTCCAACTCTACTTTATGTATCATACCAGTAACTTTTAACATTCCTTGTTTGAGAAACTCTCCAGCTTTTTATTAAACTGACCAATGAACCTGCCATAACACGTCCACTGGAAGACGTTTCCATAGCTTTACCGTTCTCACAGTGACAAACCCTTTCCCAACTCTACTTTATGTATCAATACCAGTAACTTGTAACATTCCTGTTTGTAGAAACTCATCCAGCTTTTTTATAAACTGACCAATGAACCTGCATAACACGTCCACTGGAAGACAGTTCCATAGCTTTAACCGTTCTCACAGTGACAAACCCTTTCCCACTCTACTTTATGTATCAATACCAGTACCTTGTAACATTCCTTGTTTGTAGAACTCATCCAGCTTTTTATTAAAACTGACCAATGAACCTGCCATAACAACGTCCACTGGAAGACATTTCCTAGCTTTATCCGTTCTCACAGTGACAAACCCTTTCCCAACTCTACTTTATGTATCAACCATAACTTGTAACATTCCTTGTTTGTAGAAACTCATCCGCTTTTTATTAAACTGACCAATGAACCTGCCATAACAACGTCCACTGGAAGACAGTTTCCATAGCTTTACCGTTCTCACAGTGACAAACCCTTTCCCAACTCTACTTTATGTATCAATACCAGTAACTTGTACATTCCCTTGTTTGAAAACTCATCCAGCTTTTTATAACTGACCAATGAACCTGCCATACAACGTCCACTGGAAGACAGTTCCATAGCTTTAACCGTTCTCACAGTGACAAACCCTTTCCCAACTCTACTTTATGTATCAATACCGTAACTTGTAACATTTCCTTGTTTGCTAGAAACTCATCCAGCTTTTTTATAAACTGACCAATGAACCTGCCATAACAACGTCCACTGGAAGACAGTTCCATAGCTTTACTCGTTCTCACATGAACAAACCCTTTCCCAACTCTACTTTATGTATCAATACCAGTAACTTGTAACATTCCTTGTTTGTAGAAACTCATCCAGCTTTTTATTAAACTACCAATGAACCTGCCATAACAACGTCCACTGGAAGACAGTTTCATAGCTTTACCGTTCTCACAGTGACAAACCTTTCCCAACTCTACTTTTGTATCAATCCCTAACTTGTAACATTCCTTGTTTGTAGAAACTCATCCAGCTTTTATTAAACTGACCATGAACCTGCCATAACACTCCACTGGAAGACAGTTCCATAGCTTTAACCGTTCTCACAGTGACAAACCCTTTCCCAACTCTACTTTATGTATCAATACCAGTAACTTGTAACATCCTTGTTTGTAGAAACTCATCCAGCTTTTTATTAAACTGACCAATGAACCTGCCATAACAACGTCCACTGGAAGCAGTTCCATAGCTTTACCATTCTCCACAGTGAAATTTCCGAACTTTACTGGTAAATTTTTTACCCTCAAGTCTTAAAGGGACGTTCCGATGTCCTCTGACATGTTTTTATTGAGCGACAATGCACCATGCATACATCCATTAGGCTTTCCATAAATATATCATTATTTATGAGAATAAGTCAATCCAGACACTTGCTTCAGTACAGTTGAGTACGCAATACCAATGGTCATCTTCTTGAATTTAAAGAGCATTGTCCACCCCCAGAATAACAAATCTATACTTCCCTTCCACACCCACAAAAACCCTAAACTTGTTGACTTTCTTACCTCCCCTCAGTCCCTGAACCCATAACCTTACTTTTCTTATTGCTCTTCCCCTCCTGGTCTTGCTTTTTCTGTAAGCTCAGGAGTTTTTTCAGAAGAGGCACAGAGGACTGAGGGGTCTTTGTGATCTCGCAGCCACAACTGAATTCGTCAATCCATCTCACAGAGATGCCGGTTTTCTTGAGGCAGTCCCTAAATAGATGTCCTCTCGCTGTAAACCATAAGGTGAGGAGGAATTGTTTGTGGCATTACAGTTGCCCTTTAATATACTTTATCTTCCCGTCTACTACTGCTGTCTCGTGTTACTCACTTTGCCTTTTTCTAAACCTCTCATAGGCCGCTATTGTTTAATCTTAACACTTTATTCTAGTTCTTGGGTAAATGGAGGGTTTGCAGGTACTTGGAGTTTCAGTAGCTAATAAGGATCAAGGTGTGCGGGTACACATGTGTGATATATGTCTTTGTTTGCATGTGTTTAGATGAGTGTGTATTCTTTAATTCCTCTGGTTCTCTCTGTTATCTTTATTGTAGAGTAGAGTATAACTAGGACCCCAGCCAGGGTGCCCCTACCATGAAGCAAACTGAAACATTTGCTCAGGGCGTGACCCTGGGGAGCATTAAAAGGTGGCAGTTAAAAAAATCCTCCTTCCTGCAATAGTGCATTTCAGCAGCAGTCCACCAATCATGTTACACACCCTCCAGTCCACCAATTATGTTACACAGCCCTCCAGTCCACCAGTGTAACAGCCCTCCATCCCCCAATCAGTGTTACACACGCCCTCCAGTCAGTGTTCGTCAGCCAAGCACACCCACCTCCACAACACCGCTGACCCCAGCGTTAGGTTGTATGGTGAGAAAAGTCCGACAGCATTGCAAATACTAATATCTTCACAACAGCTCATAACACACATCATCATTAGTAACTACGCTTACTGTGTCATCAGGTAATCACCAGAGCGCCAATAAAAGAACATTAGGCATATGATAATGGAGAGATACAGCAGGAAAAGTTTCCAGACAACCAGTCTAAATGTCATTTGCTGTATACAGGGATTCCTGCTAATTGTAAATAATCAGCTTACAAAAGGTTCAGCCATGTCTATTATGGAAACATATTCCCAGAAAATTCATTACAACAAGCCTAATAGGGCTACAAGTAAACACAATATCTACAGCCGGGGTTAGAGACCTCAGTTTCCCCAATCTGTGAACTGGACCAAAGGATGTTTACATGAATTATTTTCCAGTTGAGAAAGAACAAATAACTTCCGATTTCTTCTTTTCATTTACCCTACACATTGTTTTTGGACTGTAATCTCTTTTCCTCCCAGTTTCCGATGGTGACTATTGTACCGACCAATGGCAAATGTGGTACACCAACCAATGGCTACTGTGTAAACCGACCAATGGCGACTGTGGTACACCAACCAATGGCGACTGTGGTACACCGACCAATGGGACTGCTGTACACCGACCAATGCGAGTGTGGTACACCGACCAATGGCGACTGTGGTACAACCGCCCAAGGCGACTGTTTTAAAACCGACCAATGGCGATGTGGTACACCGACCAATGGAGACTGTTGTACACCGACCGATGGCAAATGTTGTACACCAACCAAGGGTGACGTTTGTAACACTGACCAATGGTGCTGTTATACCCGACCAATGGCTAATGTGGTCCATGACCAATGGTGACTGTGGTACACTGACCAATGGTGACTTTTCTACACTGACCAATGGCAAATGTGGTACACCACCAGGCGACTGTGGTACACCAACAATGGCGACTTTTCTACCCGACCAATGGCAAATGTTGTACACCAATCAAGGGTGACTGTTGTACACCGACCAATGGTGACTGTTATACACCGACCAATGGCAAATGTGGTACACGAACAATGGCGACTGTGGTACACCGAAAGTTTGAACACCGACCAATGGTGACTGTTGACACTGACCAATGGTGACTGTTGAACACTGACCAATGTGCTTTGAACACTGACCAATGGTGACTGTCGAACACTGACCAATGGTGACTGTCGAACACTGACCAATGGTGACTGTTGAACACTGACCAATGGTGACTGTTGAACACTGACAATGGTGACTGTCGCACACTGACCAATGTGACTGTCGAACACTGACCAATGGTGACTGTCGACCACTGACCAATGGTGACGGTTTGAACACTGACCATGGTGACTGTTGAACCTGACCATGGTTGACTGTCGAACACTGACCAATGGTGGACTGTCCGAACACTGACCAATGGTGACGTTGACCCTGACCAATGGTGATGTTGAACACTGACTCAATGGTGACTGTTCAACACGCAATGGTGACCTGGCCGAACACTGACCAATGTGACTGTTGAACACTGATCCATGGTGACTGTTGAACACTGACCAATGGTGACTGTCAAACACTGACCAATGGTGACTGTCGAACACTGACCAATGGTGACTGTCGAACACTGACCAATGGTGACGGTTGAACCCTGACCAATGGTGACTGTTGACTGTTGACCACTGATCAATGTTGGACTGTCGAACACTGACCAATGGTGACTGTCGAACACTGACCAATGGTGACTGTTGTAAGCAGACGATTACCTTGTTTGCTTTTTCACTAACTAAATCTCATTAACAGGGGAGGGAAAGGCCAAGCGGATTATGGGAAGAAGACAAAAAAAAACTGAATACATTGGTTTAAACAGAAACAATGTATCTCACTTTGTTAATAAATCCTGCACTATAAACACCCGATAACAGTTCCCCTTTAATACTCCATTATATATATTATGTACAGATACTTTCCCTTTTGTGATCTCTTTTCCTTTAATGACACTTTAAGTCCCAGTGTCTTCTGAAATCCATTATAAATTGCTTGTAAACATGAAGTTATTTTTAGTCTTTCTACATCTCACCTAATATACGTGTCTATTTATAGAAACTCATGTTCTTTCAAACATTCCGTATCACCGGTTAAACAGAAATGAGATCTTCCCAGTTTTCTTTGTAAGCCACGGAACAATCAATCGATTCAAGTCCCACCAACCAATCTATTCCAATAAACCCCCACACCCCCCCTAAGATTCCTGGAACCAATCTCTATTTAGGATCCACCAGTTATCATTGTTCTCCGTGGTTTATGTTGAGATGTTGCGCGGAAACTAATCGGAGTCAATGCAGACCAACGATAGACAGGTGATAACATTCAGTACATTACTTAGCCATAGGCTGACAATCAAGACAAGGGAAGAGATACAATTTCTCACTGCAGGTTTCTTCAATGGGTCATCCTTAAAGTAAAATAAAGTTTTACTGTGTGTCGCCATTTCCAGGGAGAAAAGCCACGCCTACTTTTTGTAGGTAATCGCTATAATGAACACTGTGCACTGCATGTCTGGTGACTGAGCCATATTACTGACCACCCATGGTAGATGTACCTCCTTGGAAAGTGGACTTTGCGATTTTAAAAGTACTTTTTTGGAGCAAAGTTGCCCTTTAATATTTACTGAGTTCAGGTAATTCTGTGTAATCTGTTCCTTAACTTCTTTTTAATTTTAAAACAATCTGATGGTTAATCCTAAAATATTCCATTTTAGATCTGCTGAAAGACTGTATATGTCACTTTACAGCATACGCAGGCGCTTTATGGCAGGACAACTGCGTTAATCCTTTACATCTACAGAAATCACAGATTAAAACAATGTATTACTTCATTTCTAAACAAATCTTAAATAAAAAGGTACATGTGTGTAAAGTTACTAAAATCTATACTTCCTTCCCTCACCCAGTGAGTCAGACATGCTCAGTGCGCTTTATTTATATTTAACTGCCAACTGCTACTTTGCTTACAAAACTACAATTAGCACTTTCAGTGCAATGTATCTACAGCTGCTTTGACTTTCTGTCTAAAAGTCACATTAACCCGTTTGCAGTGATTTATCCAGGGACTTAATGGCAGCATTTTGTAAAAGGAGGTGAATGCCACAATGTACCAATGTGATTGGATAAATACCAATTAATAGCTGGCACTTCAGAATGACTTTAGACAAGGCAGTACCAAGTACCTATGGCTAGCGGTGCCTTGCCCCATCTACTCCTATCTGGATCTAACTTTAAATGAAAGGAAATAATCACTTTTCTTTTATCTTTTTATCTTTATATCTGATCAGAGTAAAAGAGGCATCAAGTGAAAAATTGAATTTATAGTAAACTCTTAAACAATAATCATAACCCGACAATGCGATGGGTCCTGTCAGTCACTAGAGGAACTAAAGTTAAACTGTCACAGTGGGGAACGTTGTTATCTGTTTCACTTGGTTCTCTGTGGCCTGTTTGATGGAAGTCGTAGAGTATTTAACGAGCATCCTCTGATTGGTCTTTTTAACAATCCAATGGGACAGGAGCTCTGGATGAGAAGGGGGGGAAAATGAAACTGTCACTTCAGTTAGTAGGAATGGTAAGTTTCCATGTATCACTTGGTTGATGTTTGGCTGAGGTTGAAGGAGCGAGACTTTGATCCTTGAGACAGTCAAATTGCATTTGTCCATTATATAGTGGATAATGTATCCCCTATTGTAAATTATAAGGATATTAGAAGTCACTGAGGAGTTCTGTGTCCATATAAAGGTACAAAGACACAGACTGAGTTATACAGGGAACTCTGGGTACCACTCATGTATTATAAGGGATAATGTATCCCCTACTGACATTATCATGATATTAGAATTCACTTGAGGAGTTATGTGTCCATATAAAGGTACAAGGACACAGACTGAGTTATATAGGGAACTCTGGGTATCACTCATGTATTATAAGGGATAATGTATCCCCTTCTGTAAATTATAAGGATATTAGAAATCACTGAGGAGTTCTGTGTCTATATAAAGGTACAAGGACACAGACTGAGTTATACAGGGAACTCTGGGAACCACTCATTATAAGGGATAACGTATCCCCTACTGTAAATTATAATGGTATTAGAAGTCACTGAGGAGTTCTGTGTCCATATAAAGGTACAAGGAGACAGACTGAGTTACACAGGGAACTCTGGGTACCACTCATGTATTATAAGGGATAATGTATCCCCTACTGTAAATTATAAGGATATTAGAAGTCACTGAGGAGTTATGTGTCCATATAAAGGTACAAGGACACAGACTAAGTTATACAGGGAACTCTGGGTACCACCCATGTATTATAAGGGATAATGTATCCCCTACTGTAAATGATAAGGATATTAGAAGTCACTGAGAAGTTCTGTGTCTATAGAAAAATACAAGGATAGAGACTGAGTTATACAGGGAACTCTGGGTACCACTCATGTATTATAAGGGATAATGCATCCCCTACTGTAAATTATGAGGATATTAGAAGTCACTGAGGAGTTCTGTGTCTATATAAAGGTACAAGGACACAGACTGCGTTATACAGGGAACTCTGGGTACCACTCATGTATTATAAGGGATAATGCATCCCCTACTGTAAATTATAAGGATATTAGAAGTCACTGAGGAGTTCTGTGTCCATATAAAGGTACAAGGACACAGACTGAGTTATAAAGGGAACTCTGGGTACCACTAATGTATTATAAGGGATAATGTATCCCCTACTGTAAATTATAAGGATATTAGAAGTTACTGAGGAGTTCTGTGTCTATATAAAGGTACAAGGACACAGACTGCGTAATACAGGGAACTCTGGGTACCACTCATGTATTATAAGGGATAATGTATCCCCTACTGTAAATTATAAGGATATTAGAAGCCACTGAGGAGTTCGGTGTCTATATAAAGGTACAAGGATACAGACTGAGTTACACAGGGAACTCTGGGTACCACTCATGTATTATAAGGGATAATGTATCCCCTACTGTAAATTATAAGGATATTAGAAGTCACTGAGGAGTTCTGTGTCTATATAAAGGTACAAGGACACAGACTGAGTTATACAGGGAACTCTGGGTACCACTCATGTATTATAAGGGATAATGTATCCCCTACTGTAAATTATAAGGATATTAGAAGTCACTGAGGAGTTCTGTGTCTATATAAAGGTACAAGGACACAGACTGAGTTATACAGGAAACTCTGGGTACCACTCATGTATTATAAGGGATAATGTATCCCCTACTGTAAATTATAAGGATATTGGAAGTCACTGAGGAGTTCTGTGTCTATATAAAGGTACAAGGACACAGACTGAGTTATACAGGGAACTCTGGATACCACTCATGTATTATAAGGGATAATGTATCCCCTACTGTAAATTATAAGGATATTAGAAGTCACTGAGAAGTTCTGTGTCTATATAAAGGTACAAGGACACAGACTGAGTTATACAAGGAACTCTGGGTACCACTCATTTATTATAAGGGATAATGTATCCCCTACTGTAAATTATAAGGATATTAGAAGTCACTGAGGGGTTCTGTGTCTATATAAAGGTACAAGGACACAGACTGAGTTATACAGGGAACTCTGGGTAACACTCATGTATTATAAGGGATAATGTATCCCCTACTGTAAATTATAAGGATATTAGAAGTCACTGAGTAGGTCTGTGTCCATATAAAGGTACAAGGACACAGGCTGAGTTATACAGGGAACTCTGGGTACCACTCATGTATTATAAGGGATAATGTATCCCCTACTATAAATTATAAGGATATTAGAAGTCACTGAGGAGTTCTGTGTCCATATAAAGGTACAAGGACACAGACTGAGTTATACAGGGAACTCTGGGTACCACTCATGTATTATAAGTGATTAGGTATCCCCTACTGTAAATTATAAGGATATCATATTATCAGTGCGGACCATATAAAAGCACATGTCTGGAGAACTCACAAAGGTCACAGAACTCCCACATGACTTCTCATATCTGTGGCATTTATTTCAGTAGGTAGGTGTCTTTTGCTGTGGCGATGTGAAGTCCTGTTTCATCCCTCAATTGAACATCATCGACATAAAACTGCCAATCTAGCCACAAACGAGGTTTTAAGGTTATATACGGTTTTCTAAACATGCCCCAAAACACGATTGGTCTAGATTCAACCACTCAGAGTGTAGAATCAATCAGATTTGTTTACAAATCTAATTGGTCATTCATCCAGTTCCTTTTTTTGTACCTAGACCAATCACATACTAGGAAATATTTTAATCCTATACGTAAGATTTTCCCATTTCATTTAGTTACATTTTAGTAATAAGCTGTAGACTTTTTTTCTAAGCGTATTTAATAACCGGACGAAACAAAGCACATAGACATTTATTTCTGCTTTGGACGTTTTGACATGCAAAATGGATGCAATAATGCCAGGGGTAATGTAGTTACCCACGATTCCACAGCAACGTCTCCGATTAATGGACTGGCCTCTTTCCAGCTTTCCATTCACAATATTTGAAATGAAAAGAATTCCTACTATCGGGGGGATATCTGGAGGATGATAATGTGATCTAATAGTTACATGCGTCATTTCGGCTCTTCTCTCCGAGGAACCTATTCAAATAATCAACACAGCCAGGCGGAATATCGAAAGGCACAGATGTCCCTGTTTTACAGGTCAATAGAACAAAAATACAAATACATTTTTTTTTTATTTTCCTTTTTGATTTTTTTTGATATTTTTGATATTCAATGGAGGTTGCTGTTTAGTTTTAACGACACTGGCGACACTGAATGACTTGCGGTACTGGAGGAAAGCTACTGGAACATCAGTATAGTATAGCGTATAGTATACAAAAAATCATATAGTATAGTACAGTATAGTAATATAGTTTAGTAGTGTATAGTATAAAATAGTGTTATATAGTATAGTATAGTGCAGTATATTAATATAGTATAGTAGTGTATAGTATAAAATAGTATTATATAGTATAGTACAGAATAGTATAGTACAGTATAGTACCGTATAGAATAGTATAGTACAGTATAGTACAGTACAGTAATATAGTTTAGTAGTGTATAGTATAAAATAGTATTCTATAGTATAGTACAGAATAGTACAGTATAGTACAGTATAGTACAGTATAGAATAGTATAGTACAGTATAGTACAGTAATATAGTTTAGTAGTGTATAGGGAACTCTGGGTACCACTCATGTATTATAAGGGATAATGTATCCCCTACTGTAAATTATAAGGATATTAGAAGTCACTGAGGAGTTCTGTATCCATATAAAGGTACAAGGACACAGACTGAGTTATATAGGGAACTCTGGGTACCACTCATGTATTATAAGGGATAATGTATCCCCTATTGTAAATTATAAGGATATTAGAAGTCACTGAGGAGTTCTGTATCCATATAAAGGTACAAGGACACAGACTGAGTTATACAGGGAACTCTGGGTACCACTCATGTATTATAAGGGATAATGTATCCCTTACTGTAAATTATAAGGATATTAGAAGTCACTGAGGAGTTCTGTGTCCATATAAAGGTACAAGGACACAGACTGAGTTATACAGGGAACTCTGGGTACCACTCATGTATTATAAGGATAATGTATCTCCTACTGTAAATTATAAGGATATTAGAAGTCACTGAGGAGTTCTGTGTCCATATAAAGGTACAAGGACACAGGGTGAGTTATACAGGGAACTCTGGGTACCACTCATGTATTATAAGGGATAATGTATACCCTACTGTAAATTATAAGGATATTAGAAGTCACTGAGGAGTTCTGTGTCCATATTAAGGGCCAAGGACACAGACTGAGTTATACAGGGAACTCTGGGTACCACTCATGTATTATAAGGGATAATGTATCCCCTACTGTAAATTATAAGGATATTAGAAGTCACTGAGGAGTTCTGTGTCCATATTAAGGGCCAAGGACACAGACTGAGTTATACAGGGAACTCTGGTAGTGGAAACCACCGTCAGGAACAATAAATAAACTAGTTATATGACTATTATTATTATTACCCCGTTATAATATTCTGTTCTATCCATGGATTCTATTAGTTTCTAAGGGACTGTCCGAGTTCATCCATGGAAAATGTAACCTGACCCCTGGGGTTTTCAGTCATAACCCAGCACTTAGCAGGGACAGTCTCTGTACCACTACATTATATTATAATTACAGTTATATTAAACTAACACCAAAGTGCCAAGCTTACCGTTCTCACAGTGACAAACCCTTTCCAACTCTACTTTATGTATCAATACCAGAACTTGTAACATCCTTGTTTGTAGAAACTCATCCAGCTTTTATTAATGACCAAGAACCTGCCATAACAACGTCCACTGGAAGACAGTTCCATAGCTTACCGTTCTCACAGTGACAAACTCTTTCAACTCTACTTTATGTATCAATACCAGTAACTTGTAACATTCCTTGTTTGTAGAAACTCATCCAGCTTTTATTAAACTACCAATGAACTGCATAACAACGTCCACTGGAAGGCAGTTCCATGCTTTACCGTTCTCACAGTGACAACCCTTCCCAACTCTACTTTATGTATCAATACCAGTAAATTGGAAACATTCCTTGTTTGTAGAAACTCATCCAGCTTTTTATTAAACTGACCAATGAAACTGCCATAACAAAGTTCACTGGAAGACAGTTCCATAGCTTTACCGTTCTCACGTGACAAACCTTTCCCAACTCTACTTTATGTATCAATACCAGTAACTTGTAACATCCTTGTTGTGAGAAACTCATCCAGCTTTTTTAAACTGACCAATGAACCTGCCATACAACGTCCACTGAAAGACAGTTCATAGCTTTACCGTTCTCACAGTGACAAACCCTTTCCCACTCTACTTTATGTATCAATACCAGTAACTTGTAACATTCCTGTTGGAGAAACTCATCCGCTTTTTATTAAACTGACCAAGTGGACCTGCCATAACAACGTCCACTGGAAGACAGTTCCATAGCTTTACCGTTCTCACAGTGACAAACCCTTTCCCAACTCTACTTTGTATCAATACCAGTAACTTGTAACATTCTGTTTGTAGAAATATCACAGCTTTTTATAAACTGACCAATGAAACTGCCATAACAACGTCCACTGGAAGACAGTTCCATAGCTTTACCGTTCTCACAGTGACAAACCCTTTCCCAACTCTACTTTATGTACAATCCAGTAACTTGTAACATTCCTTTGTTGTAGAAACTCATCCAGCTTTTATTAAACTGACCAATGAACTGCCATAACAACGTCCACTGGAAGACAGTTCCATAGCTTTACCGTTCTCACAGTGACAAAACCCTTTCCAACTCTACTTTATGTATCAATACCAGTAACTTGTAACATTCCTTGTTTGTAGAAACTCATCCAGCTTTTTATAAACTGACCAATGAACCTGCCATAACAACGTCCCATGGAAGACAGTTCCATAGCTTTACCGTTCTCACAGTGACAAAACCCTTCCCAAATACTTATGTATCAATACCAGTAACTTGTAACATTCCTTGTTTGTAGAAACTCATCCAGCTTTTATTAAACTGACCAATGAACCTGCCATAACAACGTCCACTGGAGACAGTTCCATAGCTTACCGTTCTCACAGTGACAAACCTTTCCCAACTCTACTTAGTATCAATACCAGTAACTTGTAACATTCCTTGTTGTGAAACTCATCCAGCTTTTATTAAAATGACCAATGAACCTGCCATAACAACGTCCACGGAAGACAGTTCCATAGCTTTACCGTTCTCACAGTGACAAACCCTTTCCCAACTCTACTTTATGGTATCAATACCAGTAACTTGTAACATTCCCTGTTTGCAGAAAAATCATCCAGCTTTTATCAAACTGACCAATGGACCTGCCATAACAACGTCCATGGAAGGACAGTTCCATAGCTTTACCGTTCTCACAGTGACAAACCCTTTCCCAACTCTACTTATGTATCAATACCAGTAACTTGTAACATTTCTTGTTTGCGAGAAACTCATCCAGCTTTTTATTAAACTGACCAATGAACCTGCCATAACAACGTCCATGGAAGACAGTTCCATAGCTTTACCGTTCTCACAGTGACAAACCCTTTCCCACTCTACTTTATGTATCAATACCAGTAACTTGTAACATTCCTGTGTTGTAGAAAACTCATCCAGCTTTTATTAAACTGACCAATGAACTGCCATAACAACGTCCACTGGAAGACAGTTCCATAGCTTTACCGTTCTCACAGTGACAAACCCTTCCCAACTCTACTTATGTATCAATCCCAGTAAACTTGTAACATTCCTTGTTTGTAGAAATCATCCAGCTTTTTATTTAAACTGACCAATGAACCGCCATAACAACATCACATGGAAGACAGTTCCATAGCTTTACCGTTCTCACAGTGGACAAAAACCCTTTCCCAACTCTACTTTATGTATCAATACCAGTAACTTGGTAACATTCCTTGTTTGTAGAAACTCATCCAGCTTTTTATTAAACTGACCAATGAACCTGCCATAACAACGTCCACTGGAAGACAGTTCCATAGCTTTACCATTCTCACAGTGAAATTTCCGAACTTACTGTAAATTTTTTTCCCTTCAAGTCTTAAAGGGACGTCCGAATGTCCTCTGACATGTTTTATTGGCGAACAATGCACCATGCAACATCATTAGGCTTTCCATAAATATATCATTATTTATGAGAATAGTCAACCAGACCACTTGGCTTCAGTACAGTTGAGTGAGTACAGCAATACCAATGGTCATCTTCTTGATTTAAAGAGCATGTCCACCCCCAGAATACAAATCTATACTTACCTTCCCACCCCCAAACCCTGAAATTGTTACTTTCTTACCTCCCCTCAGTCCCTGAAGCCCATAATCCTTACTTTTCTTATTGCTCTTCCCCTCCCTGGTCTTTGCTTTTTCTGTAAGCTCAAGGAGTTTTTTCAGAAGAGGCACAGAGACTGAGGGGTCTTTGATCTCGCAGCCACAACTGAATCGTCAATCCATACAGAGATGCCGGTTTTCTTGAGGCAGTCCCTAAATAGATGTCCTCTCGCTGTTAAACCTAAGGTGAGGAGGAATGTTTGTGGCATTACAGTTGCCCTTTAATAATCTACTTCCGGCTATCTACTGCTGTCTCGTGTTACTCAATTGCCCTTTTTCTAACCTTCATAGCCGCTATTGGTAATCTTAACACTTTATTCTAGTTTCTGGGTAAATGGAGGGTTTGCAGGTACTTGGAGATTCAGTAGCTAGCTATAAAGATCAAGGTGTGCGGGGTACACTGTGTGATATATGTCTTTGTTTGCAGTGTGTTAGATGAGTGTGTATTCTTTAATTCCTCTGGTTCTCTCTGTATCTTTATTGTAGATGTAGAGTATAACTAGGACCCCAGCCAGGGGTGCCCCTACCATGAAGCAAACTGAAACATTTGCTCAGGGCGTGACCCTGGGGAGCAATTAAAAGGTGGCAGTTAAAAAAATCCTCCTTCCTGCAATAGTGCATTTCAGCAGCAGTCCACCAATCAGTGTTACACAGCCCTCCAGTCCACCAATTAGTGTTACACAGCCCTCCAGTCCACCAGTGTTACACAGCCCTCCAGTCCACCAATCAGTGTTACACAGCCCTCCAGTCAGTGTTCGTCAGCCAAGCACACCCACCTCCACAACACCGCTGACCCCAGCGTTAGGTTGTATGGTGAGAAAAGTCCGACAGCATTGCAAATACTAATATCTTCACAACAGCTCATAACACACATCATCATTAGTAACTACGCTTACTGTGTCATCAGGTAAATCACCAGAGCGCCAATAAAAGAACATTAGGCATAATGATAATGGAGAGAATACAGCAGGAAAAGTTTCCAGACACCAGTCTAAATGTCATTTGCTGTATACAGGGATTCCTGCTAATTGTAAATAATCAGCTTACAAAAAAGGTTCAGCCATGTCTATTATGGAAACATATTCCCAGAAATTCATTACAACAAGCCTAATAGGGCTACAAGTAAACACAATATATACAGCCGGGGTTTAGAGACCTCAGTTCCCCAATCGGTGAACTGGACCAAAGGATGTTTTACATGAATTATTTTCCAGTTGAGAAAGAAGCCAAATAACTTCCGATTTCTTCTTTTTCATTTACCCTACACATTGTTTTTGGACTGTATCTCTTTTCCTCCCAGTTTCCGATGGTGACTATGTACCGCCATGGCAAATGTGGTACACCACCACCAAGGCGACTGTGGTAAACCGACCAATGGCGACTGTGGTACACCAACCAATGGCGACTGTGGTAAACCGACCAATGGTGACTGCTGTACACCGACCAATGGCGAGTGTGGTACACCGACCAATGGCGACTGTGGTACACCGACCAATGGCGACTGTTTAAAACCGACCAATGGCGATTGTGGTACACCGACCAATGGAGACTGTTGTACACCGACCGATGGCAAATGTTGTACACCAACCAAGGGTGACTGTTGTACACTGACCAATGGTGCTGTTATACACCGACCAATGGCTAATGTGGTACATGACCAATGGTGACTGTGGTACACTGACCAATGGTGACTTTTCTACACTGACCAATGGCAAATGTGGTACACCAACCAATGGCGACTGTGGTACACCGAACAATGGCGACTTTTCTACACCGACCAATGGCAAATGTTGTACACCAATCAAGGGTGACTGTTGACACCGACCAATGGTGCTCGTTATACACGACCAATGGCAAAAGTGGTACACGAACAATGGCGACTGTGGTACACCGAAAGTTTGAACACCGACCAATGGTGACTGTTGAACAATGACCAATGGTGACTGTTGAACACTGACAATGGTGACTGTTGAACGACCAATGGTGACTGTCGAACACTGACCAATGGTGACTGTCGAACACTGACCAATGGTGACTGTTGAACAATGACCAATGGTGACTGTGAACACTGACCAATGGTGACATGTCGAACACTGACCAATGGTGACTTCGAACACTGACAATGGTGACTGTCGAACACTGACAATGGTGACGGTTGAACACTGACCAATGGTGACTGTGTTGAACACTGACCAATGGTGACTGTCGAACACTGACCAATGGTGACTGTCGAACACTGACCAATGGTGACGGTTGAACACTGACCAATGGTGACTGTTGAACACTGACCAATGGTGACTGTTGAACACTGATCAATGGTGGACTGTCGAACACTGACCAATGGTGACTGTGAACACTGATCAATGGTGACTGTTGAACACTGACCAATGGTGACTGTCAAACACTGACCAATGGTGACTGTCGAACACTGACCAATGGTGACTGTCGAACACTGACCAATGGTGACGGTTGAACACTGACCAATGGTGACTGGTGAACACTGACCAATGGTGACTGTTGAACACTGATCAATGTGTGAGACATGGTGACTGAACACTGACCAATGGTGAATGTCGAACAGACCAATGGTGACGTCGAAACACGACCAATGGTGACTGTCGAACACGGACCAATGGTGAGCTGTGTAAGCAGACGATTACCTTGTTTGCTTTTCACTAACTAAATTCATTAACAGGGGAGGGAAAGGCCAAGCGGATTATGGGAAGAAGACAAAAAAAAAACTGAATACATTGGTTTAAACAGAAACAATGTATCTCACCTTGTTAATAAATCCTGCACTTAAAACACCCGATAACAGTTCCCCTTTAATACTCCATTAATATATTATGTACAAGATACTTTTCCTTTTGTGATCTTTTTCCTTTAATGACACTTTAAGTCCAGTGTCTTCTGAAATCCATTATAAATTGCTTGTAAACATGAAGTTATTTTTGTCTTTCTACATCTCACCTAATATACGTGTCTATTTATAGAAACTCATGTTCTTTCAAACATTCCGTATCACCGGTTAAACAGAAATGAGATCTTCCCAGTTTTCTTTGTAAGCCACGGAACAATCAATCGATTCAAGTCCCACCAACCAATCTATTCCAATAAACCCCCACACCCCCCTAGATTCCTGGAACCAATCTCTATTAGGATCCACCAGTTATCATTGTTCTCCGTGGTTTATGTTGAGATGTTGCGCGGAAACTAATCGGAGTCAATGCAGACCAACGATAGACAGGTGATAACATCAGTACATTACTTAGCCATAGGCTGACAATCAAGACAGGGAAGAGATACAATTTCTCACTGCAGGGTTCTCAATGGTCATCCTTAAAGTAAAATAAAGTTTACTGTGTGTCGCATTTCCAGGGAGAAAAGCCACGCCTACTTTTTGTAGGTAATCGCTATAATGAACACTGTGCACTGCATGTCTGGTGACTGAGCCATATTACTGACCACCATGGTAGATGTACCTCCTTGGAAAGTGGACTTTGCGATTTTAAAAGTACTTTTTTGGAGCAAAGTTGCCCTTTTATTTACTGAGTTCAGGTAATTTGTGTAATCTGTTCCTTAACTTCTTTTTAATTTTAAAACAATCTGATGGTTAATCCTAAAATATTCCATTTAGATCTTCTGAAAGACTGTATATGTCACTTTACAGCATACGCAGGCGCTTTATGGCAGGACAACTGCGTTAATCCTTTAATCTACAGAAATCACAGATTAAAACAATGTATTACTTCATTTCTAACAAATCTTAAATAAAAAGGTACATGTGTGTAAAGTTACTAAAATCTATACTTCCTTCCTCACCCAGTGAGTCAGACATGCTCAGTGGCTCTTTATTATATTAACTGCAAACTGCTACTTGCTTACAAAACTACAATTAGCACTTCAGTGCAATGTATCTACAGCTGCTTGACTTTCTGGCTAAAAGTCACATTAACCCGTTTGCAGTATTATCCAGGGACTTAATGGCAGCATTTTGTAAAAGGAGGTTGAATGCCACAATGTACCAATGTGATTGGATAAATACCAATTAATAGCTGGCACTTCAGAATGACTTTAGACAAGGCAGTACCAAGTACCTATGGCTAGCGGTGCCTTGCCCCATCTACTCCTATCTGGATCAACTTTAAATGAAAGGAAATAATCACTTTTCTTTATCTTTTTATCTTATATCTGTCAGAGTAAAGAGGCATCAAGTGAAAAATTGAATTTATAGTTAAACTCTTAAACAATAATCATAACCCGACAATGCGATGGGTCCTGTCAGTCACTAGAGGAACTAAGTTAAACTGTCACAGGGGAACGTTGTTATCGTTTCACTTGGTTCTCTGTGGCCTGTTTGATGGAAGTCGTAGAGTATTTAACGGCATCCTCTGATTGGTCTTTTTACAATCCAATGGGACAGGAGCTCTGATGAGAAGGGGGGGAAAATGAAACTGTCACTTCAGTTAGTAGGAATGGTAAGTTTCCATGTACACTGGTTGATGTTTGGCTGAGGTTGAAGAGCGAGACTTTGATCCTTGAGCAGTCAAATTGCATTTGTCCATTATATAGTGGATAAGGATCCCCTATTGTAAATTATAAGGATATTAGAAGTCACTGAGGAGTTCTGTGTCCATATAAAGGTACAAAACACAGACTGAGTTATACAGGGAACTCTGGGTACACTCATGTATTATAAGGGATAATGTATCCCCTACTGTAAATTATAGGATATTAGAAGTCACTGAGGAGTTATGTGTCCATATAAAGGTACAAGGACACAGACTGAGTTATATAGGGAACTCTGGGTATCACTCATGTATTATAAGGGATAAATGTATCCCTTCTGTAAATTATAAGGATATTAGAAATCACTGAGGAGTTCTGTGTCTATATAAAGGGACAAGGACACAGACTGAGTTATACAGGGAACTCTGGGAACCACTCATATATAGGGATAACGTACCCCTACGTAAATTATAATGGATTAGAAGTCACTGAGGAGTTCTGTGTCCATATAAGGTACAAGGAGACAGACTGAGTTACACAGGGAACTCTGGGTACCACTCATGTATTATAGGGATAATGTCCCTACTGTAAATTATAAGGATATAGAAGTCACTGAGGAGTTATGTGTCCATATAAAGGTACAAGGACACAGACTAAGTTATACAGGAAGAATCTGGGTACCACCCATGTATTATAAGGGATAATGTATCCCCTACTGTAAATGATAAGGAATTAGAAGTCACTGAGAAGTTCTGTGTCTATAGAAAAATACAAGGATAGAGACGAGTTATACAGGGAACTCTGGGTACCACCATGTATATAAGGGATAATGCATCCCACTGTAAATTATGAGGATATTAGAAGTCACTGAGGAGTTCTGTGTCTATATAAAGGTACAAGGACAAGACTGCGTTTACAGGGAACTCTGGGTACCACTCATGATTTATAAGGGATAATGCATCCCTACTGTAAATTATAAGGATATTAGAAGTCACTGAGGAGTTCTGTGTCCATATAAAGGTACAAGGACAAGACTGAGTATAAAGGGAACTCTGGGTACCACTAATGTATTATAAGGGATAATGTATCCTACTGTAAATTATAAGGATATTAGAAGTTACTGGGAGTTCTGTGTTATATAAAGGTACAAGGACACAGACTGCGTAATACAGGGAACTCTGGGTACCACTCATGTATTATAAGGGATAATGTATCCCCTACTGTAAATTATAAGGATTTAGAAGCCACTGAGGAGTTCGGTGTCTAATAAAGGTACAAGGATACAGACTGAGTAGTACACAGGGAACTTGGGTACCACTCATGTATTATAAGGGATAATGTATCCCCTACTGTAAATTATAAGGATATTAGAAGTCACTGAGGAGTTATGTGTCCTATAAATGACAAGGACACAGACTGAGTTTACAGGGAACTCTGGGTACCACTCGTATTATAAGGGATAAGTATCCCCTACTGTAAATATAAGGATATAGAAGTCACTGAGGAGTTCTGTGTCTATATAAAGGTACAAGGACACAGACTGAGTATACAGGGAACTCTGGGTACCACTCATGTATTATAAGGGATAATGTATCCCCTACTGTAAATATAAGGATATTAGAAGCCACTGAGGAGTTCGGTGTCTAATAAAGGTACAAGGATACAAGACTGAGTTACACAGGGAACTCTGGGTACACTCATGTATTATAAGGGTAATGTATCCCCTACTGTAAATTTAAGGATATTAGAAGTCACTGAGGAGTTCTGTGTCTATATAAAGGTACAAGGATACAGACTGAGTTACACAGGGAACTCTGGGTACCACATGGATTATAAGGGATATGTATCCCCTACTGTAAATTATAAGGATATTAGAAGTCACTGAGGAGTTCTGTGTCTATAAAGGTACAAGGACACAGACTGAGTTATACAGGGAACTCTGGCTACCACTCATGTATTATAAGGGATAATGTATCCCCTACTGTAAATTATAAGGATATTAGAAGTCACTGAGGAGTTCTGTGTCTATATAAAGGTACAAGGACACAGACTGAGTTATACAGGGAACTCTGGGTACCACTCATGTATTATAAGGGATAATGTATCCCCTACTGTAAATTATAAGGATATTAGAGAGTCACTGAGGAGTTCTGTGTCCATATAAAGGTACAAGGACACAGACTGAGTATACAGGGAACTCTGGGTACCACTAATGTATTATAAGGGATAATGTATCCCCTACTGTAAATTATAAGGATATTAGAAGTCACTGAGGAGTTCTGTGTCCATATAAAGGTACAGGACACAGACTGAGTTATACAGGGAACTCTGGGTACCACTCATGTATATAAGGGATAATGTATCCCTACTGTAAATTATAAGGATATTAGAAGTCACTGAGGAGTTCTGTGTCCATATAAAGGTAAAGGACACAGACTGAGTTATACAGAGAACTCTGGGTACCACTCATGTATTATAAGGATAATGTATCTCCTACTGTAAATTATAGGATATTAGAAGTCACTGAGGAGGTTCTGTGTCCATATAAAGGTACAAGGACACAGACTGAGTTATACAGGGAACTCTGGGTACCACTCATGTATTATAAGAGATAATGTATCCTCTACTGTAAATTATAAGGATATTAGAAGTCACTGAGGAGTTCGTGTCATCAAAAGGTACAAGGACACAGACTGAGTTACACAGGGAACTCTGGGTACCACTCATGTATTATAGAGATAATGTATCCTCTATGTAAATTATAAGGATATTAGAAGTCACTGAGGAGTTTGTGTCTATATAAAGGTACAAGGACACAGACTGAGTTATACAGGGAACTCGGGTACCACTATGTATTATAAGGGATAATGTATCCCCTACTGTAAATTATAAGGATATTAGAAGTCACTGAGGAGTTCGTGTCTATATAAGGTACAAGGACACAGACTGAGTTATACAGGGAACTCTAGGTACCACTCATGTATTATAAAGGGATAATGTATCCCCTACGTTAAATTAAGGATATTAGAAGTCACTGAGGAGTTCTGTGTCCAATAAAGGTAAAAGGACACGACTGAGTTACACAGGGAACTCTGGGTACCACTCATGTATTATAAGATATAGTATCCTGTACTGTAAATTATAAGGATATTAGAAGTCACTGAGGAGTTCTGTGTCTATATAAGGTACAAGGACACAGACTGAGTTATACAGGGAACTGGGTACCACTCATGTATTATAAGGGATAATGTATCCCCTACTGTAAATTATAAGGATATTAGAAGTCACTGAGGATTCTGTGTCCATATAAGGTACAAGGACACAGCGAGTTATACAGGGAACTCGGGTACCACTCATGTATTATAAGGGATAATGTATCCTCTACTGTAAATTATAAGGATATTAGAAGTCACTGAGGAGTTCTGTGCATATC
>CM033472.1:8813504-8932947 GCA_019447015.1 Hymenochirus boettgeri
AGACCGGCAATTTTATATTCCGATTTAACCAAATCACTGCCACAACGATGACATTGTTAAAGCGATTCTCTTCTCCACCATAAATTAACTATATAATGGCTACGAACAAACAGAGGTGGTAAGCTGAGTCACTACCACTCATTATACAAGATAATGTATCCTCTACTGTAAATTATAAGGATATTAGAAGTCACTGAGGAGTTCTGTGTCTATATAAAGGTACAAGGACACAGACTGAGTTATACAGGGAACTCTGGGTACCACTCATGTATTATAAGGGATAATGTATCCCCTACTGTAAATTATAAGGATGTTCATTGGTCAGTTTTAAGAAAAAGCTGGATTAGTTTCTATCAAACAGGAATGTTACAATTACTGGTATTGATCATAACGTAGAGTTGGGAAAGGGTTTGTCACATGTGCAGAACGGTAAAAAGCTATGGAACTGTCTTCCGTGGACGTTGTTAATGGCATGTCATTGTCGTTTAATAAAAAGCTTGAATTGAAGTTTCCTACAAACCGGAATGTTACAAGTTACTGGGTAATGGATACATAAGTAAGTTGGGAAAGGGTTTGCACTGTGAGAACGTAAGTCTGGAACTGTCCTTCCAGTGACGTTGTTATGGCCCCAAGGTTCATGTGGTCATTTTAATAAAAGCTGGAAATGAGTTTCTACAAAACAAGGAAGGTTACAAGTTACTGGTATTGATACATAAAGTAGATTTGGTAAGGGTTTGTCACTTGTGAGAACGGTTAAGCTATGGAACCTGTCTTCCAGTGGACGTTGTTATGGCAGGGTTCCTTGGTCAGTTTAATAAAAGCTGGTGGAGTTTCTTCTCAACAAGGAATGTTACAAGTTTACGGTATTGATACATAAAGTAGAGTTGGGCACAGGGTTTGTCACTGTGAGAAAGTAAAGCTATGGAACTGTCTTCCATTGGAATTTTGTTTATGGCAGGTTTACATTGGTCGTTTTTAATAAAATCTGGATGATTTTCTTCTACAAACAAGTGAATGTTACAAGTGTACTGGTTAGTGTACATAAGTCAGAGTGGGAAGGGTTTGTTTCACTGGGAAGAAAGTAAAGCTATTGGAACTGTCTTCGTGACGTTGTTTATGGCAGGTTCTGTGTCAGTTTAATAAAACGGATGAGTTTCCTACAAACAAGGAATGTTAAACACACGTTTACTGGTATTGATACATAAAGTAGAGTTGGGTAAAGGGTTGTCACTGTGAGAACGGTAATGCTATTGACTGTCTTCCAGCGGACTTTGTTAAGGAAGGTTCATTGGTCAGTTAATAAAAGCAAGATGAGTTTCATAACAAACAGGAATGTTACAAGTACTGTATTTTACATAAAGTAGAGTTGATCCAGGGAAATTTCCGATTGCCACTTGGAGTCAGGAAGAATTTTTAACCTTATAAATTTTGGTGGTGTTTTTTGCCTCCTCGGATCACACAGTTAGGCAGGTAATGAGGATATTGCTAGATGGGTTGGACTTTGAAGACCCTGTGTCAATTAGTTTCTAGCGAAAGATTGATTATCAATCATTCACACTTTCTTCTCTCTACCATTTTGATTGTCCCTCTCAGTTGCTCACTATTTCCACCACTGCCTGTTTTATAAAAATCTCTGTTATGGATACCCTTGACACTTTGTGACATCAGGTAACTATCATCATTTATTTTTTTTTCTTTAAGGTGAACCATTAGCTGGAAATACTAAATTTTTCCTATAACGTAGAATTAGTCCATATTGCTTAAAAATTCCATGTGTGAAACATTTTTCCTTTCAGCTGTCAATCAAGTGCGCTTATAATAACAATCTGGTAACTTTTTCTTTGCCTTGGTGTGCAGTTTTGCTTGGCCACTAATTCCCTCTCCCAGTGCTGACTCATGGATTACTGAGCATGCTTTCCCCCCACCCCCTCATGTAAGTCATTAGCCAGCGAGGGGGGTACACTACTGAGCATGCTTGCCCTCATAGCAAGTCATATTAGCCAGGGAGGGGGTTTCCTACTGAGCATGCTTGCCCTCATAGGAAGTCATATTAGCCAGGGAGGGGGGTACACTACTGAGCATGCTTTCCCTCATAGGAAGTCATATTAGTCAGGGAGGGTGGTACACTGAACCTAAGCAAAACAAGTACTGGACAGCATACACACACAGAACTCAGGGAAAGCGTTACTTACATGTAATTATACAGAGATTAAAATTACACACAGACCAACGTTATGACAGATATTCCTACCAGAAAGACTATGAAATCAATAAAATGGGTGGTTACCATTAAAAAATAAGAAAGTTGTATTGCAGACATTTTTGGACCAATATTTCAAATTTGAATAACAAGGCAGGTGGTCATGTTTACCTATGTTTAGATATGTAGATCTACATGCTGATGCCTTATGTGAATTTCTCAAATATAAATTACATACAACATCTTTCACATTAGAGAAAAATAACATAGAACTGGAACAGTGAAGACAAGGATGAGAGACGTCAGATTTTCACATTATTCTTGGCTGGGAGAACAATAGAAAGTCTCTCTGATTAATTACATCAACAGAGCTAGAAATATTGAATCTGCCACCTTCGTAATAATCTCACATAAACAGAAAAAAACAAACCCATATTGTTTAATTAAAGCTCCGAATGTTCCAATTGACTGCCAGAGTCTCACCCAACATAGTCCAATAGCACAGTGCAGGACTGCATTCTATTTAGCACATTCTGTTGGGTAAAATCCTCTTATAATATTCAAGTGTCGCATTTTACAACAGAGATAATGTATCTGCTATAAACCATCTTATATATGACTATATTAAAGGCCACAGATCAGGGACCTCTACATACCACTCATGTATCCCCTACTGTAAATTATAAGGATATTAGAAGTCACTGAGGAATTCTGTCTCCATATAAAGGTACAAGGACAACAGACTGAGTTGATACGGGAACTCTGTGTACCACTCATGTATTATAAGGTATAATGTATCCCCTACTGTAAATTATAAGGATATTAGAATCACTGAGGAGTTCTGTGTCTATATAAAGGTACAAGGACACAGACTGAGTTATACAGGGAACTCTGGGTACCACCCATGTATCTAAGGTATATTGTATCCCCTACTGTAAATTATAAGGATATTAGAAGTCACTGAGGAGTTCTGTGTCCATATAAGGTACACAGGACACAGACTGAGTTATACAGGGAACTCTGGGTACCACCTCTGTTTATAAGGGTAAATGTATCCCTACTGTAAATTAAGATATTTAGAAGTCACTGAGAGTTCTGTGTCTATATAAGGTACACAGGACACAGACTGATTTATACAGGGAAACTCTGGTTACCAATCATGTATTATAAGGATAAGTATCCCCTACTGTAAATTATAAGGCTATTAGATAAGTCATTGAGAGTTCTGTGTCTATATAAAGGTACAAGGACACAGACTGATTTATACAGGGAACTCGGGGTACCACTCATGTATATAAGGGATAATGTATCCCCTACTGTAATTATAGGATATTAGAAGTTACTGAGAAGTTCTGTTCTATATAAAGGTACAAGGACACAGACTGAGTGTTAACAGGGAACTCTGGGGTACCACTCATGTATTATAAGGATAATGTATCCCTCTACTGTAAATTATAGGATATTGAAGTCACTGAGGGTCCTGTGTCTATATAAGGTCAAGGACACAGACTGAGTTATACAGGCAACTCTGGGTACCACTCATGTATTATAAGGATAGAGTTATCCCCTACTGTAAATTATAAGGAGTTTGAGAAGTCACTGAGGAGTCTGTGTCTATATAAGTGACAAGGACACAGACTCGATTTATACAGGAACTCTGGAGTCCACTCATGTATGATAAGGGATAATGTATCCCCTCTGTAAAATTATAGGATATTAGAAGTCACTGAGATTCTGTGTCTATATAAAGGTACAAGGACACAGACTGAGTTATCAAGGAACTCTGGGTACCACTCATGTATTATAAGGGATATGTATCCCTACTGTAATATTAAGGATATTAGAATCACTGAGGAGTTCTGTGTCCTATATAAAGGTACAAGACACAGACTGAGTTATACAGGAACTCTGGGTAACCACTCATGTATTATAAGGGATAAGTATCCCCTACTGTAATTATAAGGATATTAGAAGTCACTGAGTAGGTCTGTGTCCTATATAAGGGTCCAACGACAGTGCTGATTTATACAGGGAACTCCTGGTACCACTCATGTATTATAAGGGATAATGTATCCCTACTATAAATATAAGGATATTAGAAGTCACGAGGAGTTCTGTGTCATATAAAGGTACAAGGACACAGACTGAGTTATAACAGGGAACTCTGGGTACCCTCATATATTATAAGGATATGTATCCCCCTACTATAATTATAAGGTATTAGAATCACTGAGGTTTCGTTGTCCAATAAAGTACAAGGACACAGACTGAGTTATACAGGACTCTGGGTACCACTCAGTATTATAAGTGATGGATCCCCTACTGTAAATTATAAGGAATCCTATTTCAGTGCGGACCAATAAAAGCACCTGTCTGGAGAACTCACAAAGGTCCAAACCTCCCACATGACTTCTCATATCGTGTGCATTGATTTCAGTAGGTAGGGTCTTTTGTCTGTGGCGATGAAGTCCTGTTTCATCCCGCAATGTAAACATCATCGAATAAAACTGCCAATCTAGCCACAAACGAGGTTTTAAGGTTATATACGGTTTTCTTTCAAAATTGCCCCAAAACACGATTGGTCTAGATTCCCCACAACTACAGAGTGTAGAAGTCTAATCAGATGTGTTGTTACAATCGAATTGGTTCATTCATCAAGTTCCATTTTTTGTGTACATAGACCACTCCAACAAAGAATACTAGGAAATATTTTACATCCTATAACGTAAGATTTTCCCTTTCTTTAGTTACATTTTAGTTAATCAGAAGCTGTAGACTTTTTTTTCTAACAGCTATGTATTAAAACCGGACGAACAAAGACATTAGGACATTTATTTCTTGCTTTGGACGTTTTTGACATGCAAAATGGATGCAATAATGCCAGGGGTAATGTAGTTACCCACTATTCCACAGCACGTCTCCGATTAATGGACTGGCCTCTTTCCAGCTTTCCATTCACACTATTTGAAATGAAAGATTCCTACTATCGGGGGGGGATATCTGGAGGATATATTGATCTAATAGTTACATGCTCATTCGGGCTCTTCTCTCCCGAGAACCTATTAAAATAATCAACACAGCCAGGCGAATACGAAAGGCACAGTGTCCTGTGTTTACAGAGTCGATAGAACAAAAATAAAAATAGCATATTTTTTTTTTATTTCCTTTTGATTTTTTTTGATATTTTTGATATTCACATGGAGGTGTGCTGTTAGTTTTAAACGCAACTGGCGTACAGGAATGCTTGCGGGTAACTGGAGGAGAAAGCTACTGGAACATCAGTATAGTATAGCGTATAGTATACACAAAAATCATATATGATATGTACAGTATAGTTAATAAGATAAAGTTTAGTAGTGTATAGTAATAAATAGTGTTATATAGTATATAAGTGCAGTATATTGAATATAGTATAGGAGTGTTATGTAATAAAATAGTATTATATAGTATATCCGAAAGAATACGTTCCATAGTAACCGTATAGATAGTTATGCCAGTATAAAAGTATACAAGATCAAAGTAATATAGTTGAGTAGTGTATATATAAAATCGTATTCTATAGTCATAGTACGAATAGTACAGTATAGTACAGTATAGGTACAGTAAATAGAATGTTCATAGTACAGTATAGTACGTAATATAGTTTAGTAGTGTATAGTAAAATAGTATTATATATTATAGTCACGAAATAGTATAAGTATGTACAGTACAGAATATTAGTTTAGTAAGTGTATAGTATAAAATATAACTGTATTCTATGTATAGTACAGACTAGTACAGTATAGAATAGTATAGTACAGATATAGTACAGAATAATAGTTAGTAGTGTCATAGTATAAAATAGTATTATATAGTATAGTACAGAAATATATGTACGTATAGTACAGTATCAGTATGTTAGACCAGTATAGAACAGTATAGTACAGTATAGTAGCAGTAAATATAGTTGAGTAGTGTTATAGTATAATAAATAGTATTATATAGTATAGTACAGAATAGTAAATAGTATAGTACAATACAGTAATTATAGTTTAGTAGTGTATAGTAGAAAAATAGTCATTATAGTTGAGCAGTAGATAGAGATAGTAAGCAGTAAACGATAGAAGTATAGTACAGTTATCGTACACGTACAGTAATAAAAATATGTTTAGTAGTGTATAGTCATAAATAGTATTAATATATAGTACAGAATAGATTACAGTATAGTACAGTACAAGTAATATAGTTTACGTAGTGTATAGTATAAAATAGTATTCTAATGTATAGTAGAGAATGTATAGTACATTATAGTACGTATATACAGTATCAGTACAGTACAGTATATAGTTAGTAGTGTAACGTATAAAATAGTAATTCTATAGTATAAGTACAGTATAGAATACAGTATAGTACATTATCGAATAGTATAGTACAGTATCGTCACAGGTATATAGTCGTTAGGTAGTGTTTATAGTAAAAATGTTTATATAGTATAGTACACGAATAGTAATCGTACAGTACAGTAATATAGTATAGAGTGTATAAGTAATAAAAGTAGTTTCATTGTATAGTACAGATAGTGATAGGACAGTACAGTAATATAGTTTGTTATGCATGTATAAATAGTATTATATAGATAGTACAGAAAGTATAGTACAGTACAGTATAGTTACAATACATTAATATAGTACTAGTAGTGTATAGTATAAAATAGTATTTTATCAGTATGTACAGATAGATATAGACAGTTATATACAGTACAGTCATAAGTTAGTGAGTGTATAGTTAATAAAATTATATTATATAGTATAGTACAGAATAGTTAGGTACAGTTTACCGTATAAGTCAGACAATCACATATCGTAATATAGATAGTAGTGTAATAGTATAAAATAGTATTATAAGTATAGTACAGAATAGTATAGTACAGTATTAGTACAGTAATATAGTTAGTAGTGATATAGTATAAATAGTATTATATATTACGTACAGAATAGTATGTACAGTACAGTATAGTACAGTACAGTAACTATAGTTTCAGTAGTGTATAGTATAAACTAGTATGATTAGTATAGTACAGAATAGTATAAGTACAGTACAGTATAGTACAGTACAGTAATATAGTTTAGTAGTGTATAGTTAAAATAGTATATAGTAGTAGACAGATAGTTAGTACAGTAACAAGTATAATAAATACAATACAGTATATAGATTTAGTGTATAGGTAAAATAGTATTATATAGTATAGTACATGAATAGTATGTACAGTATGTACAGTAATCGTTTAGTAGTGTATTAAATAAAAAATAGTATTATATAGTATAGTACAGAATTGTATAGTACAGTGCAGTACGACGACAGTAACAGTATATAGTTTGTGGTAGTATTAAAAATAGTATTATTAGTATGAGTACAGAATAGGATAGTACAGTGCAATATCTGTTGTATTCAATTAGATCAACTGGACTTGGAAGTTTTAGTTCTGAAGACATTTTCTTGCAGTGAAATGACATACATATCCAGTGCAGTGAAGGAGCGACATCATAACGTCATTGCAGTGTAAGAATGCGTCTGGATTGGTATGTGGGGGAGACCAACACAGCAACCTGCAATAACGTATGGCCCAGCACAGAGAGCCCAATTCCTCGGGTCGAGGACTCGCCGTGTACTGCATCTTAAGGATAAAGGACATTACCCTTTGAAGATTGTAATTTAACAATTGGCAAAGGAACGTGATGGTCAAGAGAGGTCAAGAACTAAACTTCAAGTCCGTGATCTAAGTTGGAATACAACAGATATACCATGACACTGGATAAATGGAACCTTCAAAGCATATGTACGTGGCAGTACAGTATATCTAGTATAGTATATAGGTAAAATAGTATTATAATAGTATAGTACAGAAACGTAACGTACAGTGGCAGTACAGTATATAGGTTAATATATAGTGTAAAATCGTATTATTCATAGTAATAGTAACAGATAGTATAGTACAGTGCAGTTACAGTAATATAGTATAGTATATAGTTGAATAAATAGTATTATATATAAAGGTATAGACAGTATAGATATTTAAAGGATATAGACGATAGTAAACAGTACAGTAAAGTACCAGTAATATATAAGTATATTTGTACAAAATAGTAGTTATAGTATAGTATAGTACAGTATAGTCTGTAATAGTAAAGTACAGTTTAGTATAGTACGTATATCGTGTAGTATAGTAAGAGTACAGTCTAATAAGTACAATACATCAAAGTACCAGATAGTATAGTAAGTTTGAGGTTGAATAAGCTATATTGTCGTCCATCCATCCCACCCAATTTCTTCCTAACACATTGATACATGAGAAGTGCATCCACTCTAACTTTATGTATCAATACGACGTACTTGTAACATTCCTTGTTTGTAGAAACTCATCCAGCTTTTTATTAAACTGACGATGAACCTCCATAACAAGTCCACTGGAAGACAGTTCCATAGCTTTACACGGTTCGCCAGTGACAAAAAACCCTTTTCCCACTCTACTGTTATGTATCAATACCAGTAACCTTGTAACACTTCCTTGTTGTGTAGAAACTCATCCAGCTTTTTATTAAACGATCAATGAACCTGACCAGTAACAACGTCCCTGGAAGACAGTTTTCATAGCTTTACCTTATCTCCCAGTGACAAACCCGTGTCCCACATCTACTTTATTATCAATACCAGAACTTGTAACCATTCCTTGTTTGTAGTAAAACTCATCTGCTTTATTTAAACTGACATTAACATGCCATAACAAGTCCCACTGGAGACAGTTCCATGCTTTACGTTCTCACAGTGACAAACCCTTTCCCAGCTCTACTTTTTGTATCAATACCAGAAACTTGTAACATTCCTTGTTTGTAGAAAAACTCTCAGCTTTTTAATTAAACTGACTCAAGTGAACCTGCCATTACAACGGCCTGGAAGACAGTTCCAGAGCTTACTATCACCAGTGACAACCTTTCCCAACTCTACTTTATGTATCAGACCTACATAACTTGTAACATTTTCATTGTTTTGTAGAAACTCATCAGCTTTTTATTAACTGACAATGTAACCTGCCATAACAACCGTCACTGGAAGACAGGTTCCATAGCTTACCCGTTCTCACAGTGACAAAAACCCTTTCCAACTCTACTTTATGTATCAATAAAACACCAGTAACTTGTAACTTCCTTGTTGTGAGAAAAACTCATCCAGCTTTTTATTAAACTGACTATGAACCTCCAACATAACAACGTCCACTGGAAGACACGTTCCATAGCTTTCACTGTTTCCACAGTGGACCCCAACCCTTTCCCACTCTACTTTATGTATTCAATACCAGTACTTGTAACATTCCTTGTTTGTGAAACTCATCCAGTTTTTATTAAATGACCAATGTAACCTGCCATAACAACGTCCACTGGAAGACAGTTCCATAGCTTTACCGTTCTCCAGTGTACACCCTTTACCCAGATCTCCTTATGGTATCAATACCAGTAACTTGTAACATTTCCTTGTTTGTTGAGAAACTCATCCAGCTTTTTATTAAACTTACAATGAACCTGCCATACAACGTCCACTGGAAGACAGTTCCATAGCTTCTTAACCGTTCTCACAGTGAACAAACCCTTTCCACCCAACTCTCTTTATGTACAATACCAGTAACTTGTAACATTCCTTGTTTAGAAACTCTCCACTCTTTTATTAAATGACCAATGAACCGGCCATAATAACACGTCCACACTGGACAGTTCCATAGCTTTTAACCGTTTTCTCACAGTGACAAACCCTTTCCAACTCTACTTATGTATCAATACCGTAAACTTGTAAATTCTTGTTGTGTAGAAAACTCATCCAGCTTTTTATGTAAACGACGCATGACCGCCATAACAACGTCACTGGATACAGTTCCACTAGCTTTTACGTTCTCACAGTGACAAACCTCTTCCAAAAACTCTACTTATGTTATCAAGTCCCAGTTAAACTTTAACATTTCCTTGTTTGTATAAACTCATCCGCTTTTATTAATATAAACTGCCATCTGAACCTGCACCATAACAACGTCCACTGGAAGTACATTTCCATAGCTTTAACCGTTTCCACAGTACAAACCCTTTCCCCACTGCTACTTATGTTCAATACCAGTAAATTGTAATCATCCATGTTTTGTAGAAACTCATTCAGCTTTTTATTAAACTGACAATGAACCTGCACATAACAACGCCACTGAAGACAGTTCCTTAGCTTGACGTTTCTCACAGTGACAAACCCTTTCCCAAACCTACTTATGTATCAATAACCAGTAACTTGTAAATTCCTTGTGTTGCAGAACTCATCCATCCAGCTTTTATTTAAACGACCAAATGAACCTGCCATAACAACGTCCAATGGAAAGACAGTTTCATTAGCTTTAACGCGTTTCCACAGTGACAACCCTCTTTCCCAACTCTACTCTTTATGTATCAATACAGTAACTTGGTAACATTCCTTGTTTGTAGAAATCATCCAGCTTTTTTATTAACTGACCAATGAACCTTGCCATACAACGTCCACTGGGAAGACAGTTCCATAGCTTTACAAACCGTTATCACAGTGACAAACACCTTTCCCAACTCTACTTATGTTTCAATACACAGTAACTTGTAACATTCCGTTGTTCTGTTGTAGAAAACTCTCCAGCTTTTTATTAAATTTGACCAATGAACCTCCCAATATAACAACCAGTCCACTGGAAGCAGTTCCTAGCTTTCCGTTCTCCAGTGAAACCCTTTCCCCAACTCTACTTTGGTATCAATACCAGTACTTGTAACATCCATTGTTGTGAAATCATCCGCTTTTTTAGTAACTGACCATGAACTGCCAATAGACAACTCCACTTGGAAGACGTTTCATACTTATAACCGTTCTCACAGTGACAAACCTTTTCCAACTCGACTTTAGTGTATCAATACCAGTAAAGCTTGTAACATTCCTTGTTTGCAAAACCCATCCAGCTTTTTATTAAACTGACGAATGAAAACCTGCCATAACAACGTCACTGGAAGAACATTTTCCATGCTTTAAAACCGTTCTCACAGTGACAAACCCACTTCCCAACTCTAACTTTAATGTATTCAATACCAGTAACTTGTAATATCCTTGTTTGTAGAAACTCATCCAGCTTTTTATTAAATTGCCAATGAACCTGCCTAACAACGCCACTGGAAGACAGGTTTCCATAGTTAACCTTACTACCGTTTCTCACAGTGACAAAACCCTTTCCCAACTCTACTTTTATGTATCAATACCAAGTAACTTGTAACATTCCTGTTGCAGAACCCATCCGTTTTTATTAAATGCCAATGAACCTCGTCCATAACACACGTCACATGGAAGACAGTCCAAGCTTAAACCGTTATCTCACGAGTGACAAACCCTTTCACATACATCTACTTTATGTATCAATACCAGTAACTTGTAACATATCCTTGTTTGTAGAAACTTCATACAGCTTTTATTAAAACTGACCATGAACCTGCAATACAACGTACACTGGAAGACAGTTCCATAGCTTTACCGTCTCACTGACAAACCCTTCCCAACTCTACTTTATGTATAAATACCAGTAACTTGTAACATTCCTTGTTTGTAGAAACTCATCCAGCTTTTTATTAAACTGACCAATGAAACCGCCATAACAACGTCCACGGAAGACAGTTCCAATGCCTTTACCGTATCACAGTGACAAACTCTTTCCCAACTCTACTTTAGTGTAATCAATCCATAACTTGTACATCCTTGTTTGGTAGAAAACTCATTCAGCTTTTATTAAACTGCCATGACACCTGCAAACAACGCCACTGGACAGACCGTTCCCATAGCTTTAACCGTTCTACAGTGACAAACCTTTCCCAACTCTACATTTTCTGTTCAATACAGTAAACCTTGTAACATTCCTGGTGTTTGTAGAAAACTCATCCAGGCTTTTTTTAAACGACCAATGGAACCTGCCATAACACCGTCCACTGGAAGACAGATTCCAAGATTACCGTTCTCACATGACAAACCCTTTCCCAAACTCTACTTTATGGTACAATACCAGTAACATTGATAACATTTCCTTGTTTGTAGAAAACTATCCCGCTTTTTATTTTAAACTGACCAATGAACCTCTGCTCATAAACAAACGTCCACTGACCAAATACAGTTCCATAGCGTTAACCGTTCTCTCACAGTGACAAACCCTTTCCCACCTTCTCTACTTTATTATCAATTCAGTATACAGTAACTTGTAACATTCCCTGTTTGCAGAAGAAAACCATCAAGCTTTTTATTAAACTGACCAATGACCTGCCATAAATAACAACGTCCACTGGAAGACGTTCCATAGCTTTTAACCGTTCTCACAGGACACACCCTTTCCCAACTCTACTTTATGTATCAATACCCAGTAGAACTTGTAACCTCCTTGTTTGTAGAACTCATCCAGCTTTTTATTAAACTAACAATGAACCTGCTCATAACGTCCACTGGAAGACAGTTCCATAGCTTTACCGTTCTCACAGTGACAAACCTTTACCAACTCTCTGTATGTACAATACCAGTAACTTTAACATTCCTTGTTTGTATAACCATCCGCTTTTATTAAACTGGACCAAGAACCTGCCATAACAACGTCCACTGAAGACAGTTCGCATAGCTTTACATTTTCGTTCCACCGTGCCAAACCCTTCCCCAACTCACTTTAGTATCATACCAGTAAACTTGTAACATTCCTTGTTTGCAGAAACCATCGTTTTTTATAAACTGACCAAGGAACCTGCAATAACAAGTAAGCGGAAGACAGTTTATATAGATTTACCGTTTTCTCACAGTTGGACAAAACCCTTCCCAATCTACTTTATGTTCAATACAATCGTAACTTGTAACCCCCCCCACCCCCCTCCCTTCCTTGTTTAGAGACCACTATCCAGCGTTTTATTTAAACTGACCAATGAACCTGCCATAAGCAACGTCCACTGGAAGACGTTTCCTAGCTTTATACCGTTCCACAGTGCAAACCCTTTCCACTCTACGTTATTTTCAATACCAGTTAACTTGTAACATTCCTTTTTGTAGAAACTCATCCAGCTGTTTTATTAATTGAACCAATGAACTGCCATAACAACGTCCACTGAAGACATTCCATAGCTTTACCGTTCTCACACGTGAAACCCTTTCCAACTCTACTTTGATGTATCAATACAGTAACATTGTAACATTCTTGTTTGGTAGAAAACGCATCCAGCTTTTATATAAACTGACCAATGAACCTGCCATAAACAATCTTCCACTGGAAACATTTCATAGCTCTCTTACCGTTCACAGTGACCAAAACCCTTTCCCACTTACTTATTCGTATCAATACCAGTAACTTGTAACATTCCTTGTTTTGCAGAACCCAGCAGCTTTTTTACACTGACGATGCACCTGCCATAACAACGTCCACTGGAAGACAGTTTTTCCATAGCTTTTACCGTTCTCACTCAAGATGACAAAACCCTTTCCCAACTCTACTTTATGGATATCATATCCCAGTAACTTGTAACAATTCCTTGTTGTTGAGAAACTCATCCAGCTTTGTTATACTGTACCAATGAACCTGCCAAAACAACGTCCACTGGAAGACAGTTCCATAGCTTTAACGTTCCACAGTACAAACCCCTTTCTCCAACTCTACTTTATGTATCAATACAGTACTTTAACATTCCTTGTTTGGCCGAAACCCATCCAGCTTTTATTAAAGCTGACCAGAACCTGCCCTAACAACGGTCCACTGGAAGGACAGTTCCATAGCTGTACCGTTCTCACAGTGGAAAACCTTTCCCAACCTACTTTATGTATCAATACAGTAACTTGTAACATTCCTTGTTTGTAGAAAACTCATCATCTTTGTTATTAAAAACGACCAATGAACCGTGCATAACAAGTCCACTGAGACAGTTTCCATAGCTTTACCGTTCTCAACACAGTGAACAAACCCTTTCCCCAACTCTACTTTATGTATATACGTAACTTGTCAACATCCTTGTTTGTAGAACTCATCCTCAGTCTTTTATTAAACTGACCAATGAACCGCCATAAACACGTCCACGGAAGACAGTTTCCTAGCGTTATACCCGTTCTCCACAGTGACAAACTCTTCCCAACTCTACTTTATGTATCAATACCATTAATTTGTAACATTCTTGTTGGTAGGAAACTCATCCAGCTTTTTATTCAACTGAACAATGAACCTGCCATACACGTACACGGAAGGCAGTTCCATAGCTTTACCAGTTGCACAGTGACAAAACCCTTTCCCAACTCTACTGTTATGTATCAATACCAGTAAACTTGTAACATTCCTTGTTTGTTAGAAACTCATCACAGCCTTCTTTTAAAAACTGACCAATGAACCTGCCATAACAACGTACACTGGACAGACAGTTCCATAGCTTTTACCGTTCTCACAAGTGACAACACCCTTTCCCAACGTCTACTTTATTATCAATACAGTAACTTGTTTACATTCATTGTTTGTAGAAACTCATCCAGCTTGTTATTAAACTGACCAATGAAACCCGTCCATAACAACGTCCACTGAAAGCAGTTCATAGCTTTAATACCGTTTCTAACACCGTGAAAACCCTTTCCCAACCCTACTTTAGTAATTCAATACCAGTAACTTGTAACATCCCTGTTTGCAGGAAACTCAATCCAGCGTTTTATTAAAAACACCAAATGGACCTGCCATAACAACGTCCACGGAAGGACAGTTCCATAGCTTTACCGTTCTCACAGTGACAAACCCTTTCCCCACGTTACTTTATGTATCAATACCTAACTTGTAACATTCCTTGTTTGTAGAAACTATACAGCTTATTTATAAACTGACCCAATGAACTGCCATAACAACGTCCACTGGAAGACAGTTTCCATAGCTTTTTACCGTTCTCCACCGTGGACACACCCTTTTCCACTCTAACTTATGTATGTATCATACAAGTAACTTGTAAACCTTCCTTGTTTTGTAGAAACTCATCCACTTTTTATTAACACTGACATGTAACCTGCATAACACGTCCACTGGACGGCCAGTTCCATAGCTTTACCGTTCTCACAGTGACAAAACCCTTTCCCAACTCTACTTTATGTAATCAATACCAGTAACTTGTAACATTCCTGTGTTTGTAGAAACCATCCAGCTTTTTATAAACTGACCATGACCTGCCATAACAACGCCACTGGAAGACAGTTCCATAGCTTTTACCGTTCTCCACAGGCAAACCCTTCCCCAACTCAAACTTATGTATCAATACCCCATTAAACCTTGTAAACATTCCGTTGTTGTGATAGAAACTCATCCAGCTTTTATTAAACTGACCAATGAAACTTCCATAACAACGTACCACTGAAAGACAGTTCCATAGTCTTTACCGTTCTCACAGTGACAAACCCTTTCCCACTCTACTTTAAGTATCAAACCAGTAAACTTGTAACATTCCTTGTTTGTAGAAACTCATCCAGCTTTTATTAAACACCATTGAACCTGGCCATAAAACGTCCACTGAGACAGGTCCATAGCTTGGTAACCGTTCTCCACAGTGACAAACCCTTTCCCAACTCTACTTTATGTATCAATACCAGTAACTAACTGAACATTTCCCCCCCCCCCCTTTGTTTTGCAGAAACTCATCCAGCTTTTTATCAAACTGACCAATGGGACCTGCCATAAAAACAACGTCCACTGGAAGGACAGTTCATAGCTTCGTTACACCGTTCTCACAGTGACAAACCCTTTCCAACTCTCTTTATTGTATCAATACCAGTAACTTGTAACATTCTTGTTTGCAGAAACTCATCCAGCCTTTTTTAAACTGACCAAATGACCTGCATAACACGTCACTGGAAGACAGTTCCATAGCTTTAAATATTAACCGTTCCTACGTGACAAACCCTTTCCCAACTTCCTACTTTATATTCAATACAGTACTTGTAACATTCCTTGTTTGAGAAAACTCATCCAGCTGTTTATTAAACTGACAAGAACACTGCCTAACAAACGTCCACTGGAAACAGTTCCATAGCTTTATACCGTTTCTCACATGACAAACCCGTTCCAACTCTACTTCATGTTCAATCCCAGTAACTTGTAACATTCCGTTGTTTGTAGAAACAATCCAGCTTGTATTATAAATGACCAATGAACCGCCATAACACATCCACTGGAAGACAGTTCCAAGCTTTTACCGTTCTCACAGGGACAAACCTCCTTCCCAACTCTACTTTATGTATCAATACCAGTAACTTGGAACATTACCTTGTTGTAGAAACTCATCAGCTTTTTATTTTAAACTGACCATGAACCTGCCATGAACAAAGTCCAACGGAAGTACAGGTTCCATAGCTTACCATTCTCACAGTGAAATGTTCCGAACTACTGTAAATTTTTTTCCCATCAAGTCTTAAAGGAGACGTCCCGAATGTCCTCTTGAACATGTATGTTATTGGCGAACAATGCACCATTCAACATCATTAGAGCTTCCATAAATATATCATATTTTATGAGAATAGTCAACCAGACACATTGGCTCTTCAGTACAGTTGAGTACGCAATACCAATGTCATTATCTTCTTGATTTTAAAAGAGCATGTCCACCCCAAATACAAGAATAAAATCTATACTTACCTTCCACACCCCCAAACCATGAAATTGTACTTTCTACCTCCCCTCATCCCTTGAAGCCCATAATCCTTACTTTCTTATGCTCTTTCCCCTCCCTGGTCTCTGCTTTTTCTGTAAAGCTCAAGGAGTTTTTCAGAAATATTAGACAGAGGCACAGAGGACTGAGGGGTCTGATGATCTCGCACGCACAACTGAAATGCGTCAAATCCATCTCACAGAGAGGCCGGTTTTCTTTGAGGCAGTCCCTAAATAGATTGTCCTCTCGCTTGTATAAACCAAGAAGTGAGGAGGGAATGTTTGTGGCTACAGTTGCCTTAATAATTACTTTTCCTCCGCGTATCATGCTGTCTCCGTGTTACTCATTGCCTTTTTCCTAAACCTCTCATAGCCGCTATTGTTTAATCTTAACACTTTATTCTAGTTTCTGGGTAATGGAGGGGTTTGCAGGTACGTACTGAGATTTCAGTAGTATATAAAGGATCAAGGTGTGCGGGGGTTACACATGTGTGATATATGTCTTTGTTTGCTGTGTTTTTCAGATGGTGTGTATTCTTTAATTCCTCTGGTTCTCTTGTTATCTTTATTGTTAATGTAAGAGAGTATCCTAGGACCCCACCAGGGGTGCCCTGACCATGAAGCAAATGAAACACTTGCTCAGGGCGTGACCTGGGGAGCAATTAAAAGGTTGCAGTTAAAAAAATCCTCCTTCCTGCAATAGTGCATTTCAGCAGCAGTCCACCAATCAGGGTTACCACAGCCCTCCAGTCCACCAACTTAGTGTACACAGCCCTCCAGTCCACCAGTTGTTACACAGCCCTCCAGTCCACCAATCAGTGTTACAACGCCCTCCAGTCAGTTGTTCGTCAGCCAAGCAACCCACCTCCCACAACCGCTGACCCCAGGCGTTAGGATTGGATGGTGGAAAAGTCCGCAGATTGCAAATACTAATATCTGCACAACAGCTCATGAACCACATCATCATTAGTAACTACGATTACTGTGTTCATCAGGTAAAATCACCAGAGCGCCAAAAAAGAAACATTAGCATATGATAATGGAGAGAATACAGCAGAAGTTTCCAGAACACCAGTCTAAATGTCATTTGCTGTATACAGGATTCCTGCTAATTGTAAATAATCAGCTTACAAAAAGGTCAGCCATGTCCTATGTATGGAAAATATTCCCATAAATTCAATTACAAAACAGCCTACATAGGGCTACAAGTAAACACCATATAATACAGGCCGAGGGTTTGGTTATGATACCTTCAGTTCCCAATCGTGAACTGGACCAAAGGATGTTTAATGAATTATTTTTCCAGTTGAGAAGATTGGAAAGCCAAATAACTTCCAGATTTCTCTTGCTTTTCATTTACCCCACCTTGTTTTTGGACTGTATCTCTTTTCCTCCCAGTTTCCGATGGTGACGATGTACTCGACCAATGGCAAATGTGGTACACAAACCAAAGGCGACTTGGTAAACCACCAATGGCGACTGTGGTACACCAACCCAATGGCGACTGTGGTTAAACGGCGACCAATGGTGACTGCTGTACACCGACCACATGGCGAGTGTGGTTACCACACGACCAATGGCGACTGTGGTACAACCGACCAATGGCGACTGTTTAAAACCGACCAATCAGGCGATTGTGTGTACATCGGCCGCACCAATGGAGACTGTTGTACACCGAACGATGGCACAATGTTGTACACCAACCAAGGGTGACTGTTTTAACACTGACCAATGTCTGTTATAACCGACCAATGGCTAATGTGGTACATGAACCAATGGTGCACTGTAGGTAACTGACGCAATGGTGACTTTTCTACACTGACCAATGGCAAATTGGTGGTAACAACCAACCAATGGCGCGCTGTGGTACACCGAACCAATGGCGACTTTTCTACACCGACAATGGCAAAATGTTGTAACACCAATCACAGGGGTGACTGTTGTACACCGACCAATGGTGACTGTTTATACACCGACCATGGCAAATGTTGTCCGAATGACGGGACAAAAACGAATTCACGAAATGGGGGCTTTGAATGACTGTACGTAACACGATAAGGTTGTTGAACACTACTTCATGGTGCACCATGCGTGACTGCTGACACTGACCAATGGTGACTGTTGAACCTGACCAATTGGTGTAACCTCCTGGTCTGTCGAACACTGACCAATGGGTGACTGTCGAACCCCCCCACCTGAACAATGGTGACTGTCGAACACTGACCAATGGTGACTGTTGAAACACTGCCAATGTGAACTGTTGAACACTGACCAAGGTGATGTCGACTGACCATGACGCTGAACACTGCACCAATGGTGGGACTGTCGAATCACGCCAGGCTGACGTGAATTGAACATACAATGGTGGGACTGTTGAACACTGACCAATGGTGACTGTTCGAACAGCCAATGGACCGCAACTGAAAGGTGTACGTGCTACATGGAATGGCCGGACATGGATTGACACTATATGGTGATGTCGAACACTGACCAATGGTGGACTGTTGAACACTGATCATGACGTGACTGCCTGGTGACTCAACACTGACCAATGGTGACTTCGACCAACACTGACCAATGGTGAACTGTCGAAACACTGACCAATGGTGACGTGTTCGAACACTGACCAATGGTGACGGTTGAACACTGACCAATGGTGGACTTTTGAACACTGATCCATGATGTGAACATGATCACGGTGCGTGAACACTGACCAATGGTGATGTCGAACACGTACCAAGGTGACGAGTCGAACACTGACCAATGGTTGGACTTCGAACCTGACCAATGGACTGTGAACACTGACAATGGTGACTGTTGTAAGCAGACGGATTACCTTGTTTGCTTTTTCACTAATAATCTCATTAACAGGGGAGGGAAAGGCAACGCGGATGATGGGAAGAAGACAAACAAAAAAACTGAATACATTGGTTTTTAAACAACGAAACAATGTATCTCACTTGTTAATAATCCTGACTATAACACACCCGATACAGTTCCCTTATACTCTTATATATATTATGTACAGATTACTTTCCACTTTTGTGATCTCTTTTCCTTCTATGACCACTTTAAGTCCCAGTGTACTTCTGAAATCATAAAAATTGCTTGTAAACATTGAATTATTTTTAGTCTTCTACATCTCACCTAATATACCGTGTCTTATTTATAGAAACCAGTTCTTTACAACATTCCCCTTCGACCGGTTAACAGAAAAGAGATCTTCCCAGTTTTCTTTGTAAGCCACGGCACAATCAATCGATTCAATTCCCACCAACCATCTCATTCGCAATAAACCCCACGACCCCCCCTAAGATTCCTGGACCAATCTCTTATTTTAGGATCCCCCAGTTGCATTGTTCTCCGGGGGGGGGGGTGGTTTTTTTTAGTTGAGATGTTTGGCGGAACTAATCGATGTCAATTGCAGGCCAACGATAGACAGGTGATAACATTCAGAACTTACTTAGCCATAGTGGGACAATCAAGACAGGGAAGAGAAGTACAATTTTCTCACGCAGGTTTCTTCAATGGGTCATCCCTTAAAGAAAATAAAGTTTTACGTGCTGGTCGCCATTCTCCAGGGAGAAAAGCCCTACTTGTTTGTAGGTAACGCTCATATGAACACTGTGCAACTGATGTCTGTGGACTGAGCCATTTACTGGACCCACCCATGGTAGTGTACCTCCTTGGAAATGGGACTTTGCGATTTTACAAGTATTTTTGGAGCAAGTTGCCTTTAATTTTCTGAGTTCAGTAATTCTGTGTATTCTGTTCCTTAACTTCTTTTAATTTAAAAACAATCTGCTGTTCAATCCTTAAATATTTCCTTTAGATCTGCTGCAAGACTGTATAGTCACTTCCAGCATACGCAGGCGCTTTATGGCAGGACAACTTGCGTTAATTCCTTTACATCTAAAGAAATACAGATCCTAAAACAAATGTATTACTTCATTTCTAAACAAACTTAAAAAAAGTTACATTGGAAAGTTCTAAAATCTATACTTCTTCCCTCACCCGTGAGTCACATTGCTCAGTGCCGCTTATTTTATTATGCCAACTGCTACTGTTGGCTACAATAACTACAATTCAAGCACTTTCAGTGCAATGTATCTACAGCTGCTTGACTTTCTGTCTAAAAGTCCCATTAACCCGTTTTGACAGTGATTATCCAGGGACTAATGGGCATTGTACATTTTGTAAAAGGCGGATGGAATGCCAAATGAACCAATGTGAGGGATAAATACCATTAATAGCTTGGCACTTCAGAAATGACTTGACCAGCCCAGAGTACCAAGTACCTATGGCTAGCGGTGCCCTTGCCCCTCTCTCCTCTATCCTATTGGATCTAACTTTAAATGAAAGGAAATAACACTTTTCTTTTATCTTATGTATCTTTATATCTGATCAGAGTAAAAGAAGGCATCAAAGTGAAAAAGTTGAATTTATCGTGAAACTCTTAAACATTAATCATAAACCCGACAATGCGATGGGTTCCTGTCAGTCCACTAGAGGGAACTAAAGTTTAAACCTGTCACGGGGGAACGTTCCTCGTTCACTTGGTTCTCTGTGGCCTGTTTGATGGAAGTTCTGATATTTAACGAGCATGCTCTGATTGGTCTTGTTTTATGACAATCCAATGGGCAGAGGCTCTGGAGGAAGGGGGGAAATTAAACGTCACTTTCAGAGTTAGTGAATGGTAGTTTTCCATGCTATCAACTTGGTGATGTTTGGTGAGGTTGAGGAGCGGAGACTTTGATCTTGAGACAGTTCAAATTGCATTTGTCCATTATATAGGTGGATAATGTAATCCCCTATGTAAATTATAAGGTATTAGAAGTCACTGAGGAGTTCTGTGTCCATATAAATGTACAAAGACACAGACTGAGTTATACAGGGAACTCTGGGTACCACTCAATGTATAAAGGGATAATGTATCCCTACTGTAAATTATAAGGATATTAGAAGTCACTGAGGAGTTTATGTGTCCATATAAAGGTACAAGACCAGACTGAGTTATATAGGAACTCTGGGTACCACTCATGTATTATAAGGGATAATGTATCCTTCTGTAAATTATAAGGATATTAGAAATCCTGAGGAGTTCTGTGTCTATATAAAGGTACAGGTACACAGACTGAGTTATACAGGGAACTCTGGGTAACCACTCATTATAAGGGATAACGTATCCCCTACTGTAAAATTATAATGTATTAGAAGTCACTGAGGAGTTCTGTGTCCTTAAAGTACAAGGAGACAGACTGAGTTACACAGGGACTCTGGTACCATCATGTATTATAAGGGATAATGTATCCCCTACTGTAAATTATAAGGATATAGAAGTCACTGAGGAGTTATGTGTCCATATAAAGGTACAAGGACACAGACTAAGTTATACAAGGGAAACTCTGGGTACCACCATGTATTATAAGGGATAATGTACCCCTACTGTAAAATGATAAGGATAATGAGAAGTCACTGACGAGTTGTGTGTCTATAGAAAAGTACAAGGATAGGACTGAGTTATACAGGGAACTCTGGGTACCACTCATGTATTATAAGGGAAATGCATCCCCTACTGTAAATTATGAGGATATTGAAGTCACTGAGGAGTTCTGTGTCTTATAAAGGTACAAGGACACAGACTGCGTTAACAGGGCTCTGGGTACCACTCATGTATTATAAGGGATAATGCATCCCCTACTGTAAATTATAAGGATATTAGAAGTCACTGAGGAGTTCTGTGTCCATATAAGGTACAAGGACACAGACTGAGTTTATAAAGGGAACTCGGGTACCACTAATGTATTAAAGGGATAATTCTTCCCCTACTGAATTATAAGGATATTAGAAGTTACTGAGGAGTTCTGTGTCTTATAAAGGTCACAAGGACACAGACTGGTATACAGGAACTCTGGGTACCACTCATGTATATAAGGGATAATGTATCCCTACTGTAAATTAAAGGATATTAAGCCACTGAGGAGTTCGGTGTCATATAAAGGTACAAGGATACAGACTGAGTTACCAGGGAACTCTGGGTACCACTCATGTATTAAAGGATAATGTATCCTTACTGTAAATTATAAGTATTAGAAAGTCACTGAGGAGTTTATTGGTCATATAAATACAAGGACACAGACTGAGTTATACAGGGAACTCTGGGTACCACCTCATGTATTATAAAGGGATAATGTATCCCTACTGTAAATTATAAGGATATTAGAAGTCACTGAGGAGTTCTGTGTCTATATAAAGGTACAAGACACAGACTGAGTTATACAGGGAACTCTGGGTACCACTCATGTTTAAGGATAATGTATCCCCTACTGTAAATTATAAGGATATTAGAAGCCACTGAGGAGTTCGGTGTCTATATAAAGGTACAAGGATACAGACTGAGTTACACGGGAACTCTGGGACCACTCATGTATTATAAGGGATATGTATCCCTACTGTAAATTATAGGATATGAGAAGTCACGAGGAGTTCTGTGTCTATTAAAGGTACAAGGACTCAGACTGAGTTACACAGGGAACTCTGGGTACCACTGTATTATAAGGATAATGTATCCCCTACTGTAAATTATAAGGTATATTAGAAGTCACTGAGGATTTCCGTGTCTATATAAAGGTACAAGGACACAGACTGAGTTATACGGGAACTCTGGCTACCACTCATGTATTATAAGGGATAATGTATCCCCTACTGTAAATTATAAGGATATTAGAAGTCACTGAGGAGTTCTGTGTCTATTAAAGGTACAAAGGTACACAGACTGAGTTATACGGAACTCTGGGTACCACTCATGTATTATAAGGGATAATGTATCCTCCCCTACTGTAATATAAGGATATTAGAAGTCACTGAGGAGTTCTGTGTCCATGATAAAAGGTACAAGGACACAGACTGAGTTATACAGGGAACTCTGGGTACCACTAATGTATTATAAGGGATATGTATCCCCTACTGTAAATTATTAAGTAAGGAGATATTAGAAGGTCACTGAGAGTTTGTGCCATAATAGAAGGTACCAGGACACAGACTGATTATACCAGGAACTCTGGGTACCACTCAGTTTTATAAGGGAATGTATCCCTAACGTGTAACTTATAAGGGTATTAGAAGTCACTGAGGAGTTCTGTGTCAATATAAAGGTACACGACAGCTGATCAAGATCTGGGATCCTTTATGTTATACATTGATATTTATAGCTCGGGGACCACTATGTATATAAGGATTCGTATATAAGGTATCTCCTTTAACTGGTAAATTATAAGGGATATTAGAAGTCACTGAGGAGTTCTTGTCCATAATAAGGTACAAGGACACAGAACCTGAGTTATACAGGGAACTCTGGGATACCACTCAGTATTATAAGAGATATTATCCTCTACTGTAACATTATAGATATGTAGAAGTCATGAGGAGTTACTGTGTCCATATAAAGGTTACAAGGACACAGACGGTTACACAGGGGAACTCTGGGTACCACTCATGTATTATAAGAGAGTAATGTTATCCTCTTGTAAATTATAAGGATATTAGAAGTCACTGAGGGAGTGTCTGTGCTATATTAAAGGTACAAGGAACACAGGACTGAGTTATACAGGGGATCGTCGGTACCACTCATGTAGTATAGGGATTATGTATCCCCTACTAAATTATAAGGATCATTAGAAGTCACTGAGAGTTTCTGTGTTCTATATAAAGGTACAAGGCACAAGACTGGTTATACACGGAATCTAGGTACCCACGTCATGTATTATAAGGGATAATGTTGATCCCCTACTGTAATTATAAGGAAGTAGAAAGTCACTGAGGAGTGCTGTGTCCATATTAAAGGTACAAGGACACAGACTGAGTTACACAGGGAACTCTGGGTACCACTCTGTATTTATAAGAGAATAATTGTATCCTTACTCGTCAAATTATAAGGATATTAGAAGTCTAGGATCTGGATAGGTACGGACAGACTATAACTGAATGGTCACTCATTATCCGGATAAGCCTCTGTACATTAAGGATGATCACTAGGAGTCCATAACCACGCTGATTACAAGGGAACTCTGGGTCCCACTCATCGTATATAAGGGATCAGTATCTCCTACTGTAAATTATGGATATAGAAGTCACTGAGGAGTTCTGTGCCATACAAGTACCCGAACAGCTGAGTTGAGTATACGGGAACTCTGGGTACCACTCATGTTTTATCCGGGATATGTTCCCTACTGTAAAATTATAAGGATATTTGAAAGTCACTGATGAGTTTTTCTTTGCCATATAACGTTACAAGGACACAGACTGAGTTATACAGGCAACTCTGGGTACCACTCATGTATTATAATGGATAATTGTATCCCCTACTTTAAATATAAGATATTAGAAGTCACTGAGAGGTGACTATACTTCAAGACACACCCAATTATATGGATATTATTTATCACATGATCCCATTGGGATCCACTACAGGGTAGTTATAGTAAAACAAGTAGAGCTTTCTGATAGGTTGGAGCCGCACAGGGACACAGGCAGTTGTTTACTGTAAAATGAATCCCCGTAAAAATGCTTTGTGCTCTTTAAATAATGAACATGGCAAATAGAACATTTTCCACATTGTACAAAGGGAACAGCCTTTCACAGCGGTGCTCCTGCTTCCTTAAAGAGAATAAAGCACTTACGTAAACTAACATTAACCTTGAACACACCGGGTACAGCCTAAACCTTCACGTCTCGCTCGTGAATCCATTTCTGTAGAAGAAACATAAGAAGGACACGTTCCCTGTCTGTCAATGGATGAACATGAATCAATCAATGTCAGGGAGGAGAATCTACCCCGGAACTAAAACAGTCGCCCAGTGAGACCAGTAAACTGCAGCACCGTTCATTCAGCTTTTCATTGGTTCAGCTGTTCACAGCTCTTGCAGATTCGTAATTTCACATTCACACATTGAGTCAAGCAATATGGCAGCTCCAATCATGCATTCGCATTAACAGATATCGCTTTCCTTATCCAGTACATAGGTTGTTCTGCCATAACGGTCCTAATTCCGAGGGAAATGTGGTCTCCAACGAATGAAAGGCCAGTTTCCTACCTTTAAAAAACGAGTCATCAACCACCTCTCTATGGTGCTCCCCAGCCCAAGATATAAAGAAATGACTGACCAGAAAGTTAATGGGTGGAGGCTGAATGTGTGCCGCCGGCAAGCACAGCCTCAACTCCCTCAGTGTGTGAGGGAGACGGAAGTCCCTCCTCCTCTCTAATGTTTAAAGTCCTGACAGAGTAGTTAAGGGAATCTACAGCCCTTTCTTTCCCCTATTGGAAAACATAGTCCTCAGTCTGCCTAAAAAGGCTGTTTCTTCCAGAGGTTTTCTGTAGAGGGGAGTCTGAGTGGCCCACGGGCACCCGCGAGTGGGTGGTGGCTTATGCACCCCGCAATTTGGGCTGGGCTTGTGCCCCGCGTGTGGTGGGGCCACATGGGCCTGTAAGAGGAATGGGCCAAGGGGACCTGCAACTGGAGGGACCATGGGTCCATGAGTAGAGGGCAAGGGGGCTGCAAAGGGGAGGAGGAGACACAGGGCAGATTAACTAACATGATTTGAGAGCAGAAGCGGAAGTGCAGGGGACCTGGGTTGATGCTACTGCCATTATCACACACAAAATTTAAATATCTTCAAAATATCAAAATAAACAAGGAAATAAATTGCAAAAACTCTCAGGAGAGCAATTCCTATCAATTTACCTAAAGTCATTTTTGGACACAGTTCCCCTTTAATAAATACCACGGAGCAGTTCTCCTTTGTTTCTGTTCCAACATAAACATAAATAATAATAGACGTCAGCATAACTAAAATTGTCTAAAACAACAAGAGAATGTGTTGTGACATCTCCTTCTGCGCATGTGTTGACCCAACCACTCCATTATATTTTATGGTTTCTCCTTATAAATAAGAATGACGCCAGCAGCTCTGAGAGCGCTCGTTATGCACTTTACAGGAACTCGTCTCACGGAATCCATATTTCCCACAATTCCGCAGCCAAAGTCTGCAAACAATGTTCCAAGAGAATGCAACATTGTATTTATTGTCATATATTGCATTACTCCTATCACACTGACTAATAGGTTTATCTATTCAACAGGTGGGTCCTGCCCTAAGAGCTCACACTCCTAACAGGCTCATTTACTCGCTATCGCTCTGGTAAATGTCCTGAACACGATTCAATATAGCGATTGCGAATGTGGGTAAACCCAAAAAGGATTTACTCACTGCGAGATTTTAATGCAGCTATTAGCTATGTTAAAATCCAGCGCGTAACCCTGTGCATCCAACACTAATATGGAGTTAAATTTGCTCTAATAGGTATAAACTGGTTAGCACGACTTACTCCATAAATTTGCCCAGCGCCTCTGGGTAAATCAGCCCCTAAGTCCCTACTCATGGTTGTGGTTAAAATCCAATACAAGCATAACATACAAACCAGGGAGTAGCCGAGGGAGGGTTAGTACTTTGTCAGTAATGAATCCCTGCAGTTGCTGCCCCTTCCTCTAGCTCAATGAGTTCAACATGCTCAGTGTGATTCACGCCTGGGAGAGAGGAACTCTCCAAGCATTTGGTGATTGTGACGATACGGGTTTGGGACATGTTACCAGAAGCAGAGGAGGCATGTGGACACGCGTTTTAGGATATAAAGGTACAAGGACACAGACTGAGTTATACAGGGAACTCTGGGTACCACTCATGTATTATAAGGGATAATGTATCCCCTACTGTAAATTATAAGGATATTAGAAGTCACTGAGAAGGTGACTATACTTCAAGGACACACACCAATTATATGGATATTATTTATCACATGATCCCATTGGGATCCACTACAGGGGTAGGTTATAGTAAAACAAGTAGAGCTTTCTGATAGGTTGGAGCCGCACAGGGACACAGGCAGTTGTTACTGTAAAATGAATCCCCGTAAAATGCTTTGTGCTCTTTAAATAATGAACATGGCAAATAGACATTTTCCACATTGTACAAAGGGAACAGCCTTTCACAGCGGTGCTCCTGCATTCCTTAAAAGAGAAATAAAGCACTTACGTAAACTAACATTAACCTATGGAACACACCGGGTACAGCCTAAACCTTCACGTCTCGCTCGTGAAATCCATTTCTGTAGGAAGAACAGTAAGAAAGGACACGTTCCCTGTCTGTCAATGGATGAAACATGAATCAATCAATGTCAGGGAGGAGAATCTACCCTCGGAACTAAAAGACAGTCGCCCAGTGAGACCAGTAAACTGCAGGCACCGTTCATTCAGCTTTTCATTGGTTCAGCTGTTCACAGCTCAGTGCAGAATTCGATTTCACATTCACATTGAGCAAAGCAATATGGCAGCTCCAATCATTGCATTGCATTAACAGATATCGCTTTCCTTATCCAGTACATAGGTTGTTCTGCCATAACGGTCTAATTCCGAGGGGAAATGTGGTCTCCAAACGAATGAAAGGCCAGTTTCCTACCTTTAAAACGAGTCATCAACCACCTCTCTATGTGCTCCACAGCCCAAGATATAAAGAAATGACTGACCAGAAAGTTAATGGGTGGGAGGCTGACATGTGTGCCGCCGGCAAGCACAGCCTCAGACTCCCTCAGTGTGTGAGGGAGACAGGAAGTCCCTCCTCCTCTCTAATGTGTAAAGTCCTGACAGAGTAGGTAAGGGAATCTACAGCCCTTCTTTCCCACTATGTGAAAACATAGTCCTCAGTCTGCCTAAAAAGGCTGTTTCCAGAGAGTTTTCTGTAGAGGGGAGTCTGAGTGGCCCACGGCACCCGCGAGTGGGTGTGGCTTATGCACCCGCAATTGGGCTGGGCTTGTGCCCCCGCGAGTGGGTGGGGCCACATGGGCCTGTAAGAGAATGGGCCAAGGGGGACCTGCAACTGGAGGGACCATGGGGTCCATGAGTAGGAGGGACAAGGGGGGCTGCAAAGGGGAGGAGGAGACACAGGGCAGATTAACTAACATGATTTGAGAGCAGGAAGCAGGAAGTGCAGGGGACCTGGTGATGCTACTGCCATATCACACACAAAAATTTAAATATCTTCAAAAATATGCAAAATAAACAATGGAAATAAATTGCAAAAACTCTCAGGAGAGCAATTCCTATCAATTTACCTAAAGTCATTTTTGGACCACAGTTCCCCTTTAATAAATACCACGGGAGCAGTTCTCCTTTGTTTCTGGTTCCAAATAAACATAAATAATAATAGACGTCAGCATAACTAGAAATTGTCTAAAAACAAACAAGAGAAATGTGTTGTGACATCTCCTTCAGCGCAGGTGTTGACACCAACTCCATTATATTTTATGGTTTCTCCTTATAAATAATGAATGACGCCAGCAGCTCTGAGAGCGCTCGTTATGCACTTTACAGGAACTCGTCTCACGGAATCCATATTTCCCACAATTCCGCAGCCAAAGTCTGCAAACAATGTTACCAAGAGAATGCAACATTGTATTTATTGTCATATATTGCATTACTCCTATCACACTGAACTAATAGGTTTATCTATTCACATTGGGTCCTGCCCTAAGAGCTCACACTCTAACAGGCTCATTTACTCGCTATCGCTCTGGGTAAATGTCCTGAACACGATTCAATATAGCGATTGCGAATGTGGGTAAAACCCAAAAAAGGATTTACTCACTGCGAGATTTTAATGGCAGCTATTAGCTAATGTTAAAATCCAGCGCGTAACCCGTGCATCCAACACTAATATGGAGTTAAATTTGCTCTAATAGGTAGTAAACTGGTTAGCACGACTTTAACTCCATAAATTTGCCCAGCGCCTCTGGGTAAATCAGCCCCTAAGTCCCTAATCATGGTTGTGGGTAAAATCAATACAAGCATAACATACAAACCAGGGAGGTAGCCGAGGGAGGGTTAGTTAAATCTGTCAGTACAGAAATCCCTGCAGTTGCTGCCCCTTCCTCTAGCTCAATGAGTTCAGACATGCTCAGTGTGATTCACCCTGGGAGAGAGGAACTCTCCAAGCATTTGGTGATTGTGACAGATACGGGTTTGGGACATGTTACCAGAAGCAGAGGAGGCATGTGGACACGCGTTTTAGGCTGCGGATTCTATTGGCTTGATTTCTTTCCAGGAACTTACTATTTATCTTAAGAAATCCAACATGGCACACAAGGGAATTTTCAGGATTAAGCGAGATCGATGCTGGAAGGTTTTATCTGGTGCCCGCCCTGTGAGTTACCCAAAGCCTTTATAGCTAGAATGGTGTGAACTGCAGGTGTTAAAATGCTCATAAAATTCATTAACAGGAAAGTAGTAAATTTCACCGGAAAGCTGTTAATGACGAAATCGCTGAGTCGATAAAAAAACTAATTTTAGCACCGAAATGCAGAAGAAACTTGCCAAGTCGTGACATAATTACCCAGCGTTTTCTGCATATAGAAACGTTAAATGGATTTGTCGTGTTTTCACCCTCGTTCGAGATCCCTGATCACTGCAAGTGGCTTATCCCACACAGAAATCATCTCAACTAGGAAAAAACTATCAAGGGCAATTATACTCACCTCCCTCTCGCTCATCTTCCTCTATAGCTGCATAGTACCCTAGGTGACCCTAAAGTCCTCGCCCCTGGGTACTTTACCTAACAGCTGTACTTGATTACATTTTTGGCCTCTTCCGCAATCTGCGATGTTCCCAAAAGGAAGATACGCTCTGCAAAGAAGGATATCTTATCACTGGCTACATCGCCGACTGTCACTGACAGAGGCAGAGGGGTGGAACTGACTGAGGAGCCAAGGGAAAGAGTAAGCATAAGGCTGTTAGGTATAGTACCCAGGGGTGAGTAATTAGCGATTTAGGTCACCCAGCCATGTGGCTGAAAAGACAACAATCTAAGGTTCTAGCTGCTGCTAAGTACATCTCCCTCGATTGCTGCCTTTATGGAGACTATAGACCAGAGATGTGAAAGTTGTGGTCCTCCAGATGTTTTGAAAACTACACCTCCCAGCATTCTCTGTCTGCTGCCAGGACATGCTGGGAGCTGTAGTTTGTACAACATCTGAGGGGCCACAGCACAACAAACTTCTCCCGGAGGCCAGATAGGAGGCAGAGTCCTATATGGACTCTGCTATCCTCCTGGTGGGCAGTTTTTGGGACTTTGGGGGGGGGACTACAGGAGAACCATATGGAGCTGGGATGTGAGGTAAGGCTTACACTACACTACATGGTGGGGCCATTAGTGGGGGGGGGGTTATAGTTTTGGGGGTGGACATGTCATTTAAGACTTAAAGTTGGGAAAAACAGGAAGCATTCAAGTAGGAAGAAATGGTGCCAACCCATACATCCTTTCTCAAGGACGTATGAGTACGAAACACAAAGCGTACATGTTTAGAATAGACCAGCACAGATCTGATCTGTGCCGTTTGTATATGTTCCACTACACATACACTGAAAACTGTAGATATTGCGATGGAATGGAAGGCTAGGTAGAACATATTTCCTCTTCAGCTTGTGCACCAGTTTCCCAGGCAAGACAGGAAGTACCCACACAGACATAAAACAAAATTGGCATTTGAGAGTCAAATGGTGGCTATGAATGTAGACAGAGGCTGATCATGTGATTAAAAACAGGTCACATGCTACAAGCTGCTGACATTTTTAAGGGTTCATGACAACATAGTAGATTATTATCCTGCACACAACATAGTAGATTATTACCCTGTACCCAACTCAGGAGGTTATTACCCTGTAACCAACATAGTAGATTATTACCCTTTACCCAATTTAGTAGATTATAACCCTGTACCCAACATAAAAAAAGTATTGCCTGTACCAACACAGGAGATTATTACCCTGTACCCAACATAAAAGATTATTACCTGTACCAACACAAGAGATTATTACCCTGTACCAACACAAGAGATTATTACCCTGTACCAACACAAGAGATTATTACCCTGTACCAACACAAGAGATTATTACCCTGTACCAACACAAGAGATTATTACCCTGTACCAACACAAGAGATTATTCCCCTGTACCAACACAGGATTATGACCACTGTACCAACACAAGAGATTATTACCCTGTACCAACACAGAGATTATTACCCTGTACCAACACAAGAGATTATTACCCTGTACCCAACGGGATGATTCACCTTTTCCAACACAGGAATTATTACCCTTAACAACACTCAAGATTATTACCCTTTACTACCACAGAGATTATTACCCTGTACCAACAACAAGAGATTATTACCCCCCTGTACCAACACAGAGATTATTACCCTGTACCAACACAGAGATGATTACCTTACCCTACACCAGAGATTATTACCCTGTACCAACACAGAGATTATTACCCTGTACTAACACAGAGATTATTACCCTGTAACTTACCAACACAAGAGATTATTACCCTGTCCCAACACAGGAGATTATTACCCTGTACCAACACAAGAGATTATTACCCTGTACTAACACAGGAGATTATTACCCTGTACCAACACAAGAGATTATTACCCTGTACTAACAAAGGAGATTATTACCCTGTACCAACACATAGATTATTACCTGCACAAACACACAAGAGATTATTACCCTGTACCCAACCATGAGATTATTACCCTGTACCCAACAGGGATGATTTAACCTTTTCCACCACAGGAAATTATTAGCCCTTTTCCCAACACACAGAGATTATACCCTGTCTAACACAGGAGATTATTACCCTGTACCACACAAGAGTACCCTACAACATTACTGTACCCGATTATTAAAGAACTAGAGATTATTACCCTGTACCAACACAAGAGATTATTACCCTGTACCAACACAGGAGATTATTACCCTGTACCAACACAAGAGATTATTACCCTGTACAAACAGGAGATTATTACCCTGTACACAACACAAGAGATTATTACCCTGTACTAACCACGAGATTATTACCCTGTACAAACAAGAGATATTACCCTGTACCAACACAGAGATTATTACCCTGTACCAACACAAGAGATTATTACCCTGTACTAACACAGGAGATATTACCCTGTACCAACACAAGAGATTATTACCCTGTACCAACACAGGAGATTATTACCCTGTACCAACACAAGAGATTATACCCTGCACCAACACAAGAGATTATTACCCTGTACCCAACACTGAGATGAGTATTACCCTGTACCCAACAGGGATGATTAACCTTTTCCAAACACAGGAAATTATTACCCTTTAACAACACTCAAGATATTTACCTTGTACTAACACAGAGATATTACCCTGTACCAACACACAGAGATATTACCCTGTACTAACACAGGAGATTATTACCCTGTACCACACAGAGATTTACACTGTACCAACAAAGAGATTATTACCCTGTACTAACACAGGAGATTATTACCCGTACAAACAAAGAGATTATTACCCGTACTTAACACGGAGTTATTACCTGTACCACACAGAGATATTACCCTGTACCAACACAAGAGATTATTACCTGTACCAACACATGAGATATTACCCGTACCCAGGTAAAGGGAGATTAACTTTTCCAACACAGGAAATTATTACCCTTACACAACACCACAAGATTATTACCCTGTACTAACACAGGAGATTATACCTGTACCAACACAGGAGATTATTACCCTGTACCAACACAAGAGATTATTACCCTGTACCAACACAGGAGATTATTACCCTGTACCAACACAAGAGATTATTACCCTGTACTAACACAGGAGATTATTACCCTGTACCAACACAAGAGATTATTACCCTGTACTAACACAGGAGATTATTACCCTGTACCAACACAAGAGATTATTACCCTGCACCAACACAAGAGATTATTACCCTGTACCCAACTCATGAGATTATTACCCTGTACCCAACAGGGATGATTAACCTTTTCCAACACAGGAAATTATTACCCTTTACACAACACACAAGATTATTACCCTGTACTAACACAGGAGATTATTACCCTGTAACCACACAAGAGATTATTACCCTGTACCAACACAGGAGATTATACCCTGTACCACACAAGAGATTATAACCCTGTACCAACACAGAGATTATTACCTGTACTAACACAGGAGATTATTACCCTGTAGGCCAACACAGAGATTATTACCCCTGTACTAACACAGGAGATTATTACCCTGTACACACAAGAGATATTACCCTGTAACCACACAAGAGATTAATTACCCTGTACCAACACTGAGATTATTCCCTGTACCCAACAGGGATGATTAACCTTCCACACAGGAATTATTACCCTTACACAACACACCAAGATTATTACCTGTACTAACACAGGAGATTATTACCCTGTAACCAACACAGGAATTATTACCGTACCAACACAAGAGATTATTACCCTGTACTAATCACAGGAGATTATTACCCTGTACCAACACAGGAGATTATTACCCTGTACCACACACAGGAGATTATTACCCTGTACCACACAGGATAATTATTACCTGTTCCAACACAGGAGATTATTACCCTGTTACTCAACAAGGAGTTAGTTTCCCTAATATCAACAGAATAGATTATTACCCTGTACCAACACAGGAGATTATTACCCTGTACCAACACAAGAGATTATTACCCTGTACCAACACAGGAGATTATTATCCTGTACCAACAGAAGAGATTATTACCCTGTACCAACACAGGAGATTATTACCCTATACCAACACAGGAGATTATTACCCTATACCAACAGAAGAGATTATTACCCTGTACTAACACAGGAGATTATTATCCTGTACCAACAGAAGAGATTATTACCCTGTACCAACACAGGAGATTATTAACCTATACCAACACAGGAGATTATTACCCTGTACCAACACAGGAGATTGTATGAACCTGTACACCAACACAGGAAGATTAGTTGCCTATATCAAACAGAAAGATTATTGACTCTTGTAGCACGTACAAGCGAGACATTATTACCTGCTGTACCGAACATCAGAGATTATTACCACCACTATACCAACACAGAGAGTTATACTTGGCTGTCCCACAGCAGATTATCTATTTCCGCTATAGCCCGAGAACACACCAGATTCTTACCAGATCTTTACCGAACACAGTAGATTATGTACCGGCTGTAGACCCAAACACACAACTATACCCTGTACCAATACAGGGATATTTATTACCCTGTACCGACCAACACAGGAGATTATTACCTCTGTCCAACACAGGAGATTATTACCCTGTACCAAACCAGAAGAGATTATTACCCTGTACCAACACCAGAGTATTATACCCGTGTTACCAACACAGAGATACTTATCCTGTACCTAACAAGGAAAGATTTACCCCGTACCAACACAAGGATTATTACCACTGTACAACACCAGGAGATTTATTTACCCTTACCAACACACAGATATTATTACGCTGTCTAACACAGGAGATTATTATCCTGTACCAACAGAAGAGATTATTACCCTGTACCAACACAGGATATTATTATCCTGTACCAACAGAAGAGATTATTACCCTGTACCAACACAGAAGATTATTAACCTATACCAACACAGGAGATTATTACCCTGTACCAACAGAAGAGATTATTACCCTGTACCAACACAGGAGATTATTACCCTGTACCAACAAAGGAGATTATTACCCTACACCAACACAGGAGATTATTACCCTATACCAACAGAAGAGATTATTACCCTGTACCAACACAGGAGATTATTACCCTGTACCAACACAGGAGATTATTACCCTGTACCAACACAGGAGATTATTATCCTGAACCAACAGAAGAGATTATTACCCTGTACCAACAGAAGAGATTATTACCCTGTACCAACACAGGAGATTATTATCCTGTAACAACAGAAGAGATTATTACCCTATACCAACGGAAGAGATTATTACCCTGTACCCGAGATCTTTATGTATCAGTGAAGAGACACATTTTATTTCATTATTTTCTACTACATTGTAAACAGAACCACAATGTTTTCTATTGAGAACAAGTAGGGGATTTTTTTTAAAGCTTCAAGGATTTTTCAAACATGAATAGAATAATAATAAAAAACATGTTTTTAGCAGATACAATTTTATATACCAGCGAGAGACGCCTCTCTTTATTTTTAATGAAAGGAGATATATGAACTGCACTACGGGGCATATTTAGAAAGGTGCGTTCATTTTTCGCCACCATTATTAATGGCATTTACTCCAAATTTCAGCTGAAAAATGCAGATTTAGTTTAATCTGCAGGTACACCTGACCTGAGTCCTGACCCGAGGAATTTGCTCTTCTGTGCCATACGTTGATGCAGTTGCTGTTTGGTCTCCCCCACATACAAATCAGAGCATTCTGCACTGCACTGCGTATATGATGTCACTCTTCACTGCACTGCACTGCGTATATGATGTCACTCTTCATTTCACTACGTATATGATGTCACTCTTCACTGCACTGCACTGCGTATATGATGTCGCTTATCTTGTGTTTAGACACCAACTGTCTGCCATGTACAATGCTGTTTTGACACCTTACTCTGGGCGTTCCTATAACACCTCTTAGCCACTATCCAATCACGCCCTTAACACTTGGCTGTGATATGCTAATTGGGACTTTCCAGGGTACATAATTGCAACAGATTCTTGTACAAGTCATTCTGAATTGAGAAAGCCAGTCGGATGACTAGCGAAACGTCTTCAAGAACTAAACTTCAAGTCCAGTTGATCTAATTGAATACAACAGATATACCATGACCTGGATGAATGAATATTACAGATAAACCATGACCTAGATGAATGAATATTACAAATATACCATGACCTGGATGAATGAATATTACAAATATACCATGACCTGGATGAATGAATATTACAAATATATCATGACCTGGATGAATGAATATTACAGATATACCATGACCTGGATGAATGAATATTACAGATATACCATGACCTGGATGAATGAATATTACAGTCGCACACCAAGGTTATAAATTGTGAAACTATTTGTGACACCATTAACACACAACGTTGGGAGGTCCGTTCAAACGGTTGTGCTTGTTTTGTTCAATAAAAGAGTTCACAAATTTATACCTTGGTTGGGGACCTTCCATACACTATTTCTAAAAATTGGATTCCATTTACTCCAAGGGGGGTGGGGGTAGGGTTGGAAGGGTCTGCACCCTGGGTTGGTGTAATGGGGCATAGGAATTCTTCTGCTTTGAGATTGATCAGGACCAAACTGATGCGAACCGGAGTGATGGACTGATGAGAAAGAATGTTGGTGTTTCTAGGGGAGTACTTGTTTAATAGGACATTAAAAATGTTTGTTACAGGAAAAAATTGGGCATTGATACAAAAGGACCTCTAACATTTACCTTTTGAGAAATGACAAGTGGAGGACTGGGGGACATAACGGGGGCATAACCTGAGGGTAAACTTTCTGGTAAAAGACCGATTTTAAGGATTTTGGAGCAACCAGAAGAGTAGTGCTAGTGCTTTTTTCCGTATACCCAAAAAGGGGTGTGATAGATGCCCAATTGCGCCACTTTATGGTTTATGGTTTCAGGTTTTATGATGTGATTGGAAAGGATTTCCGCACCCACACAATGGTGAAAAGATGCGAATCAGACATTAGGAATTACCTGCACAAGTACGTTAACTTGTTCGTGGGACTTTGTAAACAATAGGTAAAACAATTACTTTGTTCATCTCTTTTAACCTGTATGGAACCAAGTAGTGAATTAAAATTTTGGGGGACTTGTTCATGGCTCGACATTTTAAACTGGTTGGACAAAAATTTATCGCATAAAGTGTATGATACTATTGATCATGGGCTTGCTGGTGGGATCTCCTAGGAACGGGAAAGGAATTAATGGGGAAAAATGGGCATGAGATGGATCCTGAGGACTCTTGTCTCAGGATCCATCTCAAAAGGATTGTGGCCCAAAGGATTAACATGAAAATAATGGCAATAATTGTTTTTTGTAAAGGTGCTATGTCCTTGACCTTGGGGATCTTTGGCATTATTATCATTAGGTTGTGTGGGTTGGATGGACTAAGCTGATGATAGGGATAAGAATTATTATTTGGAGAATCTGTTAAGTGTAGCGATGTGGTATTCTTTTGCATTTTTTATGTTTTTTTATTGCTGCACTTCCGTTGTAGGTATGCTGTCCCCTCACTTCCTGTGGCTGTCTTTTTATGAATAAGACTTAGGCAAGTTGGCTTCACTGTTATGGGTAAAATGATTGATGTGAGGTAGGATTCGGCGACCATTGCGGTAAGTTCACATGGTTTCGGGTTTGACCAGGATGGGAGGATCTGTTGTAGGGGTTATAAAGGTACCGTGGTGAGAGCCGAAAAAGATTTTTTACTGGTTGTTTTGGGATTCTGATACCCTTTTGGAGCATTGGTTAATGCCTCTTTGGATGAGGTGGGTATGTGGGCCATAGGTGGACCCTCATGTTCTAGGGAACTTCAGCATGGAGGAGGGGAGTGACGGGACCATTCATCTGGGAGTTAGTGAGTATATGTTTTATTACAAAGGTGTGGGGTTCATATTGGGGCAGTGATTACCGACTGCTACTTAAAAGGTTGTGGAGTGTGTGGCATATTTATCCCTGATGGACAAAAACGCTTTGATTACAATGTAACAGTGGTGCGTTTGAATTGAAATTAAGTTTCCGTGTGGGGTGCATCAGGTCGTTATTCATTTCATTTATATATTATTTAGTATTGGCTGAATTAAGCATCAGTCTGGAAAATGTAAATAAATGGTAATTAGAACATTTACAGTTTGCTTTGGGATTGATTCGTTTAATAACCCTGAGGGTTTGTAAAAGGATTTTAACACGTAAGCATGTCTTATCAATTCTCGTATTAAAATCCCATATAGATTAGTACTCTATAGGTCTACAAAAGTATTTTGATTAATAGTAGCACAAAACACTATAGGCCAAAAGCTTTACAAAACAAATGGACATTATTTATATTTAAAACCAGGATATTTAGAATGGAAAAGTATAGGAAAAAAAACATATAAGGTTCAAAGGTTAATTGCAACAGAGAAAATCAAAAACACTATCCAGATACCCATGGCGAGAAACAACAAATCTATAGTGGGCTGTCCTCAACCATTCCTACTTAAACCTTTCTGGGACTGTAAAGAAGCAATTTGCAGATTCTGTGCATAACATTAAAATACTTTTCAATTTTGTTGATCATGAGGAAACAAAACCTGATGGTAGCATCTTATTTTACAGTAGGTAGATAACTATCTTATTAAAAGTAAAAAAACCCTTAACCAATGGTAAAAACACAAAATTCAAGCACTTAACTGGTATTGGGGGAGGGACAGCCACAAATACATTCTTCAAATCTTTTCTTCCGAAAACAAATATGACAGCAACATTATGTCTATTAAAAATGCCTTGCAAAACCAAGCTGCTATGCATTTGTAATGATGAAGGTTTCTCTTTTGCTTGTAATCTGCATAAAGACATTTGCCCTTAAACACGGACAATGGGAGGCACAAAAAGGTTAAGTCTCCATCCGGATGGCAGCGGTGTAAGAAAGTTGTAAATAAACGTTTCATGGTAATATTTCCCACACTGGGCTATCAATCTTGGTAGTTTCACCATATGTTAATAGGTGCCACTTCTCCCCCATGACTTCTTGTCATTTAGCTCAGCCCTGCAGATAAAACATTAATTAATCTATCTCTTGGGAAAAACAACAGCATTGACATTAGGAACAGTCTTCAAAAGGGGAAACTTGGACTTCAGGCTTGTTTAATGGTGCTTGCTATACTTAAACCTAGTCTCTTTCGTGTCCTGTGTCGGAAAAATCACTAAGCAGTTTCCCAGTTAAAATCTTTGGAGACAAATCGAAGAACAAGCTTTTTAGAATATATTACGTGCTTCCGAATGGATGTGTATAAATAGTTACAGTGCACTTAAGTAGTTTCAATGCTCACAGATAAAAATCCATTTTGAGGTCAAAGATAGTATAATTAATTAAATTAAAACTGATATCTATACAAAGAAACTGATATTGATATATAGAAGGGTCCAAATCCACAAAACAAGGAATTGATATTAATAGCCAGGACCCCCCAAATCTAGGTTGTATTTATTAACTATACGACTCAATTACAGAGCTCAAACTCTTGGTCTGCTTCGTAGTAGTGGATAGTAGTGGTGGCCATTCAAAGCCAATACGAGTGTGTAACAGACAAATAAGCTGAAAGGCCATTGCCCAAAGCAGCCTTTCCGTGCTTTTGCAAGCTTGTAGCCAGTCACAAACAGCAAGGCAAGGAGGCTTTGAACTGCCCAGTAAAGGGTGGCTTGCAAGTAGGCTTTGTTAAGGAGTGGTTGAGAAAAAGGTGGAGTAAAACAAAAACCCTAGGTTTGTGGGGTTCCTGGTTTTAATATCATTCTTGTTTTGTGGATTGGCAACTTCTAAAAATGGCAACAATTAAGTCTTGCATAGGTTCAAATCAAGTCACAAAAAAATGTTTTTAAAAAACCTCCAACTCTTAGGCAATTTTACCCAGAGCGCTGGGCCAAAATATAGGGAGTTAAGTTGCGCTAAACGGTTCGCTAGCGCGTGGCGCAACTTTAAAATCCATATGAGGTTGATGTGTAAAAAATCACCCGCGGGCATCCACTGTCGTGATTTCAATACACGTTTGCGCTAGATATAGTGCAAGATTTAAAACAAGCGTGTAAAACTATTCAAATTGCAAACGCAAATATGAATAGCAAGGGAGAATTTACCAGATAGATAGGTCTTCTGGGTAAAAATGAGCTGAATAAGTGATCCTCTACCAGAAATAGCAGGAAAACTAGGGAGGGGCAAATATTAAACAAATCCTGCCAGTTCTGGAGCAATTGGAACTACCAGGCCGATGTACAGTTATTTAGTGCTGAAAATGTCCAAAGCAATATGGTTCCACAACAGCACACCAAGATTGCAAGCAACTTTGCCGAAAAGTTTGCTTTAGGGAGCATCCTCCCAAGTCCTACCAAAGGTCTCTTAACACTAAAGGAATAGCAAGATTGCGAGAAAAAAGCACAACAATTAAGATGAATCAAAATGTCTTGTGCGGAAAACATTTTCCAGGAGCTATCTGTTTGTAAAAAATGACAAGTCCTTGGTAACCATTGGATGTTTATTAATGATAATTGTGATTAATTACAGTAGATATTCACAGAATGGGGAATCTGTCAGGAAAATGTGGCAAGTCGTGTCTACTACCAGCTTACTTAAAAAGGGAATGATGAAAGTCAGTTTCTCCAGTTCTACTTACTGGGAGCACAAATCCATGGAGTACATAAAATGTGATTTTACCAGAGGTGCCCTTTAAATGCCGGTTCACCTCCCTTCCTGTAAGTGCTGACTGTACCCTTGATCATTTGGCTTTTAGTCTTCGCCTAGTTGGTTCCTGTGCCTGTAAGTGGTTATCCTTTTGTTTTGCTCTGTTGCTTGGTCCTCAGTTGCTACTTTGCACTGTGCAGAAAAAATACTACCATACCCCAACCTCAGTTGGCTCCTGGTCTCCTTTCTTGCAGCACTACCCCTCCGTCCCCTTCAGTGCTCCTGGTCACTCCTGCTACAGTAATTCTATCCTACCTCAGGTTTTGGATTCCTGGTTCCCTGTTGCAGAACTTACTACCATTCTTACCATTGGGGTGCTCATGGTATACTGCTTAGGTTACTTTTCACAATCCAACCTTCAGTTTGCTCTGGTATCCTGGTTGAAGTCTTACCCTTTCATCTCTCCCTCAGCGCTCCTGGTCTCCTGTTTGCGTATCCTTGGATCCCACAGCATCTTTGAGATCACAATCCTACCTTGCTCTCCTCTTCCCTACCTGGAACATTCATTGAGTGCCTCCATCACCATAATGGGCACTCATTGCAGACCGAACCACAGGGAAACCCTATCACCCATTGCAGGATACTCAAGCTGGAAAAAAAGTAAAGCAAAAGCCACTTTCGGCACTGGAGATTCAGACCCCCACTGTTCATGACTGGGGTGGTGTTTCGGAAGAGTGAGGACTGAGGAGGCCAACATCATGATCCTTTCTTTAAGCTAGAAAATTTCTTTACTAATGTATGTACGCAGATGGATGGCAGAATTTATGGAAAACTAATTCCCTAAACAATTATACCTTAATTTTTGTTTAATGAGTAACCCTTTATCTAATTATATAGACAGAATGAAAGGCTACAAACACGAGCAGAGATGTTTTAATTGCAAAGTCCTGCCACTTCACTAAACAGTAAGGTATAAGTCAAAAATGTATCTGCAGTCTTTTTCCTGTAAACTAATAAATTTTATTGTTATTCACCTAAACATTCCAAATGATTTATTAATGATATTTTTAGAATGATTTAAAGAAACAATACACTTTTAGCAAATTAAGAAAAATAAAAAATAATTATGCCTGGAATAAGAGAGTATAGTTTTTTTATTCTCCTGCTTCTATACATACCCTTCAGATACATTTTTGTGAAAAACTTTTGATGTGCTGAGGTGTTAGATGTGAAAGGTATTGGGAGCTTGTTCTGGCATTTCTGCAAATTATGTTTTGGAAGATCAAAGTGAATGTCACCAAATAAACAATAATCCATTCTTAGGCAGGTCTCTGTCTTTCTGTAACAGAGTGGACACAGTCTGTATTTTTCAATTTCAAAAAGGCCCTGGAGCATTGCAAAAACGAAGTATTATAAAGAATATATTTAACTCCTAAATTCCAAAGAACCCTTTAAATATTCTATAATATCATTTTAATATAATTTCATATAATTGAAAGAAAAAAGGAAATATATACAGTTATAATTTTTCTGCAATTCAGCCCCACGGGAAAGGTTTCGAATGTTGAATATCAGTGATTAATCGCGTTTCCCATGCCACTTCTCCATTTAAGGTAAACAAGTTTGTTTCTGCAAATTGAAATTTAAACTTGCTGTATTAAGTTTGATAAACCTAAAGGCTCCAAATTAGGAAGTAAACGCAAAATAGAAAATACAATCAGTCTGGTTTTTTTCCCCTAGAATGAAGAAAGGCCACTGAAAGAATTCTAATTATCCCTTTCTTCAAGTAGGATAGGAAGCATAGCTCCTCTGAGATGTGCAAAAAATGTGTTTTACAAAACTCCAACTCAGGAAACCCACATGCCACAGATTAAATGCACAAAAAAAAATCCAATGAAAATAGGCATGTTGTATTTGTAAACAAACCAATGATAGGTAATATTGCTATTTAAACCACCCCCCTACTTATTTGTCTTGAGGAGCCAAAATTACTGTTTCTTTCTATACTTCCATTTTATTTGGGAATATATCTCCTCCTACAGTTTTCGAACTAGAGATATGAAAAAAATGAAAATTGTCAGGAACAACCAAAACCCAACCCTAACCAACAAGGAAAAATTTCCCAGCCCATTTATGTAAAGTAAGAAGCTTTAAGCCCCCCTCCCCCCCAAAAACAAAAAAACCCAAACCTTATTATTTTTTTAAGATTATGAGAGACAAATAAACAATAGTTAATAGTGTTTAAGAAAACCAACTTCCACCAAACAATTTCACCACAAAATTTCTTCATAAACAACTATAACATTATAAACTCCACTAAGGGAACCCTTCTAAGCAAAGCAAAAGTAACAACTTTATTTCCATACTTTCCTGAGTTGTACAGTTCAAAATACAATAAACGGCCCAGAAGGGAGATATCTGTTTTCTGGGACACTTATAAACTGTTGGAATAACCTATTACCAATACAAATTTACACCACTTTTTGATGACCAACCTTAAATTACCCTGATGCCTAATTCATAGTAGCAAAAGGAGATTTTCAAACATGCTTCTAGGACATCAACTGGGGACCACTCCATCCACCTAGAAAACACCATAAATGTAAGACTCAAAACACCAAACACTTTTGCCAAGACTAGAGTTATCTGACCTTTGGAGATAAATAATTTGAATTAATACAGGCCCTATTATTCTTAATATTCTATTTTCCAACACACTGCTATGCCAGAATTGGACCTATATGTCTACATTTCCACTACTGAGCATTCTGAAGGCTCAGAACCCAAAGGCCACCATGGAAACATAAGCTCTTTGTACCAATCACAAAACTAGTTAAGATTACCTTACCCACACCGGACCCCCAGTATCTTCCCGAAGTCCCTTTGTCTCAAAGAGTCCCTTCTTACAGGACCCAAAAGTTAAGCCAAAATAGTCTATAAATATATCTCCAAAACATCTGGGTCGATTTTTCTTTTTTTAAATAAATGTAAAGGAAACACCTGATCTTGGGAGGAAGCCCCAACAAATAACTATATTAGAGGTTTCCTATCCAAATCGCCAATCTAGGACAGAAAAAAAAAAACAATTTACCTCAACACAATTAAGGACTAGAAAAACACCAACTGTTTTTGAAAACCAATCTTACAAAAACAGATGATAATTCTAAAAAGCAGAAAATTAAATATATCGAAGAAGAATTTCACACAAGCATGCCGAGGGAAAAAAAAAATAGATGGGCCAAACAAATAGCCCATTGCAAATAATATAGAATCAGATTGACTTTTTTTTTGTCTTTTTTCCTATTTGCAATCTCCACACAACCGGGGACACATTTTTTTTAAGCAAGGCAGTACCAAAATAGGAGCTATTTGACTCAACCAAATGAGTAAATCACTGACAATCATGTGGATATCATTGTAGACTTTTTATGATTTAGCATGTATAAATGTAAAAAATTAATGCTTCTTTTAAACAGGACAATTGCTATTGTATATAATCACACCACTTCCCACAACAACCCTTACAACCAGAAGTATCAACCAATAGCCGAGAAATTTACAGTGCAGGAAATGCAGGGGGAAATTGCCCAAGCTACTTGCTACCATTTTCAAACTCCTTATGAGAGGGGGGGAAGACACCAATGCCCCGAGAGATACTAGCCTTAGATTCAATAATCCCTAAAAAACCAGGAAAAGATTCCCAATTAGACAATACCGCTCATCCAACCAAAGACCTAAAGATATAGTGAAAAATATTGTTTTTTTTATTTCATAGTCTAACCCTCCATCCCCAGAAAGGGCAACGCTTCCAGACAACAAAGCATTTGTAATTATTTTTAAAATCCCACCACAAAGAGGGGCCTTTAATTTCCCACAATCTTTATACATATGCTACAAGTATACTATGCATCACTGCAAGTTAGTAATTATTAAGAATATTATTAAACTCTATCCCAGCTTATTAAAAAACTAATCCATTTAAAAATGAGGCACTCGCCCAAGGTGCTATTGGACACCTTCTATTGACACTAGCAAGAGGAACCAAGTGGCTTCAAGGCCATTGACACTAAAATAGGACAACTTCATAGAGGGAGAGAATACAAGCTTAGGCCTCACTGACGTATTGCCATAACATTGGAAACCCATATTTACCTCCCCAAACCTATTTTTTAACATATCGTTGCTTACAACTGTTGCTACACTAACAGAGGCCCCATCTGAACCAAAAACAAATTAGAGATTAATGGACTTAATATCTCAGAAACTTATTAACAAAAAACTGATTTCCTTAAATTCCAAAATATTAAACAATCGACAATCTTTAATTCCAAAGTAGTAGTAAAAACTAATCCCAAATAATGTAAAACCATTATTCAGACTTGGACAAATAGGACAAATTGGCCAAAATTTCCTGGTAGGGCAAATAAACAATTTAATGCAATCTTCATTGCATAACAGGTTTGGGCTTGGCCCACAAGGTTTCGGGAAATCCATCGGTGAACAAAAAAGTCCGTTCACCCAAGGAAAAAACAAGAAAACTGATTAAAATTTAAATAACAGAAGGCCAAAGGGTAAAAATGCATTTAATAAAAAAAAAATAGGAGTTAGTGAAGTAGTAAAGATATATGAATGAGTGTAATGAGTGAGGATCCAAAACCGAAACGAGTTTGAGCCGAACTTTTATTGAGTTCGGATGGAACTCGAAACTATCCAAAACTTATTACTCACGGACTTATTTTCAATATTATCGAATTGTAATGTGCGGATTCGTTAACCCTCGAATGTAAGCTTTTCAATTCAAGTAATCCTCACAATGTAATGTTTGGTTAACACCCTGGAATGGTAATGATTCAAATTTTTCGGATAACCCTCGAAGTATAAAAAGCCGCCGATTCGGTTAAACACTCCAAGGTATTTAATTTGGTAACCCGGGAATTGTAATGTTCGATTTTGATAAACTCGGAATGTTAAGCCTTCAATTTCGGTAACCCTCGAAAAATGGTTGTATCGTGTCGAAAACCCTCTAAATTAATGTTAGATTTTCGAAAAACTCTCAAAGGTAGCCTTCAATTTTGGTAGCCTTTGAAAATGTAGCCCCGATTTTCGATAACGTTTGAATGTTTTGTTCGGTAAATCCTCAAATGTAATGTTGATTTTCGATAAACCCTTGAATTGTAGCTGCGAATTTCGCTTAACCCCGAATTGTAATGTTGATTTTTTGATTAACCTTCAAATTTGATAACCTCGGAATGGGTTCTTTTCGGAACTTCCAAAACTTACTGGAAGTTTTCGTTAAGTTCGTAAAACAGAAAACTGAACTTTCAGTAAGTTCAAGGCAACTCTAGTGATATAAAAAGATATGATTGAAAATTGATAGAAGGGCCTAAAACTCATCCTAGTTGGGTCCCTTGGTTCTTAGATTTACGGTGGGCCATAACAGTCCGTCTGGACTTGTGGCATATATGTACCTTCCCTTGTTAGTAATTGCGTACAGCGTTACGACCCAAGTGAAGGTGGTTAATAGGCAGGGACACCTTATTTTACTTTTACTATTTATTTAGGGCAAGGACATTATGGCAGGAGACCTGTAATACAATAGGGGAAAACACATTGCCAAATATTGCCACGGTCCAAATTTCAGCAACTCCAGGATAATGATTGAACATAACAAGAACAGTAACTCATATAGTGAATTACATCAAAATTAATTAAAACAGGACAGAGAGATAAAATAAACCATACCGTAATATAAATAGGGAATTACCACATTATACACATATATACACTTATTATAGCCATATATATATATATATATATATCATATATTAAATATATCTTATATATATATATATATATATATATATAAACAAATATATACCAAAATATAAATAAAGTTAAGATTTTCCATTATAACTGGTTATTATAAAACATTTCTGAGTTATCCTCTGGATATAGCAAAAGGATTTTGAGCATTAGAGTGTTAAATAATTTGAACCCCACTTATGGGAAATAGGTATTTTATAATAGTAGATTATATATTTTGAGGTGAATGAAATAAAGAATTACGTCACACCCAGTTCAACTTTTTCAAGGAAAACACATTTCCTGCCTAAATGTTGATCAAGAGGAAAGAAAAAAAAAAAAACATTAGAATTATAAAGGGGGAAGGGAAAAAATTTTCCTGACTCCACAGTGGCAATCGGAAATATCCCCTGGAATCTTACTCTACTGATGTATCAAATTAGAGATGGCCGAACTTAGTGAGGTTTCAGTTCGTTCCCGAAATACCGAAATTCAGAAAAAAACAAGTTTTGGTAGTTCCAGAGAGAAAAACTAACACCATTATAGTGTTAAGGGAGACTTATAGTTTGGAAAAGTTGTTGACATAACAGTTTAAAAGTAAAAAAAAAAAATGGTAATAACTTACTGTAATGGCTGCTTAGTACCTGGGAAAAGGGTCTGGGGGGGACAAAACACACCTTCCTGTCCCACAATAGCTCAATTGTCGGGTTCCAAAATGCTACATCAAGGGTTAAGGCCACAAATTGACGATACGAACATTCATTCGGAGGGTACCGAAAATCAGCAACTTATTCGAGGGTTACCGAAAACAAGGCAGATCGAGGGTTATCAAAATCAGGAGCAGCTACATTCGAGGGTTTTACCGAAAAGATTTAACATTCAAGGATGACGGAAAATCGACTGTTATATTCTATAAGGTTAGCGAACAGCTTCAATTTCAATAATTTATCGGAAAATACAGATTGTAGTTCAGAAAACAAATATTTCAAAGCCCAAGTTAAAGGCAAACTCGGGGTTCGGTTTTTGAGCCATCCACAATCGATACCAGGTTGTAGTAACCCGAACAAACATTCCTTGTTTTCAGAAAACTCTTCCAGCTTTCTTTGGAAACTATCAGATGAAACCGGCCATCACACTTGTCCAATGGAATACCAGGTTCCAAGATTTTACCGTTTCTCAAAGTGAAAAAACCCTTTCGACTGAAAGCCTAAATTTATTTCTTCAAGTCTTAAGGGATGTCAGCGTGTACTCTGACCATGGTTCTTTTGGTGAACCAATGCCCAAATTTTAATATATTGTTATGGCCTGTAATGTATTGACACAAGTATCTATCCCCACTCAAAGCACCTTTTCCTCAAAAGTACGGATTGTAAAAACTTAACCAATCTGTCTTCTATTAAAAGCTCCTCCATTTCCTAATGTATTTAGTTGCAAATACTAATATAACTTCTTAACCAAGTGGGTTTTAAAACTCTTTGCCAAACCCAGGGCATATTTGGTGAACCTTATGGAATTAAATCTCACTGGTTACACACACTTTACATTATTAATGCTTTACCTATAGCAGTCATTTAAATTCTGAATTAGGAACCATTACACCAATCTGCTGGGTAAAAAAGATCCAAAAACTCACAAAAACTTAAAGGGTTTATTCAATAACAAGTTTTATCGTTAAAAAAATGGTGCTAATTTCCCCCAAACCAATCAGTGGTAGCTGTAAAAATGTTAAAATAAAATATTGGATTGGTTGGCAAAAAAATTAGCACCATTTTAACGAATTAACAGCACTTTGTATTCCGAATCTCCCTGGTTAATGGCCTTATTAACTGAAAGGGGACAAGGAGAGTATTAGGGCAATTAAAAATTTATAAAAAAAGATGCGAGAAAAGTTTTCACAGAAAACCTTTTCGCTTCCCTTTTCGGCATTTTCGTCCAAAAGCCAGTGTTAACGAGATTGTAAAGGTGCGTTTTAACCGAATGGCGAAAAACGTTTCCGCGCGGACCTTAACGGTTTTCCTATCGCTAAAAACCCTTTCCGGGGGGGGGGGGCCCTTACTTCGCCATTACATCGCAATGGTAATTTAGCGCGAAAAAGGGAGCGAAAAGGCCCATACGTGGATTTATAAAAAAAGCGGAAAAAGTTGTTTTTGCTTTTTTTAAAATGGAGCGGAATATTAGCGTGACCCTGAGGTGGTGAAAAAGCATGTTTTTAGGGGGGAATGCGCGTTCGCCTTGTGAACTTTTTTGGAAGACGCGGTTTGCCTTTGAATGTGCTTTATTCTTCGTAACGGCCCGATCGCCTTTGGAATGCGCCGTTCGGCCTTTTGAATACACGTTTCACCTTTGAATACATGTTGCCTTTTGAATGAGATTCATCGTGCTAATCGCTTTGGAATGCGCGTTTGCTTTTTGAATATGCGTTTGCCTTTTAAATGCTCTTTGGTTCTAATCGGCGATCGCCTTTGGAATGGCACGTTCGTCTTTGAATACGCGTTTGATTTTGAATTGCCGTGTTTACGTTGTTGTAATAGGGCGGTGTAAAATTTCTATTTTTCTTTCTGTCTCTCCCAAATTAGAAAAATTTAAAATATAGTGCCAAGACGTTGAAACAGCTGGCTAGCCGGTGGTGGTAAGGTAGGTAAACAATGATTGGATGTTGGTTTTGTCACGTCTTTTGGCTTACAAATTTCACATTATGAAAAAAAAAACGAACATCAATTTTTTTGCTACAAACACATTTAAACAAAGCCGTTTTTAAGAGATGTTCATTTGTGGCTAGGAAAAAGGAGTGTGGAGGAAGTTACTTTTGTTGGCTATGGCCACAACTTGGTTTCAGGGAATCAGCAGCTGCTGTTTTACGTTTTTGCAGGTGTGGAACATGAGCAGCGGGAGAGCGGAGAGGGAAAATGTTGTCAATTAATTAAGATCAGGGCAGCCTCAATTTTTTTTTCTAAGGAGATTTTGTCTTCTGGATTGTGAGTCTGATGATGAGGAGGTTTTGCGTCACTTTCGCTTAAATCCACCCAGGCCATGCAGAGTTTACGGCCAGGCAAAAACTGGGCGATTTGTTGGAGCCATTTAAACAAGGCGGGAAGTGTCATTGACTGGGGGATGACAACATTTGTGTCTGGTCCTTTATTTTGGGCAATGCCACATTCCCAGACTGGTTGAGTCACCCAAACTCATTGGCATGAGCCAGCCTTCTTTTTTCCAGATCCTGCCAAGGTGCTGAAATGCTATTTTCCACAGCGTTTCTACTATACATCCTTTTCGCAGTGAGGCAGAGTGGCAACAAAAACATCAAAAACAAGAATTTTTTATTAAGGGGGTGTCCTAAGTGCCCGAGGAGCATTGATTGTACGCATATTGCACTCGCCACACCTGAAAGAGAATGAAGTGTATTTTAATAGAAAACCCTTACCATTTTCCTCGTAATGTTAAGGTGGTTGTGTGATTCCACACCTGCGCCATTATGAGTACTAAAACAGTTACGTTTCCTGGAAAGTTGCCAGACTCCCATATTTTCAACCAGTCCGGCTCCTCTCTCTACTGCCAAGTTACCAGTGGAACGAAATGCCCAGGGGCTGGCTTGGGGTAAGTGGGTTCTTTAAACAATGTGGATAAAAATGACAAGATTTTTTGTTGTTTCAGGAATAGGAAGGCGCCAGGGGTATTACAGGGTATTGGGATTCATTCAATATAAACCGGAAACCAAAAAGCAAAACCAAAATAATGTGAAATACGAAAGTAGGAAAGCGAATAAAAAAGACCCCATGCTGTGAATTAATATTTGATGCAACAAATATTGTCTCTAATGTGGTATAAAGGACATATTTTTAACATTGTCGGAAACAATGACACAAGCTTGCTATCTATTTAATGGACACTCTATTTCCGATCTTCAACGTCACGATAGTCCTATTTTCGGCATTTCACTTTTCGGCCCTTTGTGGAACGCCGGTCTGGCCCAAAAAAAGAGGGGCGTTTGCCGTTCGCAACCACAAGGAACGGTGGATTTTCGCGCTTTTATTTTCACCACGAAAAACATGCTCCTGCATTTGTTTATTTTTGTGCCCTTAGGAGGTGGACACTAGGTGGTCCTTGTTTTTTTCTGGATCCAGTAAACTGTAAGAATGCCTATCCTGGGCTCAAAACCAAAATCGCCAATTTTTTTGCATAAAGCTCCAGTATGGGCTGTGCAAAATTTGTGTAAAGTGACGCAACAACTCGTCTCAGACAGCTCGTACAGATGTAATAAGAATCTCTTTTAAAAAATAGGCTGTCTGATTCCTGGAAACATGTGTCCCTGTCATGTCCTCCATGTAACCCTTTCTGCAGGCCTTCCACATAGAGGCCACTGCAGGGCTGCTGCAAGGCTTTGGAAAGTGCCCCTTAAACTAAAAAACCCCTCCTCAGACAGTTCTTCTACTTCACAATGGATAAGATGGTTTAAATTAGTGTTTTCCATTTCAATTGATAGGGTCATGTTCATGATTTTTAATTCAAGTCCCAATTTGGAGCAAAAGAAGTGAAAAAAAAGGACAACCACCCAATCCAGTTACGGGCTCGTAGTAAAAGCTATAATGTAAATATACTATATTTGAAATTAAAAACCACATTGGATTGGGGAGAATGAAGAGAAGAAAAAAAAAAATTTGGTCAGAAAACTCTTTGGGCTTACTGGAGCTGATGGAAAGCGTGTTACATAACGAACGCATATTACGAAGGCAAAAAATGCACATTAGAAAGGGGAATAGTGAAGTAGAAGGCAAACACGCATTAGAAAGGCGATCGTCATTAGAAAGTGAAGTGCCATTAGAAGGCGAACGCGAATTGAAGGGGCAACGCAGCCTTATAAAGGGCGTATTTTGAGCATTATAATGGTGATTGGAAGATGCCTTGGAAAAAGCAGAATCGCGCATTTAGAAAGGCGACCACCACACGCGCATATAAAAGGCGATTGCGGAATTATAATGGTGAATACGGTCTGGAAAACGCATCGGCCTTAGAAAGCGCCGACCACGGAATTAGAAAGGCGAACGCACATTCGAAGGCGATTGTGCATTATAAGGGTGAATATGTCTTGGAAAAAGCGATCAGCATTTAGAAAGGGGTTGAACGCGGGCTTATAAAGGCGATTTGGCGCATTATAATGGGGAATTATGCCTTGGATTGAGGAAAAAGAGCGAAGAAACGCGCATTAGGAAGGCGAACACGCATTAGCAAAAGCGACCGTGCTGAGGGAAGGCGAATGTGCGGTGGAAAAATTGATGAATTGTATACAAATGAGAAATTTATAAAAAGGGATTGGATTTAGATAATAAGACCGGGTACTTATTGGTAAAATGTGTGAGGTGGGAATTTTTGGGTTTAGATGTTATAGTGGCCTTTTAGGCATTCGATGTTTTCGCAATGCAAGTCATCTTAGATGCGTTTAAGTTTTCATGCAATAATTTTTCGCCCTTCTTATCGCGGGCCCCCAACCGTTTCCGCCTTTTTAGCCCGGCAAAAGGGGCCCCCATTTTCAATTTATTAAAAAATTTATCGAAATTTTTAGCTGCAAAAAAAAAAAAAAAATTACCGCCGCACATCGCGGCCGCGAACAAATAGCGCTATCCCCAATTTATAACGGAGGGAGAGCGCCATTTTGCCGCGATATGTATGCGGCCCGCGATTGTTGCGGTAATTTTTAAGGTCCCTTAGCGGCGATACTGTATTGCTGCCGAAGGGATTTAAAATCCTTCCGAAGCCCTGCTAAGGTTTTTTGGGGGTACAGGTGGTCGAGACCACCCGCCGCACCACCCCCTACCCAGCAAACCCCTCAAAGGCCCCCCCGCCCAGGGCGACCCCAAGCTCAGCCGAGGCCGAAATCTGATTGGTTAATGTAAAGCATTAGCAAACCAAGCATTAAAAAAATTGGACCAATCAGAAATGAATTAGGTTTTCTTGCAAAAAAACTATATAAAAGAGGTGGCACTCCGTTGCGGGAAACTTAAGGATGCATCGCAAGTAGATGGATGAGAAAGAAAGCGCGTTGTGGCAACATTGGCTCCGATGAGGCCGGCCAGGTTTTTTTTGCCAAGCGGGCTTCTCAACTGGGCGGCCAACAGTGAGTTCTGGGCCTGGCACGGCGACCTGAGTGCGGGTGTTGGGTGGTCCAACCAGCCCAAGGAGTCGCGTCGGATCAGACGCCGGGCAACCATCGGCCCTCGTCTGTGAGGTCGCCGCAGCGGCCCGCGGGGGGGGTTGGGGGTTACTTCTCGGGGGTCGGCGGGGCCTCGGCGGGACTGGACGAAAGAAGAGCGCCGGCCCAATGGCTCTTTTTAAGAGCGCACAAGGGGGGTTTGGCCGCAAAGCACTGATAGGGGCCGGGGAAGGGGGGTTTTTTGTTTTTTTCCCGGTTTTCGCGCCTTTCTGCAGGACACCCTTAAAGCCCAAAAGGCCCTTCTCAGGGCCCCGCTGGAGGGTGCCTTCACCCATCCCAGCGGCTTTCCCCTTTCCCTTCCCTCCCCGGAAGCGGCCGGTGTGTGGGGGCCTTGGAGGGTGGGCCTTGGAGGGTTGTGGGGGAGGGGGGTGGTGGCGGGTGTCGCGACCACCTTGCTGCGGCCCCTTCACGGCAGGCCCCTCCTAGTCCTTCCCGTCCGAGATGGCCGTGAGCGGGGGAAGGGGTGGGTTGGGAGGGGCTGCTGGGAAGGCGGCCGGGGCGGTGGTCTCTGCCGCCGCGAGGGGGTGTGTGGGCCGGGGTGGGGTGCCTCCCAGGGCGGTGCGAACCACCGCCGCGGGTTGGCCTGCCCAATTCCCGCTGACGGGGAGGGTAGTATCGCGTTTTCGCCCCCCCTTCAAGGGGTTGGCGAAGAGTCAAAACAAGCCGATACTTAGCACTGTGGATACAATTTACCGCTGCTTTTATAAATAGCAAGCGGCGGGGGGGGTTTTTGGGTTGGGAACAGGTAACTTGTTAAAGCTTCGTTAACTTTGGGGCGTTTTTTTGGGACATTTATAAAATAGCGGATGGGAACGGGCCCCGCGAAACTTTAACGAAAGCGTTAAAAGATGCCCCAAAGGTGTTTTTTTTAACGGCTTTTTCTATTAAGGCGAAACGAAGGCCCCAAACGGCGCGCTATTTTTGCTGTGAGTCGGCGTAATATTTGGCGGAAAAAAAGTTTCAGATTTTAGAAATATGGCCCCTTCGTGTTCAACATTCTTTTATAAAATGTTGTCTGATGAACCGAAATATCCACAAGCAAGAACCCATTGAAGTCAATGTGAGGTTTAAAAAAAATCTTTAAGTTCGACCTAAAATAAGGTATAAATTAAGGCAATGGTTAAAACATAAAAAAACTGTAAATGGGTTTTAGGGAAATGGGAAAATAGTGTGGGGAAAACAAACGGATCAAGGGCAAAAAATAAATAAAAAAAAAAAAAAGTCTAGTACCAGGAAACCTTTAATGCAATCCCAAAAAAACCAGAGTAGATGCAAATTTCTAACCCTTGTCATGTTAACCCTGAGGCTTTGGGGACAGAGTAAAAGGCTTTCTTATCACACACTCAACTATCTTAATGCTACCCACTCCTTTCATACCCATGGTATTTTAAGTAAGCATGTTTTGGGGTGTTATAGACAGAAAAATCTCTTTTCCAACAAATACACACGGATCATAGGAAAATACCCAGCCCACTTATTTAGAGGGCAATTCCAGTTTCTCTAAAATTCCATCTACCATTGCAAAAAACTCTGAAAGCACACCCTGATGTTCCACAAAATGACTAAAAAACAAGTGGGCAAGGATCACTTGTCAAATATTTTTGTAAGAACAATTCATTTACGGGGAAACATCTCTGAAAGTGTTGTAAAAAAAACCTGACCCTCTTATCAGCCCCTATGTTTTTTTAGAGATTGTACTCAAGAGGGGACTGATTAACATATTTGGTGACATTGTCAAAGCCCCAAAAAATTTTGTACAAAATATATTTTCCATTATCTCTGAATAATCTTACGAATGGTCTGCTTAGGAAAGATACTGATACTCTCAGTTACACGCAGTAATTTATTATTACAATTAGACAATCTTGCAAGCCAAAAAAATCCATATTGGTACTCAATGGATTCCCCTGCGTTTCAGGCAGGCACCCATCTGATAGGCCCTATGTTATATTCAGGAAGGGGCGCATGCCCCGAAACACCGGTCAGGCACACTTTAGCCTGATATGTCTATTTTGTTTTTCGAGTTTGAAGGTGCAGGGATTTACTCTTTAAAAGGATAAGTACCACAGTAAAATAAAGTTGTGGTCTCCAATTGGAAAAGCTTATTAGCTTTCCAAAAAACACATTTGGCATATTTTTTCCTAAGGCCCCTCCAGAGCCTACATTGTAGGTTATTAAAAGTGGACATAATGCTTGTGCGTTAAGCTGAGAGTAGGTCCCGACCCTCCGAGTTTTCTGCTGCTGTTCCCGGTCTCGACATGCACTCCGTACGCATTGACATCACGGTCTTTTTTGCAAGTAACCGTCAAGTCAGTGCACCATGGGGGGCATCATGGACGCGTGACACATGGCGCGGCGACCAGAAAAACAGCAAAAATGCAGGCTAATACAAGCCAAGATGTTCATGTGACTTCATTTTATTGTGTCTTATGCCTTTAATGTATGTTATGAGGAGACTCATTGTATTGCCCAAACCAAAAAACATTCTTGGTGGATTGAAAGTATTACGTAAAACGTCTTTCTGGTACATTAGTTAAATTCCGGATACTGCACACCAACCTAAATAAAAATTGGCAGACATTGGTCATATAAATGACAGAAACAATTTTAGCCCAAAAATATATGTAGAGAAGCTTTCTCTCTCTACAACATCTCCCACACATGAGGTGTTTCAAAATTGTTCTGGGGTATCTACAGAAAACTGGAAACAACCTGTGTCCAATCAATTCACATTAAGGAATGTACCTTACGTATATATACTCGAGTATAAGCGAGTTTTATTAGGTTTAAAAAATTAAACCTAAAAAAACCCTTGACTCAGCTTATTACCGCGTCACAGGGAACTACTTCAATCCCGAGCAGCCGCGAGGTCCGGCCGGCAGTTCCCAGTAGTTCTCACGGTTTTGCGCGATGACGTAATAAGCACGCTGGATGGCTGGACTTCATTCATCGCGCAGCCGCAAAGCAGTAATGGAAATGCCGGGCCGGGGACTCGCGGCTGCGCTGGGATTGCAGAGAGAGGAAGGAAGACGAAATGAAGACCAGGTAAGTAAGTGATGCGGGGGGGGGACTGGGGGGAGGGCTGGGGGGCGGGTACTGGGGGGAGGGGTGGGGGACAGATGCCACGCATACACCCACATTACCTTTTTACTATAGGTGGTTGGAAACTACAGCTCCCAGCAACCAAGCATGCTGGGAGTTGTAGTTTCCAAACATCTACAGTGGAAAGGTATTAGGGTGGGGGACAGTATGCCATACAGTAACCCTCAATACCTTTCTACTATAGGTGGTTGGAAACTACAACTGCCAGCAACCAAGCATGCTGGGAGTTGTAGTTTCCAAACATCTACAGTGGAAAGGTATTAGGGTTACTGTATACCCTCGGCTTATACTCGGGTCAATCATGGTTTCTAAATTTGGGGGCAAAAATTGGTACCTCGGCTTATACTCGAGTCGGCTTATACTCGAGTATATAGGTACTCAAAATGACTTCTCCTTAAATCAGGATTTAAACATTCAAAAAATGAATGAAACATTCAACATCAAACCCATGGCCTACCTTAATATATGTTCTATAGTCAACATCATGATCATCTGGACAGCAAGTAAAGAGGACCTACTGTGGTTTCACAAAAGATACAATAAATTATTCCCCACCAAACGTAATATTCCTCAACAGAAATAAGATTTCTGGACTCCATAATATGGATTATGAGCAGATATCTAAAGTATTGTATCCACTTGCCGGTAGCTGATTTTTTCAATACCTCAATCCAAATGTATTTATAACCACATACAACTGGTTGACTTATGGACAGATGTCTTTAAACTCACTGCGCTAAAAAAATCCATACATTATTTCTATTCTAATCTGTGGTCTTATGTGAACAAATGATAAACCTATTGTAAATAAACAGGGAGATATGCCACCACTCCACTAGCAATCAATGTTTTTAAAAGTCATGCTAACCTATAAAACATTTTTTTTCAACACAAACTGATCTGAATTAATTTTTAACTTAATGCATTCCCAATAGGTAAGAGTTATAAAGGTGTTTTCTATATTTAATAAACTATTACAACAGCAAATCCTGAAAAAAACAGTGCCAATAAATACTTGATACAACTCTAGATTTTTTATTAAGGCTTATTACTTAATCCATAAATGGAATACCATTTTTTAATTTCTCGTGCCGCTCTATGATTTCAAAGAAAAATGATTTACAGGTATCCTGGCACTTCAACGCCTGATCTTCAGTTATGAGATGAAAAGCCCTTACAATTCATGTTATTGCTTCTCCACAGAAATTTGTAAACTTAAAATTTCTTGAGTCTATGTTAATTAAATAGAAGAAAGATAATGTAGTTATCAATTCCATTGCGTCCCTCCATTTCATCTAAGAGTTTTTAAGTTGGCAACTCTAACTAAAAACTCACCACACTCCACCCCCAAACCCCCAAACAAAAGAAAATTTGCATAAAGTTACTTCCCTCTAGAAATGGCCGAAACTGTTTAAAATCCGTTCGCCTGCGGATTCGCAGATTTTTCGAAAAAATTAAAAATTCGAAACTTCCACATAAAAACCCATTAAGATAGTCCAAAATGGGAGAAAAAAAGACCCCCCCCTGCACCATATCCACCTAATATAGGTAAAATATAGCAATGGTCACTTACTGTAAACTGGCTTCTGGGAAATGGGTCTGGGGAACGTACATATCCAGAACTTACCGCTGGTTTGCTGAATATGTTTTTAGAAGGGCTGCAGCCCATGCTTAAATGCTGCTGACGTTGAAGCTCTGCTAAACAGAGGGGGTAGATGAATTCTCCCTAATTTTCCGTATGGGTTATAACGCTAAAGAGTAGAGGACATCAAATTCGAAAGTTCATTGAATTTCGAAAATTCAATAAGATAAAAAAGTCAGGGCAAAAGGGAAAAAAAAGTACAAAGACTAATTCGGGTCCAAACTGTTTAAAAGCTATGTTTCAGCTTCGGGTCTAGTCCATCTCCTAGTCATGAACTTCCACTGTCTTGTTCAGGAATAGCCCCCTCCCGCTTAGAATCCCTGTGCTTGCCCCCCTGGATTGAGCATTCCCATATTGGCCAACCCTGCCCGTACAGTGCCAGAATTGCACTCTAATGGAGTGGGCAGAAATAGCAACTGTCCCTGTTGCATCATTTTGCCATCATACCACTGTCTTGGGTCCGCAGAATTGGTGTTTGTTAATTAAACGAATGTTTCAGTGTTAATTTTTTACGGTGCAGCCATACATTCTTGGATGAATGCACTTTAAATCGCTCTCAACTCGCTAATTGCAAAAAACCAGTGTTTTTAAAAATAGGAGGGGCCCCTAGACCTCTAAATTCCTCACACTAAATTTTTGTCCCAAAAAACTTATAGAGGGGGGGGGGTTTTTCCCTCAAAGGACTTTTTTGTGTCCCAAAATGTGAAGCAGGTGTGGTTTAACCTGTGCTAATCCACCACAGCAAAAATTCAAACACAGAAAAGCTCAAAGCAAAAAAAACTCACTTTAAACACACTTGACAAAGTGACACCCTTCCAGCTGCCTTTTATACCAAGGGTTGCAAAAATAGCTCCATTGGTGAATTTGATCACATCTTCAAAATGTGGGTTAAGAAAAACCCGGGAAGAAGGCAGCCCGATCCCCGGAAAATCTGCGAATGTTTCCCGCGGATTCGCAGATCTTTGGAGAATCGCCATGGAACCGGGTTCGGGTCAAAAATCCGTTCCAAGTTTTCTAAAAATGGCCATCAGATTGTTTTTTTCTGAAGAATCTGATTGGATCCAATCAGAATGTGGGTTACAATCCAGGGTCCCTTTCAGAAAGAATCTGATTGGTATACTTTATGGAAAAAAATCTGATTTGTAACCAATCAGAATTGGTTTTTCCACTCAGATAGAAATTGATTGTAACCCAATTCTGTACAGGAAAAGAATTGATTTCCCCCTTCTGAAAAGTCTGATTGTATATAATCAAACATTGGTTACGAATAGATTCCTTTCAGAAACTAAAAAAAAAGAAAAAAAAAAAAAAAATCGATTGGGTAACTTTATGGAAGAATCTGATTGTAAAACCAATCACATTGGTTACAATCAGTTAGATCTATTGTACCCATTCTACGCAAAAAAGAATGTATTCTTTCTGAAATTCTTGGTTGTATATAATCAAATGGTTACAATCCAATTCTTTCAGAAGAATCTGATTGGTCTGTTCCTCATACCATTTTCCTTCCCCAGTCCCAGGGCCAGTTACTGTATCATTTTTGTAAATTTTTTAAATCTTGAAAATCCCGAATTTGTTTAGAATTTTTCCTAGCGCAGGTTCGGAAAAAATACAGAAAGCGGAATTGGCAGAAAATCTGCAAGATGCACAATTCCGGCGGATCTTCCCGGAAATCGCCAGCCATCTCTCTAAAGCCCCCTCCCTCTCACAACCCCCAAATTGCACATAGTTAGAAAAGCCGGAAATAATTGTTGAAACTAACCGTCCAGTTACATGTTTGTTTCTCGCACCTTTTTTCCCCCCCCTCTCAAAAAGTTTTTCTCCTACTCTCCAGCTTTCCCTGAGCTTGTTATCATGCTCAGAGGAGTCAGCTACAGGAATAGCATTCATAATTGGCTATGATTCAACCTTCCTATTCACAATTATGTTTGCTACTTAAAAAACAGGAAGCCAGACAAACCGGGTTTTTTTAACAGGACCATTTTACCCAGAATTTTAGGTTAGTCGTTATATATATCAAGCTTTAAGGTAGTATATTGTAATCATGCTATCTATTGATGAAGGTTAAGACAATCGTGGATATAAAATATACCTTTTATTGGTAGTAATACTGACTGTCCTGAAATCATGGCCGTTCAAAGCACTTTTTTTTTTTTTTTTTTTTTTTGTTTTTTTGTTTTTTGTTTTGGGGCGCTTTTAAAAGTAAATAAACATTAAGCAAAAGATTAAACCAATTGCCACATGCACACTCCACCTAAAGCTAGTACAACAACACAGTACCAATAACCCTTATAACCGCGGTAAAGCCCGAGACGTCTGATGCTATCATGCTTTATGGTTACTGTGTGGTCCTTGCTTTTTTTCCTTCATGACACGCACTCGCCCAACTCCGGTGCGCCGAGCGTTCGTCGTTTGCCAAACAAGGAAAATGTTCCCTTTCTTCCCGCGGGCCGGAAGGAACACACGTCTCGACAATTTCTTCCCTAAAAATGGATGTGTCATAGGGATAACACTGGGACTGTGTGTAGCCCTGATTTCTGAAGATGACAGGATCTTTGGCAGATCCTTATCCTGTCATGTCACTCTAATAAACCAAAACCTGTTTAAATAAAACACTTCTTACTTAGGATCGAGATATTTGTCTGGTTTGTGTAAGCAACATTCGAAAATACAGCCGCGATTTTAAATAGTTTTTCCGGTTCGTCCATAACTCATAAGTTCTGTTTTTTTTTTTGCCTCATTAACTATTCTTGATTAGGGTTTCCCTGTATTTTGACCTGGTTTGTACATCGCTTTTTATACAGTCCTTTGTGAGCTGTTTTTTTCAGGTTGCAATATTTTTCCTATCTGTAAAATAAAAAAATCCATTATATCTGTTATGCCTGACTGTGGATAACTGGAGTTTTTCTTTATGTGTTTAGGGAGGGTTAAAAGTTGTCCAGTACTGAGGTATGTGGGGTCAGTCTGGTAGACTTGGTGGATCGCATGGCATTTGTATGTGGTTTTCTATAATCATCCAGGTCAACGGTATAGCGGTAAATTAATCCATCCAGGGTCACGGTATTTATCTTAATATTCTTCATCCAAGGTACGGTATATTGTAATATTCATATTCATCACCAGGTCATGGTGATTAATCTGGTATACTCAGGCTGGTATATCCTATATTCATTCCAGGTCATGGTATATCTGTAATGATTCCACATCCAGGTCACATGGGTATATCTGTAATATTCATCATTCCAGGTCATGGTTATATGTAATATTCATCAATCCAGGCATGGTATATTTAATATTCATCATCCGGTCATGGTAATCTGTAATATGTTCAGCATCAAGGGCATGGTATATCGTAATATTCATTCATCCAGGGTCATGGTATATATGTAATATTCATCATCCAGCTCATAGGTATCTCTGTAATATTCATTCATCCAGGTCATGGTTATCTGTAATATTCATTCATCCAGGTATGGTATATCGGTATATATTCTCATCCAGCTACGGTATATCTGTAAATATTCATCCATCCAGGTCACGTATATTCTGGAATATCACACCATGACGTATATCTTTATCTCAATCCTTCGGATTGATTTAGTCATCGGTCGCTATATCTGTAATATTCTCATCCACACGGTTATTGAAATCACCATCCAGTCGGTATATCTTGTAAATTATTCATCCATGTCCGTAAACTGAAACATCCAATCCGGTCAGGTATATCTGAATATTCCTCAATGATTTGAATATTCATTCATCAGGTCATGTATGTTTCATCATCCATAGTATAATTGTAATTCATTCATCCAGGTCATGGTATATCTGTATATATCATCCAGGTCATGGATATCGTAATATCCATTCATCCAGTCAGGGTATATCGTAATACTTCATTCATCCAGGTCATGGTAATATCTGTAATTATTTCATCCATCCAGCTCGTATATATCTGTAATATTCATTCGATCCATGTCATGGTTATATCTGTAATTATTCATATTCATCACAGGTCCATGGTAATCTGTAATATTATCATCCTAGGTCACGGTAATCTGTAAATTATCCATCCAGGTCAGCTATATGCGTAATATTCATCCATCAGGTCATGGATTGAAAGCATTATCATATGTATTCTTGTAATATTTCATCCAGGTCTGGTATATCTGCGTAATATTCATCCATCCAGGTCATGTTATGTATCCCATCAGCTTCAGTAATCTATATTCATTCATCCAGTCATGGTAACTGTAATATCATCCACCAGGTGCATGGGTATATCTGAATATTCATTCATCGGCAGGGTTAATCGGATAAACTTAATATCATTCAGTTCCCCCGTCATGGTATATCTGTATATTCTTCATCCAGGTCATGGGTATATCTAGTATTCAATCCTCCGCTCATGAATACTGTAATTATCATCCTCGCAGGCTGGAATAATCTAATATTCATTCATCCATGGTCACGGTATATCTCTGTAATTTCATCCTACCAGGTCACGGTGGTATATCTGTAATATGCATCCATCGCTGTCAGGTATATTCGTAATATCATCATCCAGGTCATGGTATATCTGTAATATTCATTCATCAGGTCATGGTATATCTGTATATTCATCATCCAGGTCATGGTATACTGTAATATTTCATCATCCAGGATCATGGTATATCTGTAATATCATTCCATCCAGGTACATGTATATCTGTATATTCATCCATCCAGCATGGATATAGTTAATATTTCATTCATCCAGTCATGGTTTATCTGTAATAATTCATTCACCAGGTCATGGTATATCTGTATATCCATAGATCTTAATTCATCCATCCAGGTCATGGTATATCTGAAATTCATGCATCCAGGGTCATGGTATACATTTGTTAATGATTCATTTCATCCAGGCGTCATGGAATATCTGTAATATTAATCCATCCAGGTCTGGTTATCTGTAATAGTCATTCATCCAGGACTGGTTTGATGATCTGTTAATATTCAGTCATCCAGCGGTCAGTGGTATTCTGTAATATTAATCTCATCGGTCACGGGTATATCTGTAATATTACTCAATCCATGGTACTGGTATATCTGATATCATCATCCAGGTCAATGGTATATCGGTAATATTCATTCATCCAGGTCACGGTATATCTGGTCAATATTCATGCATCCGGCAGATCAGGTATATCTGTAAATCATCCATCAGGGTCATGGTATCTGTAATTTATTCATCAAGGTCATGGTATGATCTGTAATATTCATACCATCCAGTCAGGTATATCTTATATTATCAATCAGGCATGATATCTAATACTATCGCAATTCCCAGGTCAGTTGGTTCTATGTAATATTCATTCATCCAGGTCATGGTATATCGAATTCATTCATCTAATGTTAGATCCGAGTTGGTAGATAGTCTGTATTTATACCGTATATCTCGAGATATAAGCAGACTCGCGATTATACAGCCGAGCACCAATTTGCTCCCAAAATTTTAGAAACATGATTTTGACCGAGAATAAGCGAGGGTAATACAGTAACCCTAATACCTTTCACTGTAGATTGTTTTTGAGATACACTACCAGGCATGCTTTGGGTTGCTGGAGTTGTAGTTTCCAACCACCATATAGAAAGGTATATTGAGGGTTTACTGTATGCATACTTGTCCCCCCCCTAATACCTTTCCACTGTAGCTGTTTTGGAAACTAAACTCCCAGCTGCTTGGGTTGCTGGAGCTGTGTTTTTTTCCAACCACCGATAGTAAAAAAGGTAAGTGGGTGTCTGATGGCTTATACTGTCCGCCCGCCCCCAAGTCCCCCAGCCCTACCCCAGTCCCCCAGCCCTCCCCCAGTCACCCCCCAGCTCACTTTACCGTTACCTGGTCTTCATCGCTTCTTCCTCTCTCTGAATACCAGGCAGCCGCGAGTCGGACGGCAGTTCCCATAGATATACCGTGACCTGGATAAATGAATATTACAGATATACCGTGACCTGGATGAATGAATATTACAGATATACCGTGACCCGGATGGATGAATGAATATTACAGATATACCGTGACCTGGATGGATGAATATTACAGATATACCGTGACCTGGATGGATGAGAACCTTCACAGGTTATGGTATAGTATTGCTACGCCCAGCTCTGAGTTTGGTTCTGTGACTTGTGTTTTGTTGCACTGTGTGACCATATTTAGCAATGTAATTTCAGTAGGTTTTCAATTTCGTGGAAATGAAACAAGTGCCAAGCTTACCGTTCTCACAGTGACAAACCCTTTCCCCTTCAAATCTATTTATGTATCAATACCAGAAACTTTTGTAACAGTTCCTGTTTGTAGAAACTCCATCCCGTTTTAATTAAGCTGACCAAATGAACCTGCCATAACAACGTCCACTGGAATACAGTTCCATACTTATACCTTTCCAGTGACAAACTCTTTACCCAACGACTACTTTATGTATCAATACCAGTAACTTGTAAACATTCCTTGTTTGTAGAAACTCATCCAGCTTTATTATAAACTAGATCAATGAACCTGCATAAAACGTCACTGGAAGGACATTCCATCGCTTTACGTTCTCACGTGACAAACCTCCCCAACTCTACTTTATGTATCAATACCAGTAAATTGGAAATTCCTTGTTTTGTAGAAACTCATCCAGCTTTTATTAAACGACCAATGAAAACCTGCCTAACAAGTTCCACTTGGAAGACAGTTCCATAGCTTTTAATTACGTTCCTCACAGTGCACAAAAACCCTTTCCCAACCTACTTTATGTATCAATACCATAACTTGTAACATCCTTGTTGAGAAACTCATCCAGCTTTTTATTAACTGACCAATGAACCTGCCATAACAACGTCACTGAAAGCATTCCAGTTACAATAAAGCTTACCGTTCTCCAGTGACAAACCCTTTCCCACTCTACTTATATGTATCAATACCAGTAACTTGTAACATTCCCTGTTGCAGAAACCTCATCACAGCTTTTTAGTAAACTGGACCAGTGGACCTGCCATAAAACGTCCACTGGAGACAGTTTCCATATCTTTTACCGTAACCTTCTCACAGTGACAAAAACCCTTCCAACAACTCTACTTATGGTATCATACGCCCAGTAACTTGTATAACATCCTGTTTTGTAGAAACCTCATCAGCTTTTTAGTAAACTGACCAATGAACTCCATGGCCATAACAACGTCCACTGGAAGACAGTTCCATAAGCTTTAAACCGTTCTACCACAGTCTGACAAACCTTTCCCAACACTCTACTTTATTGTATCAATCCAGTAACTTGTACATTCCTTGTTTGTAGAAACTCATCCAGCTTTTATTAAACTGACCAATGAACATCGCTCATAAAAACGTTCCACTGGAAGACACGTTCCATAGCTTTACCGTTCTCACAGTGAGACAAAAACCCTTTCCCAACTCTACTTTTATGTATCAATACCAGTAACTTGTTTTAACATTCCTTGTTTGTAGAAAACTCATCCAGCTTTTTTAATTAACTGAACCAATGAACTGCCATAACAAACGTCCCCACTGAAGAAGCCAGTCCATAGCAAATTATTAAATACCGTTCTACACGTGACAAACCCTTCCCAACTCTAACGTTTATGTATCAATACCAGAATTGTAACATTCCTTGTTTGTAGAAACTCATCCAGCGTTTTATTAAACCTGACCAATAACCTGCCATAACACGTCCACTGGAAGACAGTCCATAGCTGTACCGTCTCTCCACAGGACAAACCATTTCCAACTCCTCTTTATGTATCAATACCGTAACTTGTACACATCCTTGTTTCTGGTAAACATCATCAGCTTTTTATTTAAATACTGACCAATGAACCTCATAACAACGTCCACTGGAAGACAGTTCATAGCTTACGGTTCTCACAGTTGAACAAACCCTTTCCCAACTCTACTTTATATGCAATAGCCGATAAACTTGTAACATTCCCTGGTTTGCAGAAAAATCATCCAGCGTTTTATCAAATGACCAATGGACCCTGCCATAACAACGTCCACTGGAAGACAGTTCCATAGCTTTAACCGTTTCTCACAGTGACAAACCCTTTCCCAACTCACTGTTATGTATCATACCGTAACTGTAACATTTTCTTTTGTTTTCGAAGAAACTCACTCCAGCTTCTTTTGTATAAACTGACCAATGAACCTGCCATAACAACGTCCATGGAAGACAGTTCCATAGCTTTTACCGTTCTCACAGTGACAAAAACCCTTTCCCAACTCTACTTATGTATCAATACCCAGTATACATACTGTAATCATGCCTGTGTTGTAGAAACTCCTACCAGCTTTTATTAAAACTGACCAATGAAACCTGCATTAACAACGCCACTGGAGACAGTTCCATAGCATTTAACCGTTCTCTACAGTGACAACCCTTTCCCAACCTAACTTAATGTATCTCCCAGTAAATTGAACCATTCCTTGTTTGTAGAGAAAATCATCCACTTTTTATTTAAACTGGGACCATGAACCGGCCATAACAACCATCCATGGAGACCAGTTTCCATAGCTTACCGTTCTCACAGTTGCAAACCTTTCCCAACTCTACTTTATGTATCAATACCAGTAATGGTAACCTTCCTTGTTTGTAGAACTCATCCAGCCTTTTTATTAAATGAGACCAATGAACCTGCCATAACACGTCCACTGGAAGACGTTCAAGCTTGTATCCATTCTCCAGTGAAATTTCCGAACTACTGTAAATTTTTTGTTCCTCAAGTCTAAAGGGACGTCCGAAGGTCCTCTGAAATGTTTATTGAGCGAACAATGCACCCATGCAACATCATTAGGCTTCCATAAATAATCATTATTTATGAGAATAGTCACCAGACCACTGGGCTTCAGACAGTTGAGTAAGCAATACAATGGTCATTTCTTGATTAAAGAGATATGTCCACCCCCAGCATACAAATCTATACTTACCTTCCCACCCCAAACCCTGAAATTGTTACTTTCTTTACCTCCCCTCAGGCCCTGAAGGCCAAATCCTACTTTTCTTATGCTCTTCCCCTCCCTGGTCTTGCTTTTCTGTAGCTCAAGGAGTTTTTTCAGAAGAGGGACAGAGGACTGAGGGGGTCTTTGATCTCGCAGCCACAACTGAATTCGTCAATCCATCTCAGAACAGAGATGCCGGTTGTCTTGAGGCAGTCCCTAAATAGATGTCCTCTCGCTGTTAAACCATAAGGTGAGGAGGAATTGTTTGTGGCATTACAGTGCCCTTTAATAATCTACTTCCGCTATCTACTGCTGTCTCGTGTTACTCACCTTTCTTTTTTCTAACACTCTCATAGCCGCTATTGGTAATCTTAACACTTTATAGTTTCTGGGTAAATGGCGGGTTTGCAGGTACTTGGAGATTCAAGGCTAGCTAATAAAGATCAAGGTGTGCGGGGTACACGTGTTGATATATGTTCTTTGTTGCATGTGTGTTAGATGAGTGTGTATTCTTTAATTCCTCTGGTTCTCTCTGTTATCTTATTGTAGATGTAGAGTATAAACTAGGACCCAGCCAGGGGTGCCCCTACCATGAAGCAAACTGAAACATTTGCTCAGGGCGTGACCCTGGGGAGCAATTAAAAGGTGGAGTTAAAAAAATCCTCCTTCTGCCAATAGTGCATTTAGCAGCAGTCCACCATCAGTGTTACACAGCCTCCAGTCACCAATTAGGTTACACAGCCCTCCAGTCCACCAGTGTTAAACACAGCCCTCCAGCCCCATCAGGTTACACAGCCCTCCAGTCGTGTGTAGCCAAGCACAACCCACCTCCACAACACCGATGACCCCCAGCGTTAGGTTGTATGGTGAGAAAAGTCCGACAGCATTGCAAATACTAATATTTCACAAACAGCTCATAACACACATCATCATTAGTAACTACGCTTACTGTGTCATCAGGTAAATCACCAGAGCGCCAATAAAAGAACATAGGCATAATGATTAATGGAGAGAATACAGCAGGAAAAGTTTCCAGAACCAGTTAAATGTCAGTTGCTGTATACAGGGATTCCTGCTAATTGTAATAATCAGCTTACAAAAAAGGTTCAGCCAAGTCTATTAGGGAAACATATTCCCAGAAATTCATTACAACAAGCCTAATAGGGCTACAAGTAACACAATATATACAGCCGGGGTTTAGAGACCTCAGTTCCCCAATCGGTGAACTGGACCAAGGATGTTTACATGAATTATTTTCCAGTTGAGAAAGAAGCCAAATAACTTCCGATTATTTCTTTTTCATTTACCCTACACATTGTTTTTGGACTGTATCTCTTTCCTCCCAGTTTCGATGGTGACTATGTACCGCCCACTGGCAAATGTGGTACACCCCACCAAGGGACTGTGGTAAACCACACAATGGCGACTGTGGTACACCAACACATGGCGACTGTGGTAAACCGACCAATGGTGACTGCTGACACCGACCAATGGCGAGTGTGGTACACGACCAATGGGACTGTGGTACACCGACCAATGGCGACTGTTTAAAACCGACCAATGGCGATTGTGGTACACCGACCAATGGAGACTGTTGTACACCGACCGATGGCAAATGTTGTACACAACACAAGGGTGATGTTGTACACGACCAATGGTGCTGTATACACCGGACCAATGGCTAATGTGGGTACATGACCAATGGTGACTGTGGTACACTGACCAATGGTGACTTTTCTACACTGACCAATGGCAAATGTGGTACACCAACCAATGGCGACTGTGGTACACCGAACAATGGCGACTTTTCTACACCGACCAATGGCAAATGTTGTACACCAATCAAGGGTGACTGTTGTACACCGACCAATGTGCGTTATCACACGACCAATGGGCAAAAAGTGGTACACGAACAATGGCGACTGTGGTACACCGAAAGTTTGAACACCGACCATGGGACTGTTGAACAATGACCAATGGTGACTGTTGAACACTGACCAATGGTGACTGTTGAACAAGACCAATGGTGACTGTCGAACACTGACCAATGGGACTGTCGAACACTGACCAATGGTACTGTTGAACATGACCAATGGTGACTGTGAACACTGCCAATGGTGAACTGTCGAACACTGACCAATGGTGACTGTCGAACACTGACAATGGTGACTGTCGAACACTGACAATGCGTGACGGTTGAACATGACAATGGTGACTGTGTTGAACACTACCAATGGTGACTGTCGAACACTGACCAATGGTGACTGTCGAACTGACCAATGGTGACGGTTGAACACTGACCAATGGTGACTGTTGAACACTGACCAATGGTGACTGTTGAACACTGATCAATGGTGACTGTCGAACACTGACCAATGGTGACTGTTGAACACTGATCAATGGTGACTGTTGAACACTGACCAATGGTGACTGTCAAAACACTGACCAATGGTGACTGTCGAACACTGACCAATGGTGACTGTCGAACACTGACCAATGGTGACGGTTGAAACACTGACCAATGGTGACTGTGAACACTGACCAATGGTGACTGTTGAACACTGATCAATGGTGACTGTGCGAACACTGACCAATGGTGAACTGTCGAACAACCAATGGTGACGTTCGAAACACGGACCAATGGTGACTGTCGAACACGGACCAATGGTGAGCTGTTGTAAGCAGACGATTACCTTGTTTGCTTTTCACTAACTAAATCTCATTAACAGGGGAGGGAAAGGCCAAGCGGATTATGGGAAGAAGACAAAAAAAAAACTGAATACATTGGTTTAAACAAAGAAACAATGTATCTCACCTTGTAATAAATCCTGCACTAAAACACCCGATAACAGTTCCCCTTTAATACTCCATTAATATATTATGTAAAGATACTTTTCCTTTTGTGATCTTTTCCTTTAATGACACTTTAAGTCCAGTGTCTTCTGAAATCCATTATAAATTGCTCTTGTAAACATGAAGTTATTTTTGTCTTTCTACATCTCACCTAATATACGTGTCTATTATAGAAACTCATGTTCTTTCAAACATTCCGTATCACACGGTTAAACAGAAATGAGATCTTCCCAGTTTTCTTTGTAAGCACGGAACAATCAATCGATTCAAGTCCCACCAACAATCTATTCCAATAAACCCCCCCACACCCCCCCTAGATTCCTGGAACCAATCTCTATTAGGATCCACCAGTTATCATTGTTCTCCGTGGTTTATGTTGAGAGTGCGCGGAAACTAATCGGAGTCAATGCAGACCAACGATAGACAGGTGATAACATCAGTACATTACTTAGCCATAGGCTGACAATCAAGACAAGGGAAGAGATACAATTTCTCACTGCAGGTTTCTTCAATGGTCATCCTTAAAGTAAAATAAAGTTTACTGTGGTGTCGCCATTTCCAGGGAGAAAAGCCACGCCTACTTTTTGTAGGTAATCGCTATAATGAACACGTGCACTGCATGTCTGGTGACTGAGCCATATTAATGACCACCATGGTAGATGTACCTCCTTGGAAAGTGGACTTTGCGATTTTAAAAGTACTTTTTTGGAGCAAAGTTGCCCTTTTATTTACTGAGTTCAGGTAATTCTGTGTAATCTGTTCCTTAACTTCTTTTTAATTTTAAAACAATCTGATGGTTAATCCTAAAATATTCCATTTTAGATCTCTGAAAGACTGTATATGTCACTTTACGCATACGCAGGCGCTTTATGGCAGGACAACTGCGTTAATCCTTTAATCTACAGAAATCACAGATGTAAAACAATGTATTACTCTCATTTCTAACACAATCTTAAATAAAAAGGTACATGTGTGTAAAGTTACTAAAATCTATACTTCCTTCCCTCACCCAGTGAGTCAGACATGCTCAGTGGCTTTTATATATTAACTGCAACTGCTACTTTGCTTACAAAACTACAATTAGCACTTCAGTGCAATGTATCTACAGCTGCTTGGACTTTCTGCTAAAGTCACATTAACCCGTTTGCAGTTATTTATCCAGGGACTTAATGGCAGCATTTTTGTAAAAGGAGGTGAATGCCACAATGTACCAATGTGATTGGATAAATACCAATAATAGCGGCACTTCAAGAATGACTTTAGACAAGGCAGTACCAAGTACCTATGGCTAGCGGTGCCTTGCCCCATCTACTCCTATCTGGATCTAACTTTAAATGAAAGGAAATAATCACTTTTCTTTATCTTTTTATCTTTATATCTGATCAGAGTAAAGAGGCATCAAGTGAAAAATTGAATTTATAGTAAACTCTTAAACAATAATCATAACCCGACAATGCGATGGGTCCTGTCAGTCACTAGAGGAACTAAAGTTAAACTGTCACAGTGGGGAACGTTGTTATCGTTTCACTTGGTTCTCTGTGGCCTGTTTGATGGAAGTCGTAGAGTATTTAACGAGCATCCTCTGATTGGTCTTTTTACAATCCAATGGGACAGGAGCTCTGGATGAGAAGGGGGGGAAAATGAAACTGTCACTTCAGTTAGTAGGAATGGTAAGTTTCCATGTACACTTGGTTGATGTTTGGCTGAGGTTGAAGGAGCGAGACTTTGATCCTTGAGACAGTCAAATTGCATTTGTCCATTATATAGTGGATAAGATCCCCTATTGTAAATTATAAGGATATTAGAAGTCACTGAGGAGTTCTGTGTCCATATAAAGGTACAAAAAACACAGACTGAGTTATACAGGAATCTGGGTACACTCATGTATTATAAGGGATAATGTATCCCCTACTGTAAATTATAGGATATTAGAAGTCACTGAGGAGTTATGTGTCCATATAAAGGTACAAGGACACAGACTGAGTTATATATGGGAACTCTGGGTATCACTCATGTATTATAAGGGATAATGTATCCCCTTCTGTAAATTATAAGGATATTAGAAATCACTGAGGAGTTCTGTGTCTATATAAAGGACAAGGACACAGACTGAGTTATACAGGGAACTCTGGGAACCACTCATTATAAGGGATAACGTATCCCCTACTGTAAATTATAATGGATTAGAAGTCACTGAGGAGTTCTGTGTCCATATAGGTACAAGGAGACAGACTGAGTTACACAGGGAACTCTGGGTACCACTCATGTATTATAGGGATAATGTCCCCTACTGTAAATTATAAGGATATAGAAGTCACTGAGGAGTTATGTGTCCATATAAAGGTACAAGGACACAGACTAAGTTATACAGGAAATCTGGGTACCACCCATGTATTATAAGGGATAATGTATCCCCTACTGTAAATGATAAGGAATTAGAAGTCACTGAGAAGTTCTGTTGTCTATAGAAAAATACAAGGATAGAGACGAGTTATACAGGGAACTCTGGGTACCACTCATTATATAAGGGATAATGCATCCCCTACTGTAAATTATGAGGATATTAGAAGTCACTGAGGAGTTCTGTGTCTATATAAAGGTACAAGGACACAGACTGCGTTATACAGGGAACTCTGGGTACCACTCATGTATTATAAGGATAATGCATCCCCTACTGTAAATTATAAGGATATTAGAAGTCACTGAGGAGTTCGTGTCCATATAAAGGTACAAGGACAACAGACTGAGTTATAAAGGGAACTCTGGGTACCACTAATGTATTATAAGGGATAATGTATCCTACTGTAAATTATAAGGATATTAGAAGTTACTGGGAAGTTCTGTGTATATATAAAGGTACAAGGACACAGACTGCGTAATACAGGGAACTCTGGGTACCACTCATGTATTATAGGGATAATGTATCCCCTACTGTAAATTAAAGGATATTAGAAGCCACTGAGGAGTTCGTGTGTCTAAAAAGGTACAAGGATACAGACTGAGTTACACAGGGAACTCTGGGTACCACTCATGTATTATAAGGGATAATGTATCCCCTACTGTAAATTATAAGGATATTAGAAGTCACTGAGGAGTTATGGTCCATATAAATGTACAGAGACACAGACTGAGTTTTACAGGGAACTCTGGGTACCACTCGTATTATAAGGGATAAGTTATCCCCTACTGTAAATATAAGGATATAGAAGTCACTGAGGAGTTCTGTGTCTATATATAAGGTACAAGGACACGACTGAGTATACGGGAACTCTGGGTACCACTCATGTATTATAAGGGATAATGTATCCCCTACTGTAAATTATAAGGATATTAGAAGCCACTGAGGAGTTCGGTGTCTAATAAAGGTACAAGGATAAAGACTGAGTTACACAGGGACTCTGGGTACACTCATGTATTATAAGGGTAATGTATCCCCTACTGTAAAATTATAAGGATATTAGAAGTCACTGAGGAGTTCTGTGTCTATATAAAGGTACAAGGATACAGACTGAGTTACACAGGGAACTCTGGGTTACCACATGGATTATAAGGGATATGTATCCCCTACTGTAAATTATAAGGAATTAGAAGTCACTGAGGAGTTCTGTGTCTATAAAAGGTACAAGGACACAGACTGAGTTATACAGGAACTCTGGCTACCACTCATGTATTATAAGGGATAATGTATCCCCTACTGTAAATTATAAGGATATTAGAAGTCACTGAGGAGTTCTGTGTCTATATAAAGGTACAAGGACACAGATGAGTTATACAGGGAACTCTGGGTACCACTCATGTATTATAAGGGATAATGTATCCCCTACTGTAAATTATAAGGATATTAGAGTCACTGAGGAGTTCTGTGTCCATATAAAGGTACAAGGACACAAGACTGAGTATACAGGGAACTCTGGGTACCACTAATGTATTATATAGGGATAATGTATCCCCTACTGTAAATTATAAGGATATTAGAAGTCACTGAGGAGTTCTGTGTCCATATAAAGGTACAGGACACAGACTGAGTTATACAGGGAACTCTGGGTACCACTCATGTATTATAGGGATAATGTATCCCCTACGTAAATTATAAGGATATAGAAGTCACTGAGGAGTTCTGTGTCCATATAAAGGTAAAAGGACACAGACTGAGTTATACAGAGAACTCTGGGTACCACTCATGTATTATAAGGATAATGTATCTCCTACTGTAAATTATAAGGATATTAGAAGTCACTGAGGAGTTCTGTGTCCATATAAAGGTACAAGGCACAGACTGAGTTATACAGGGAACTCTGGGTACCACTCATGTATTATAAGAGATAAGTATCCTCACTGTAAATTATAAGGATATTAGAAGTCACTGAGGAGTTCGTGTCACAAAAGGTACAAGGACACAGACTGAGTTACACAGGAACTCTGGGTACCACTATGTATTATAGAGATAATGTATCCTCTAATGTAAATTATAAGGATATTAGAAGTCACTGAGGAGTTCTGTGTCTATATAAAGGTACAAGGACACAGACTGAGTTTATACAGGGAACTCTGGGTACCACTCATGTATTATAAGGGATAATGTATCCCCTACTGTAAATTATAAGGATATTAGAAGTCACTGAGGGATTCTGTCTATATAAGGTACAAGGACACGACTGAGTTATACAGGGAACTCTAGGTACCACTCATGTATTATAAGGGATAATGTATCCCCTACGTTAAATTAAGGATATTAGAAGTCACTGAGGAGTTCTGTGTCCAATAAAGGTAAAAGGACACCGACTGAGTTACACAGGGAACTCTGGGTACCACTCATGTATTTATAAGATATATGTATCCTGTACTGTAAATTATAAGGATATTGAAGTCACTGAGGAGTTCTGTGTCTATATAAGGTACAAGGACACAGACTGAGTTATACAGGAAGAATGGGTACCACTCATGTATTATAAGGGATAATGTATCCCCTACTGTAAATTATAAGGATATTAGAAGTCACTGAGGGATTCTGTGTCCATATAAAGGTACAAGGACACAGACGAGTTATACAGGGAACTCTGGGTACCACTCATGTATTATAAGGGATAAGTATCCTTACTGTAAATTATAGGATATTAGAAGTCACTGAGGAGTTCTGTGTCCATATAAGGTACAAGGACACAGACGAGTTATACAGGGAACTCTGGGTACCACTCATGTATTATAAGGGATAATGTATCCCCTACTGTAAATTATAAGGATATTAGAAGTCACTGAGAAGGTGACCATACTTCAAGGACACACCAAATTATATGGATATTATTTATCACATGATCCCATTGGGATCCACTACAGGGGGTAGGTTATAGTAAAACAAGTAGAGCTTTCTGATAGGTTGGAGCCGCACAGGGACAGGCAGTTGTTACTGTAAAATGAATCCCGTAAATGCTTTTGCTCTTTAATAATGAACATGGCAAATAGACATTTTCCACATTGTACAAAGGGAACAGCCTTTCACAGCGGTGCTCCTGCATTCCTTAAAGAGAAATAAAGCACTTACGTAAACTAACATTAACCTATGGAACACACGGGTACAGCCTAAACCTTCACGTCTCGCTCGTGAAATCCATTTCTGTAGGAAGACAGTAAGAAAGGACACGTTCCCTGTCTGTCAATGGATGAAACATGAATCAATCAATGTCAGGGAGGAGAATCTACCCTCGGAACAAAAGACAGTCGCCCAGTGAGACCAGTAAACTGCAGGCACCGTTCATTCAGCTTTTCATTGGTTCAGCTGTTCACAGCTCAGTGCAGAATTCGATTTCACATTCACATTGAGCAAAGCAATATGGCAGCTCCAATCATTGCATTGCATTAACAGATATCGCTTTCCTTATCCAGTACATAGGTTGTCTGCCATAACGGTCTAATTCCGAGGGGAAATGTGGTCTCCAAACGAATGAAAGGCCAGTTTCCTACCTTTAAAACGAGTCATCAACCACCTCTCTATGTGCTCCACAGCCCAAGTATAAAGAAATGACTGACCAGAAAGTTAATGGGTGGGAGGCTGACATGTGTGCCGCCGGCAAGCACAGCCTCAGACTCCCTCAGTGTGTGGGGAGACAGAAGTCCCCTCCTCTCTAATGTGTAAAGTCCTGACAGAGTAGGTAGGGAATCTACAGCCCTTCTTTCCCACTATGTGAAAACATAGTCTCAGTCTGCCTAAAAAGGCTGTTTCCAGAGGTTTTCTGTAGAGGGGAGTCTGAGTGGCCCACGGCACCGCGATGGGTGTGGCTTATGCACCCGCAATTGGGCTGGGCTTGTGCCCCCGCGAGTGGGGGGGCCACAGGGCCTGTAGAGAATGGGCAAGGGGGACCTGCAACTGGAGGGACCATGGGGTCCATGGTAGGGGGGACAAGGGGGGCTGCAAAGGGGAGGAGGAGACACAGGGCAGATTAACTAACATGATTTGAGAGCAGGAAGCAGGAAGTGCAGGGGACCTGGTGATGCTACTGCCATATCACACACAAAAATTTAAATACTTCAAAAATATGCAAAATAAACAATGAAATAAATTGCAAAAACTCTAGGAGAGCAATTCCTATCAATTTACCTAAAGTCATTTTTGGACCACAGTTCCCCTTTATATAAATACCACGGGAGCAGTAGTTCTCCTTGTTTCTGGTTCCAAATAAACATAAATAATAATAGACGTCAGCATAACTAGAAATTGTCTAAAAACAAACAAGAGAAATGTGTTGTGACATCTCCTTCAGCGCAGGTGTTGACACCAACTCCATTATATTTTATGGTTTCTCCTTATAAATAATGAATGACGCCAGCAGCTCTGAGAGCGCTCGTTATGCACTTACAGGAACTCGTCTCACGGAATCCATATTTCCCACAATTCCGCAGCCAAAGTCTGCAAACAATGTTACCAGAGAATGCAAAAATTGATTTATTGTCATATATTGCATTACTCCTATCACACTGAACTAATAGGTTTATCTATTCACATGGGTCCTGCCCTAAGAGCTCACACTCTAACAGGCTCATTTACTCGCTATCGCTGGTAAATGTCCTGAACACGATTCAATATAGCGATTGCGAATGTGGGTAAAACCCAAAAAAGGATTTACTCACGCGAGGATTTTAATGTGGCAGCTATTAGCTAATGTTAAAATCCAGCGCGTAACCCGTGCATCCAACACTAATAGGAGTTAAATTTGCTCTAATAGGTAGTAAACTGGTTAGCACGACTTTAACTCATAAATTTGCCCAGCGCCTCTGGGAAATCAGCCCCTAAGTCCCTAATCATGGTTGTGGGTAAAATCAATACAGCATAACATACAAACCAGGGAGGTAGCCGAGGAGGGTTAGTTAAATCTGTCAGTACAGAAATCCTGCAGTTGCTGCCCCTTCCTCTAGCTCAATGAGTTCAGACATGCTCAGTGTGATTCACCCTGGAGAGAGGGACTCTCCAAGCATTTGGTGATTGTGACAGATACGGGTTTGGGACATGTTACCAGAAGCAGAGGAGGCATGTGGACACGCGTTTTAGGCTGCGGATTCTATTGGCTTGATTCTTTCCAGGAACTTACTATTTATCTTAAGAAATCCAACAGGGCACACAAGGGAATTTTCAGGATTAAGCGAGATCGATGCTGGAAGGTTTTATCTGGTGCGCCCTGTGAGTTACCCAAAGCCTTTATAGCTAGAATGGTGTGAACTGCAGGTGTTTAAAATGTCATAAAATTCATTAACAGGAAAGTAGTAAATTTCACCGGAAAGCTGTTAATGACGAAATCGCTGAGTCGATAAAAAAACTAATTTTAGCACCGAAATGCAGAAGAAACTTGCCAAGTCGTGACATAATTACCCAGCGTTTTCTGCATATAGAAACGTTAAATGGATTTGTCGTGTTTTCACCCTCGTTCGGATCCCTGATCACTGCAAGTGGCTATTCCCACACAGAAATCATCTCAACTAGGAAAAAACTATCAAGGGCAATTATACTCACCTCCCTCTCGCTCATCTTCCTCTATAGCTGCATAGTACCCTAGGTGACCCTAAAGTCCTCGCCCCTGGGTACTTTACCTAACAGCTGTACTTGATTACATTTTTGGCCTCTTCCGCAATCTGCGATGTTCCCAAAAGGAAGATACGCTCTGCAAAGAAGGATATTATCACTGGCTACATCGCCGACTGTCACTGACAGAGGCAGAGGGGTGGAATGACTGAGGAGCCAAGGGAAAGAGTAAGCTAAGGCTGTTAGGTATAGTACCCAGGGGTGAGTATTAGCGATTTAGGTCACCCAGCCATGTGGCTGAAAAGACAACAATCTAAGGTTCTAGCTGCTGCTAAGTACATCTCCCTCGATTGCTGCCTTTATGGAGACTATAGACCAGAGATGTGAAAGTTGTGGTCCTCCAGATGTTTTGAAAACTACACCTCCCAGCATTCTCTGTCTGCTGCCAGGAAAGCGGGAGCTTAGTTTGTACAACATCTGAGGGCCACAGCACAACAAACTTCTCCCGGAGGCCAGATAGGAGGCAGAGTCCTATATGGACTCTGCTATCCTCCTGGTGGGCAGGTTTTGGACTTTGGGGGGGACTACAGGAGAAGAACCATATGGAGCTGGGAGTGAGGTAAGGCTTACACTACACATCATGGTGGGGCCATTAGTGGGGGGGGGTTATAGTTTTGGGGGTGGACATGTCATTTAAGAATTAAAGTTGGAAAAACAGGAAGCATTCAAGTAGGAAGAAATGGTGCCAACCCATATCCTTTCTCAAGGACGTATGAGTACGAAACACAAAGCGTACATGTTTAGAATAGACCAGCACAGATCTGATCTGTGCCGTTTGTATATGTTCCACTACACATACACTGAAAACTGTAGATATTGCGATGGAATGGAAGGCTAGGTAGAAACATTTCCTCTTCAGCTTGTGCACCAGTTTCCCAGGCAAGACAGGAATACCCACACAGACATAAAACAAAAATTGGCATTTGAGAGTCAAATGGTGGCTATGAATGTAGACAGAGCTGGATCATGTGATTAAAAACAGGTCACATGCTACAAGCTGCTGACATTTTTAAGGGTTCATGACAACATAGTAGATTATATCCTGCACACAACATAGTAGATTATTACCCTGTACCCAACTCAGGAGGTTATTACCCTGTAACCAACATAGTAGATTATATACCTTTACCCAATAGTAGATATAACCCTGTACCCAACATAAAAAAAGTATTGCCTGTACCAACACAGGAGATTATTACCCTGTACCCAACATAAAAGATTATTACCTGTACCAACACAAAGATTATTCCCTGTACCAACACAAGAGTTATACCCTGTACCAACACAGGGATATTCCCTGTACCAACACAAGAGATTATTACCCTGTACCAACACAAGAGATTATTACCCTGTACCAACACAGAGATTATTACCCTGTACCAAACACAAGAGATTATTTACCCTGTACCAACACAGGAGATATTACCCTGTACCAACACAAGAGATTATTACCCTGTACCAACACAAGAGATATTACCCTGTACCAACACAAGAGAGATTATTACCCTGTACCCAACAGGGAGATTACCTTCCACAAGGAATTATTACCCTTACACAACACTCAAGATTATTACCCTGTACTAACACAGGAGATTATTACCTGTACCACACAAGAGATATTACCCTGTACCAACACAGGAGATTATACCCTGTACCAACACAAGAGATTATTACCCTGTACAACACAGGAGATTATTACCCTGTACAACACAAGAGATTATTACCCTGTACTACACAGGAGATTATTACCCTGTACAAAACAAGAGATTATTACCTGTACCAACACAGGAGAATTATTAACCCTGTACAACACAAGAGATTATTACCCTGTACTAACACAGGAGATTATTACCCTGTACCAACACAAGAGATTATTACCCTGTACTAACACAGGAGATTATCCCTGTACCAACACAAGAGATTATACCTGCACCAACACAAGAGATTATTACCCTGTACCCAACTACTGAGATATATTACCCTGTACCCAACAGGGATGATTAACCTTTTCCAAACACAGGAAATTATACCCTTTAAAAAACACAAGATATTTACCTGTACTAACACAGGAGATTATTACCTGTACCAACACAAGAGATTATTACCCTGTACTAACACAGGAGATTATTACCCTGTACCACACAAGAGATTTACCTGTACCAACACAAGAGATTATTACCCTGTACTAACACAGGAGTTATTACCCTGTACAAACAAGAGATTATTACCCGTACTAAACGGAGTTATTACCTGTACCAACACAAGAGATATTACCCTGTACCAACACAAGAGATTATTACCCTGTACCAACACATGAGATATTACCCGTACCCAACAGGGAGATTAACTTTTCCAACACAGGAAATATTACCCTTTACACAACACACAAGATTATTACCCTGTACTAACACAGGAGATTATTACCCTGTACCAACACAGGAAATTATTACCCTGTACCAACACAAGAGATTATTACCCTGTACTACACAGGAGATTTTACCCGTACCAACACAGGAGATTTACCCTGTACCAACACAGGAGATTATACCCTGTACCAACACAGGATATTATTACCCTGTCCAACACAGGAGATTATTACCCTGTACAACCAGAGATAGTTCCCTATATACAGAAGGATTATTACCTGTAGCAACACAGAGATTATTACCGTACCAACACAAGAGATTATTACCCTATACCAACACAGGAGATTAGTACCCTGTACCAACACAGGATATCATTTCCCTATACCAACACACCAGATTATTACCCTGTACCAACACAGGAGATTATTACCCTGTACCCAAACACAACGATATTACCTGTACCAACACAGGAGTTATTACCCTGTACCAACACAGGAGATTATACCCTGTACCAACACAGGAGATTATTACCCTGTACCAACACAGGAGATTATTACCCGTTACCAACACAAGAGATTATTACCCTGTACCAACAAGGAGATTATTATCCTGTACCAACAGAAGAGTATTACCCTGTACCAACACAGGAGTTATTACCCTATACCAACACAGGAGATTATACCCTATACCAACGAAGAGATTATTACCCTGTACTAACACAGGAGATTATATCCTGTACCAACAGAAGAGATTATTACCCTGTACCAACACAGGAGATTATTACCTATACCAACACAGGAGATTATTACCCTGTCCAACACAGGAGATTATATCCGTACCAACAGAAGAGATTATTACCCTGTACCAACACAGGATATTATATCCTGTACCAACAGAAGAGATTATTACCCTGTACCAACACAGAAGATTATAACCTATACCAACACAGGAGATTATTACCCTGTACCAACAGAAGAGATTATTACCCTGTACAACACAGGAGATTATTACCCTGTACCAACAAAGGAGATATTACCTACACCAACACAGGAGATTATACCCTATACCAACAGAAGAGATTATTACCCGTACCAACACAGGAGATTATTACCCTGTACCACACAGGAGATTATTACCTGTACCAACACAGGAGATTTTATCCTGAACCAACAAGAGATATTACCCGTACCAACAGAAGAGATTTTACCCTGTACCAACACGAGGAGATTATTATCCTGTAACAACAGAAGAGATTATTACCCTATACCAACGGAAGAGATTATTACCTGTACCGAGATCTTTATGTATCAGTGAAGAGACACATTTATCATTATTTTCTACTACATTGTAAACAGAACCACAATGTTTCTATTGAGAACAAGTAGGGGATTTTTTTTTAAACTTCAAGGATTTTTCAAACATGAATAGAATAAAATAAAAAACATGTTTTTAGCAGATACAATTTTATATACCAGCGAGAGACGCCTCTCTTTATTTTTAATGAAAGGAGATATATGAACTGCACTACGGGGCATATTTAGAAAGGTGCGTTCATTTTTCGCCACCATTATTAATGGCATTACTCCAAATTTCACTGAAAAATGCAGATTTAGTTTAATCTGCAGGTACACCTGACCTGAGTCCTGACCCGAGGAATTTGCTCTTCTGTGCCATACGTTGATGCAGTTGCTGTTTGGTCTCCCCCACATACAAATCAGAGCATTCTGCACTGCACTGCGTATATGATGTCACTCTTCACTGCACTGCACTGCGTATATGATGTCATCTTCATTTCACTACGTATATGATGTCACTCTTCACTGCACTGCACTGCGTATATGATGTCGCTATTGTGTTTAGACACCAACTGTCTGCCATGTACAATGCTGTTTTGACACTTACTCTGGGCGTTCCTATAACACCTTAGCCACTATCCAATCACGCCCTTAACACTTGGCTGTGAATTGCTAATGGGACTTTCCAGGGTACATAATTGCAACAGATTCTTGTACAAGTCATTCTGATTGAGAAAGCCAGTCGGATAGACTAGCGAAACGTCTTCAAGAACTAAACTTCAAGTCCAGTTGATCTAATGAATACAACAGATTAACCATGACCTGGATGAATGAATATTACAGATAAACCATGACCTAGATGATGAATATTACAAATATACCATGACTGGATGAATGAATATTCAAATACATGACTGATGAATGATATTACAAATATATCATGACCTGGATGAATGAATATTACAGATATACCATGACTGGATGATAGAATATTACAGATATACCATGACCTGGATGAATGAATATTACAAAATATACCAGACCTGGATAAATGAATATTACAGATATCATGACCTGGATGAATGGATATTACAGATATACCATGACCTGGATGAATATTACAGATATACCATGACCTGGATGAATGAATATTACAGATATACCATGATCTGGATGGATGAATATTACAGATATACCATGACCTGGATGATGAGACTATTACAGATATACCGTGACCTGGATGGATGAATATTACAGATATACCATGACCTGGTGGAATGAATATTACAGATATACCATGATCTGGATGGATGATTACAGTATACATGACGGAGATGATATTACAGATAGACCATGACCTGGATGGAATGAATATTACAGATATACCATGAGCTGGATGAATGATATACAAAAATACCATGACCTGGATAAATGAATATTACAGATATACCATGACCTGGATGAATGGATATTACAGAATTACCATGACCTGTATGAATATTACAGATATACCATGACCTGGATGAATGAATATTACAGATATACCATGATCTGGATGGATGAATATTACAGATATACCATGACCTGGATGAATGACTATTACAGATATACCGTGACCTGGATGGATGAATATTACAGTATACATGACCTGGATGAATGAATATACAGAATACCATGATCTGGATGGATGAATATTACAGATATACCATGACCTGGATGAATGAATATACAGATAGACCATGACCTGGATGGATGAATATTACAGATATACCATGAGCTGGATGGATGAATATTACAGATATACCATGAGCTGGATGAATGAATATTACATATATACCATGACCTGGATGAATGAATACCGTATATACTCGAGTATAAGCCGAGGTTTTTAGGTTTAAAAATTAACCTTAAAACCTTGACTCGGCTTATACTCGAGTCACAAGGAACTTACCTTCAATCCAGAGGCAGCCGCGAGTCCGGCCGGCAGTTCCCAGTAGTTCTCGCGGTTTGCGCGATGACGTCATCACGCACGCTTTCGGGATGATGTCATCGCGCAGCCGCGAAGCAGTAATGGGAACTTCGGCCGGACTCGCGGCTGCTCTGGATTGCAGAGAGAGAGGAGACTGAAGACCAGGTACGGGTAAGTGAGCTGGGGGGGGACTGGGGGGATGGGCTGGGGGACTGGGGGAGGGCTGGGGGGTACTGGGGGAGGTGGGGGGGGGACAGTATGCCATGCAGACACCCACATTACCTTTTTACTATAGGTGGTTGGAAACTACAGCTCCCAGCAACCAAGCATGCTGGGAGTTGTAGTTTCCAAACATCTACAGTGGAAAGGTATTAGGGTGGGGGACAGTATGCCATACAGTAACCCCCAATACCTTTCTACTATAGGTGGTTGGAAACTACAACTCCCAGCACCAAGCATGCTGGGAGTGTAGTTTCCAAAACATCTACAGTGGAAAGGTATTAGGGTTACTGTATACCCTCGGCTTATACTCGGGTCAATCATCTTTTCTAATTTTTGAGTCAAAAATGGGTGCCTCGGCTTATACTCGAGTCTGCTTATACTCGAGTATATACGGTATTACAGATATACCATGACCTGGATGAATGAATATTACAGATATACCATGACCTGGATGAATGAATATTACAGATATACCATGACCTGGATGGATGAATATTATAGATAACAGTGACCGGATGAATGATATACAGATATACCATGATCTGGTGATGAATATTACAGATAACCATGACCTGGATGAATGAATGAATATTACAGATAGACCATGACCTGGATGGATGAATATTACAGATTACCATGATCTGGATGATGAATATTACAGAATACCATGACTGGATGAATGATATTACAGATAGACCATGACCTGGATGGATGGATATTACAGATATACCATGACCTGGATGGATGAATATTAATACTATATATAGATATACCATGACCTGGATGAATGAATATTACAGATATACCATGAGCTGGATGGATGAATATTACAGATATACCATGAGCTGGATGGATGAATATTAGATATACCATGACCTGGATGAATGAACATTACAGATTTACCATGCCTGGATGGATGAATATTACAGATATACCATGACCTGGATGATGAATGAATATTACAGATATACCAGGACCTGGATGGATGAATATTACAGATATACCATGACCTGGATGAATGAATATTACAGATATACCATGACCTGGATGAATGATATTACAGATATACCATGACTGATGGATGATGAATATTACAGATATACCATGACCTGGATGGATGAATATTACAGATATACCATGACCTGGATGGATGAATATTACAGATATACCATGACTCCGGATGGATGAATATTACAGATATACCATGACCTGGAGGATGAATATTACAGATATACCATGACCTGGATGGATGAATATTACAGATATACCTGACCTGGATGGATGATATTACAGATATACCGTACCTGGATGGATGAATATTACAGATATACCGTGACCTGGATGATGAATATTACAGATATACCATGACCTGGATGAATGAATATTACAGATATACCGTGACCGGAGGGCTGGATATTACAGATATACCATGACCTGGATGAATGAATATTACAGATATACCATGCCTGGATGGATGATATTACAGATACCAGACCTGTAGAATGAAATTACAGATATACCTGACCTGGATGGATGAATATTACAGATATACCATGACGATGAATGATAGATATACATGATGGATGGATGAATATACAGATATACCATGACCTGGATGAATGAATATTACAGATATACCATGACCTGGATGGATGAATATTACAGATATACCATGACCTGGATGAATGAATATTACAGATATACCATGACCTGGATGAATGAATATTACAGATATACCATGACCTGGATGGATGAATATTACAGATACCATGACCTGGATGAATGAATATTACAGTATACCATGACCTGGATGAATGAATATTACAGATATACCATGACGGATGAATGATATTACGATATATAATGAGATGGATGGAATATTACAATACCATGACTGGATGAATGAATATTCAGATTACCATGAACTGTGAATGGAATATTACAGTATACCATGACCTGGATGAATGAATATTACAGATATACCATGACCTGGATGAATGAATATTACAGATATACCATGACCTGGATGAATGAATATTACAGATATACCATGACCTGGATGGATGAATATTACAGATATACCATGACTGGATGAATTATTACAGAATACCATACCTGGATGGATGAATATTACAGATATAATAGTGACCTGGATGGATGAATATTACAGATACCTGACCTGGATGAATGAATATACAGATATACCATGACCGGAGGATGAATATTACAGAAATACCATGACCTGGATGGATGAATATTACAGATATATAATGACTGGATGAGAATATACAGATATACCATGACCGGATGATGAATATTAACGATTACATGACCTGGATGAATGAATATTACAGATATACCATGACCTGGATGGAATGAATATTACAGATATACATGACCTGGATGAATGAAATATTACAGATATACCATGACTGGATGAATGAATATTACAGATAAACCATGACCTGGATGATGGATATTACAGATATACCATGACCTGGATGAATGAATATTACAGATATACATGACCTGGCTGGATAGAATATACAGATATACCGTGACCGGATGAATGATTTACAGATATACGTGACCGGATGGATGAATATTACAGATATACCGTGACCTGGAGGATGAATATACAGATATAACGTGACCTGGATGAATGAATATTACAGATATACCATGACCTGGATGAAATGAATATTACAGATATACCGTGACCTGATGGATGAATATTACGATATACCGATGACTGGATGGATGAATATTACAGATATACCATGCTGGATGGATGAATACAGATATACCAGACCTGGATGAATGAATATTACAGATATACCATGACCTGGATGAATGAATTTACAGTATACCATGCCTGGATGAATGAATATTACAGATATCCATGACCTGGATGAATGAATATACAGATTATACCATGACCGGATGATGAATATACAGATATACCATGACCTGGATGAAGAATATTACAGATTATACCATGAACCTGGAGAATGAATATTACAGATATACCATGACCTGGATGAATGAATATTACAGATATACCATGACCTGGATGAATGAATATTACAGATATACCATGACCTGGATGAATGAATATTACAGATATACCATGACCTGGATGGATGAATATTACAGATATACCATGACCTGGATGAATGAATATTACAAATATACCATGACCTGGATGAATGAGAACCTTCACAAGCAGGGGAAGACAAAGTAACTTATTGAAGAAATCCTCTTTTTTCCTGCATGCAGTAAACTGAGCATGTCCTGTGCCCAGTGAGAGGGAAGTGGGCAGGGCTTGCTGCAGTAGCTTTCCTGAGCACACATGCAGCCTCAGAGCTAAGCAGATGAAATATTTTTTTAAATGATACTTGGTACATAAAGACAGGACAGACTGAGGAGTTGAAGTAGTCAGTTGCTCTTTGCATTATAACAGATATAACGGAGTGTATCTTAGTAACCAGATGGGATGTAAAAGCGACACAATGTTTCATTCAGAAAAACGTAGGAAATATATCCTGAAAAAATGTGTTTAGCCTTAATATCTCATTTATAGCTATTCCCAAAATACAAAGGCATAAAACATTATTTAAAACCGTTCCATTCTATATAATCTTGCAGCTGCTTTGCTTCTCTTTGTTAATAACACAACTGATCACACTGCACAATGTCTATGTTATAACCCCCCAACCCCCAAACCCCCCCATACGTAACCTTCCGTAACCATAGAAACACCTGGTGGATGAAACATTGCTAGGGTTCCCTGTGGTGGATTTGTCAATATCTTATGTTGTAGCAATAAATTCCACATCTCCTCTGTCAGCCCTTTGTTAGTGTGTCTCCCATTATTGTGCATGGGAGGGTCATTTCTGACTCTGGATATTGGACCAGTTTCCCGTGTAGAAGAATGAATGAAGGATAAAGTATTTGTAAGGGCAGACCATTCATGTTTTTATGGAGTTGCCATACTAGATATGGTTTGAAAGGTTCCAAGGCCATTGACTTTTATTAGACCTGATTTCCGCATCCTGAGCTGGATTTTCACTGCTAAGCACAGAGCTATTTTATATACTGCCATACGGTATTAGGGCTTTTCCCCTACCTTGCCTGGCAGTTCCCAGGAGTTTCCCTGCCAATCGTGGGGGAGACTCCCGGAACTACCAGGAGGGACGGGATACCTGTGATTAGATCATTTGCTTTCTTCCTAGGTGAATCCCACTGAGCATGTGTGAGATCGCTGAGCAAGGAGAGGGCGGTAACTTCAGGGATTTCTGTACTGAAACATATTACTGTGTATCTTTGGTTTCGGAATTACTTACGAACGCAAGTAAAATTTCATTTAAATCAGCAGCTGCAGATTAATAAAAATGTATCGGGGTGGAGTTATCTTTAAGGCTGTCGTAGATCCCTTCGAAACCATATGGAGCATCCAATGAATGAAGCAACCTCACGAGTATTAATGTAACACAATAAATGCACCTGCGTTATAGCAATACTCTTGAGGTTACGTGATTCATTGGTTTGCTCCATATGGTTTTATATTATATTGTATCTACAGTATGTCATGGAGCAGACTTTGGGGCAATCCTATAGAGGTGGTTAGGTATCTGGAATGTTACTACTTCCCACCCTATGGTCATTAAACCTAGAACCGTATTGTAAAATATACAGGTCTTGCAGCACAGGAATAGATTGATCTGAAAAGGCTCCTTCCTATTCCTATGCTGTGCTTTGATCACCTTTGGTCTAGCCAGTCTGCTCAGCTTGCCCATGGCACATAAAATTCATGAGCAAGGTATTGAAATACCTGTCACTCTAGTGGCCTCGTAACCTGCTCCTTCAAAACCGATAAATGGAAAAATATTCGGCTAGAATCAAACCTTCGTAAAACCCACAACACATTGCAGGGAAGATGTTTTATTCACAAGCTTTTGACTGTAACTTTTGAAGCATTTTTCATAAAGGCTCAATGCCTGGAGGTCATTTGCAGCTCGTAGTCTTCAAAGAACAACCGGATTCCCTTGTTGGTGGAGCCCAAGAACAGAATATTTAGTGAACAGCCACACAGAGCGAATATTCTGCTCCATAGAATTAGGAACACAATGCGCTTTACGCCACACACCAAGAGGAACTGCCACGTGTCTTTAGCACTGAATATCCAGTTACCTTTGACAACCCAATTGATGAGTTTGGGGGCTAAAATCTTTGTTCTAAAGTTGAAGGCAAGATCAGTAAAAAAAAAACCCAAAAGACACAATTATATTACATATATTATGTATTTATGGGACTTGTCCAATGGGAAGACTCTGCTCTGGAAAAAATCTTCCCATTGGTCAGGAAAATTTCCTGGACTGGAAGAAGGGGCAGGACAATAAAAGTGATGAATATATACCTGTATACCAGGTAAGATATATATGTATAAATATCCAGGTACCTTATACCAGGTTAGATGGTGTATACAATTATTAGCCTTTCACCCCATGCCATTGCCATAAAATATTCTTAATATTTCTCACTGTTACAGATGAAATGTCCAACGTCCCCAGTCCAATTCATATCTATCAGCAGGACCAACTTACCTCTTTCCCTGACATCTCTGAATTTCATCCTCACTTGCTCCCATCCAGAAGGTTCACGTCCCTCATCCAGATCAATATTCATTAAAGTACTATACTTACCTCCTCCACACCTATATAGTATCCAGGGTGAAGACCTAAACCACCAGGTCCTCATCCCTGAGTTTGGATGGGATCTGCACAGTGACCAACCTAAACTACCCTTTACTACTCAGTCACTGTTCAGTGATGGGATGGGTGCTTAGTAGTTTAGGTCCTTATCCTGGGTACCAAGAAGATGATTGGGGTGGGAGTAGTATAATGAATTGTACAGTTGCAGAGGTGGCAGGTCAGAAAGCAGCTGTAAGTCATTGGCTGTGACCAAAGCCAAGACAGTAAAGATCAAAACTAAATCCTTAATTCCAGTATCGTCTAAGGGATTTGGGGGATTCTTGCCTCTAGATTGGGGGGGTTTACATGACACTAGGGGGTCTGGTTCCCGGGAGCAGTAGGGGTGCGCCCCTGCGATTGGGAGCATCCCCCAAGGGTGTGGCAGCCCTGCATCCTCCATCATTAAGGGACCGATTATGTGTTTGTTTCTCCTGTACTGACCCTCTCTCTACTCTGGTAAGACTGACAGTAAATAATGATGTGTCAGTTCAGCATTCCAAGTCAATTCTAACCACCTTTGCACACAGTGTCTTATCCCGTTATCTCCCGCCGGTAACCAAGCAGCTAAAAGAAATGTGTTTTTCCTCTCCCAACTGCTGGTAAGATGAATTCAATCCTTATCCACGGGAAGCCAAGCAAATCTCTCTCCGCCGTACAATTCGCGATCATTTGTCCGCAAGTGCATCCAAGCTGTAGAAATGAAACTCTCGCGGCCAAGCGATTCGCCTAGAAATAAAAGGTCTGCGCCGCGCTTGTGTTTTTATTATAAATAGCATTTCCGCCCGTGTCCCCGTGGAGACTATTTACATTTTGGAATATCTGATCAGACTGTTTAGTTTTCACAGGCAAAACCTCCTGGGAAAATGGAATAGAAAACCAAACATGAAAACATCCACCAATAAGCTCAGGACTTGGCACCAGACTGTCAAAATGTGGCGTCCTCATTGAATGGGGTTCATGGCTGGACAGTAATATTGGGAGGTCCGACTCGTAGTTCTGGCTAACAGGAGCCATTCCACAGAAATCAGGGACACAATCAGGGACCTTGTAATAAAATATCTGCATCCCCATTTCTTGTTCCTACATACAGTACGCAACATGGGTCTTCCTGTATGGCAGCTCCAGACCCCTTTTCTGTGATTCAGGCGAATATTTATAAACCCACAGTATTGGTCATTGCTGATACCGCAGGTTCTTAGGGCTAGGCCACACTATATGCATTTTCACACGCGATCGATTTTAAATTAATGGCAATCGCGGGAATGCAAAAAGTTCCTGCGATTTCCAATGCGTTGCGTTGGCGATTCCGTTTTGGAAGCACATGCGATCCCCATTTTTATATACGCAATCGCATGCGCTTCCATAATCGGAATTGGAAATTCGCAAACGCTTTGCAACGCACGGAAATCGCCAGAGCAATCGCTTTTTTGCGTTGCAGTATGGCCTTGCCCTTGCAGTTTTTTTTTACAACAAAGCGGTAAATTACAGACCATCACTAAATACAATTAAAAAAAATACAATGTAAAATACCCCTCCTTTAACATAGGGATAGCACAAGATATTCCCAGAGTTCCACTCGTTTGCATATGCAAATGACTTCCCAGCAAAGGATCATGTTATTGTGAATTGAATAATTTGCAAGTTTGGTTCAGTCAGTGTTTGTGAAAGTGCGAATCTCCCTTCGCTAACCTGCCATTGACTTTATTAAACTGCCCTGCAATAGAACGGACGTCACTGCCAGTAGAAGATCAATTGGTTCTCTGATGGTTTGAAGTTTAAGATTCTATTGAGACTGAGAAGGAATTGGAAAGACTGAAATGTTCCCAACCACAGAATCCAGAAAGTGGCAATGGAACTAGAAATTCCCCTTACTCATATTATAGGGTTATTATTACCAACTGGGAGTTGTGTTTTAATGGGAATATCCACCCTTAAAACAAAACAATGGCCAATTGCCAGTTACCTGCCCCCAACTGATATATTCAGTAAACTGGCCCCTCCCTCCATGCTGTCAATCATGGCTGTGACATCTGACATCACAAATGTTCTTATTCATATTAAACCTCTACAGGTGGATGGTTAGTGTTTTATATTGAATATTTCATTGATTTGGGGGTTGTTTTTGTTTTGCTTTTTTGCTTATGGAGATTTTTTTTTTTTAAATCATAATAAAACGTTATTTTTATCTTGTGCAGATGATGCAAATTGAATGTTCTACAGACAATACCCCCAATTCCCCATACCTAGTTAAACTCTCAATCAATAAACAGTCTACAGTAAACAGTATATGGCGTTCGTTAACTCAACTGTGCATATCCATCCAATAGCACAATTAATCCAAATTCAAATAATAGGTAAAGAAGACCAAGGTACAGGATATTCCGCTCAAACTGCTTTTTATTCCATGTTAAATCAACATGTTTCAGGCCACCTGGACCCTTTCTCAACTTATTGATGGAAACGTTCAGTAATATTTCTTCCTGATTGAACACTTCCTATTTTCAGCAATGAGACCAGTTTGTAGTTATGTGACCAGCCTCTACCTGCATTAATGGGTCCCCTCCTAAACTTTACATTTTTTTTAATATCTGTGCAGATACGTTTTGCTTTCCCAGTTTTAACTGAGCATGCTTCAACCCTGGGGCAAAGGGGAGGTGCAGAGTGTCAGGTGATGTCATTCAACCTACTAGAACCAGGAAGTTTGATCATTCTCTACAATATAATGCAGTTATAAGATGTGACCCGGGGCTCATTTTAAAGGAAAAACTGCAGGCTTTTATTTAACCCTAACTTGTTCAGTTGCCCTTTAAGATTCTAATTTATTGTGGGCTATCTCTAACTCACATGCAATACTCCATGCATGCAAATGTTGAGGAAAAATAAAGAATACAGGAGATGAAATGTTCTCCATTCCAATGCTCTCCACTGGTAATGTGAACATCATTAAGAGCTTACAGGATTTTTATTCTAGAGGTTGAGTGACCCAGATTTATTTTGCAAGCCGAGTAATGTCAAACAATCCATGTTTCAGAAATCTAAACAAGGACAATTTGCAGGAAAATAATTTCTATCTACGTCATTCTCTTTCGATATACAGAAATATGGTCAACCTCTTAAGACCATAATTACTTGTATTAAAGGATTGTAAACATCTGTCCAACTAGTAGTCTGGATTCTATTCTATATGGAAACTGCTTGCTCCACTGATCCTGCCGAAACATTATAATAATTTAACCGATTTCTGGTCAATATGAATGGGATGGACAGGATTTATACACGTTCTGCTGTTATTTTAGGATCTGTACTTTATGGAACCTTAGATATTTATTTCATTCTGTTTATGGCGATCAAACGTTTACTTTAATGTCTGTAACTGTACTCGACCAATCAAAGCTAAATGCTGATTGTCTCCACTAGGGGTTTGATGAGCTTACATAGAACATTTTATCATCTGTTGGTAAGAGCATTGACATGGAGGAGGCATTCTAATTTAGAATGGAGGATTCACTGGTGCGTGTCAAATTCAGTAGCACATGTGTGTCTGAATTCAAGAAAAGACCAGAAAACAAGAATCCAAGATACTTCTAAAGGTGGCCATACAGATTGTAACCAAAATCCAAACTCCCTATGGTGATCTAGACATGCTTCTATAAACCTAAGCTAAAACCAGAAGCCGGCTGCATAATGCATTGTCCTTACTGCTGATTTTCCTTAATTAGTTGAACTCTTAAAGGGTATCTTTACTCTAAAGAATGTAATTTTCAAAAAAGATATCTTTAGATACAGCAATATCTAAATCTGAGCTATAGATTCTGAGAAATCATCATTCGAAATCACAGCATTTAGAGGGAAACACTTGTCACTCCAGAAACAGAAAGTCCCATCCCTGACCTCTTACTTGGATCTTTAGCTGCCTGCCAGCACAATTTCGTCAACAAGTAAAAGATTCAGCAGAGAAAAGAAGGCAGGGGGGAAAGGGAGGGAGAGCTGTGTAAGCAGAGCAGTGCCCATGGTGAGTCTGTGCAGAGCTTATAAGTGTCGCAGACACTACAAGAAGGCAGTGAGTAAGGGAGGGTGGGGGGAATTAGGAGCACTCACTTAACATTAATAATTTAATGACAAAGCAAGCACAGATAAACATGTGAGTATCACCATTTTACTTTTACTCTCAAATTGTAGTTTCTGATACTGTAAAGTTGTTTGAGTGGGTATAGTGACCCTTTGAACAAACTGCTCCATAAAGTATTAACCCAGCATAGAACATTCAAAGAAATTCATTCAAAGACTAAAGGATAAGATTGTCTTGAACATTCTAATAGACCCATCATTAAGGGCTAGGTCACACTAGCGTAATTTTTGTGTGATTGCGCTCTTGTTTTCGCATGCAATTTTTAAATTGTATTAAAATCACGGCAACGCACCAAAATCGTGCGATTTTGGGTGCATTGCGATTGTTTGCGATTTGGAAGCGCACACAATCCGCATTATTTTGTTCCAAGATCTCAAAATGAAAAATTGCAATCGCACATAAATCGCATAGGCAATACTACTAATACTAATCCTGGACTAAGGTCTACTAAAGCTTAGTGTCAATACAACATCCAATTTAACCTAGAGGACCAACCTGACCCTTCAAGCACACACACATATATAATATCCAAATTATTAAAGCCTTTTGTACTTACATTAGTGACATGCTCAATATCTCTCCAGATATTGCTTTCCCTGGGAAAATCTGCCAAGTCTAAAAAATTATCCACTATGACTTGGCCTATGACATCATGCCTTGAGAACCTGTCAAAATCATACACAGAGAAGTGGAGCTTCCTGGTCGGCAGTTCATTATAGGGCACGGGAAATAGGAAAACTTCATCGAACACCGGGTTAAGAGTCTTTCTATGAACTTTTGTCTGGTGTTTAGTTTTCCGATCGGGAAGAAGATAGATTTTGACGTAAGGATCGGAGGTTCCAGAAAAGTCCTTAGCTGGAAGGTTAAGCGCCTTGTGAATCTTAACTATAAGTTTCTCCATGTCACAATCGTATTTAATGATGAAATTGAGTTTTCCGCAGGACTTGCTGTTATTCCTTCTGCCATCGTCCGTTTCCACGGACTTTTGCTTGTACAATTCGGGCTTTATCCTCCCAAGTCCCATCAGCTGGTCTTGCTTTTGGAACTGTTGGATGTTGAAATCCGGATTGGAAAGGTTAAGTTGTCTTCTGATGGAATTGTGTCTTGAGAAGAAAAACAAAGTCAGCATTAGATTCCTACAAATCTGTTTTTAAGAAACTTTTTTGTATTGAAAAAAAAAAAAAATACCTTTGATGAGTAACTACACATCAATCATTGTATCCTTTCTCAACACTATTTAATAAACCTGCTAGTTCAACAAAAGATTTCAAGAGAGTTTTAAAGAAATATTAAAGGTTTGTTACCATACATGCCAAAACCCGTTTTTGAGGTATTTTGCAGAACGATGCTATGGTCTGATAACTTTATGGTCAGCAGTCAGTCGTAGCTGTAATAGCTGTGTTCTGCTGATGAAATTGCCTACTCTGGCCAAGTGCAAGCTTTAAACAAGCTCAGACAGCTGTAAGAGAGTGTGAACCTTGCAAGAACTGAAGATTAAGCTATAGGAATGCATATGAGGAAAGTAAGTAATGTGGTCTTGGGGTTTGGGAAAGGTAAGTATAGATTGTTGTATAGAGGTAGACATGCCCTTTTAAAGGGGAACTGTGGTCTCCAAACAAGTAAAGTTTAAATGAAATAGTATGAAGAGACGCGGGACATGCAGCTCATGGTATGGATAAAATCAATCTCTTTATTTCAAACACATACGGATTAAAAGTACATCGACAGGGAGCCAGAGCTACCCAGAAAGCAGCCTGGCGCGTTTCATGGGACAACCCACTTCATCAGAGGCTCAGAAGTTTAAATGAAAGGCCAGTTTCCTACCTTTAAAACGAGCCATCAACCACCTCTCTACGTGCTCCACAGCCCAAGATATAAAGTAATAACTGACCAGAAAGTTAATGAGTGGGAGGCTGACATGTGACATTCCTGAGGCTTCTCCTGCACAGTGCCGCCAGCGATCACAGCCTCAGACTCCTTCAGTGTGTGAGGGAGACTGGAAGTCCCTCCTCCTTTCTGCTGTGTGAAGTCCTGACAGAGAAGGTAAGGGAATCTACAGCCCTCCTCTTTCACTGTGTGAAAGCAGCCTGAAATGGCTGATTCCACTCTGCCTGAAATGGCTGATTCCACATAGTTTTCTGTAGGGAGGGAGTCTGAGTGACCCACGACACCCGCGAGTGGGCAGGGCCACGCACCCGCGAGTGGGTGGGACACAGCACCCGCAAGTAGGCAGGGCCACATGGGGCTGTAAGATAATGGGCCATGGGGGGCCTGCAAAGGGGAGGAGACAGAGGACAGATTGACTGACAGTTTCAGAGCAGGAAGCAGGAAGTGCATAGTTTTGAAATGTGAATATCTTCAAAACTATGCAAAATAAACAATGGAAATAAATTGCAAAAAATCTCAGGGGAGCAATTCCTATCAATTTACCTAAAGTCATTTTTGGACCACAGTTCCCCTTTAAGGACTTTTATTGTGTAAAAAGTTGCCTAATATAACAAAGTTGGGAATAAAGGGGAACTGTGGTCTCCAAACAAGTTGATTTTAAATGAAAGGCCAGGTTCCTACCTTTAAAATGAGCCATCAACCATCTCTATATGTGCTGCACAACCCATTATATGAAGAAATCACTGATCATAAAGTTAGGGAGTGGGAGGCTCTGAATCTGCGGTCACACTAATAGTTCCTCCTTCTAATCTGCGGCTGGTACATGGTCAGTGCAGGAGAAAGCAGAAGAAACCAGGAATAGATTGAGTTACAGTGACTGTAGTGGGAGTGGCCACAGGGGTTTTAAGTACACAGGGGGGGCATAGGGACCCATGAGGAGGAGGAGACACAGGGAAGAGGGACTGTCAAATGGTTTCAGAGCAGGAAGCAGGAAGTGCAGGGGATCTGGTGATGCTGCTACCACATCACACATAAAAATGTAAATATCTCTGAGACTATGTCAAAAATATAATAAAAGTACATTTCAAAAATAATCATGAAAGCAATTCTTGTCAATTTACCTAAAATCATTTTTGGACCACCATTACCCTTTAACAAGAAGGCAAGTTTACAATTCGAACATTTAGTAGCTAAATAAAGAACTTTATTACACACACCTAAACAGGATCTAATGGTCATTACTGTTTTACTTTAGCTCATTTATTATGGTGGAACATTTTTTAATGGGGTTATTTGTCAATTATACCTAAGAATAGCTTGGGCTAATATTACCAGCCATATTGTAAATTCCTGACATTGCATCACAAAAATGGGTTATTTCAACAATTTGCTATATAAGAATAAAATGCTGCATAATCTCTATCCCCTTATAATGATGTGGAATCATTTTAGGTTTATTCTCCCTCCTCTCAATGACCAACAGAGCAGTATAACTATTTATTCAGTAACTGGGCTAGTTTAGTTTTGCTCCTCTCTTGTTTACTTTTTATCTTCCATAGACCGGTAATTAATTCCCCAGGGATTCTTGCTGTGCTATAGCAGTAAAAAAAAAACATTACCAACAGTGAGGGCTCGTTGGTTCCTACAAGAGATTTGTGATAAAACAGAAAAATTCTGCATATTATTCTGCAAACACTGCATTGTACAATTCTACATAAAAGTAAAAATGATAACTTGTTATAAATATCCATATATTATATACTGTAATGGGCATATACAATTATATTTATACAATATATACAATATTTACAGGATTACATCTCTATATTTCACTTTTAACATACAACTTCCTAACAAAAATGGAAAGAAATAAAAATCTACATGACTGGCAGCCATCTAGTAAAAATGGTGCCCAGTTGGTACGTAACTGGCCAATCTCAAGGAGGCATTATTTGTGGTAATCTGATCCTTTACCTCGTTTCACTTTATATTTGTAACTTTTTTGAAGATTAAAGGCTCGTTCCCACGTGCGATCGCAGGTCCCGACGCACGATGTGTACGAACGAACCTTTCGACCAATAATCGGCCCGTGTGTTGGCGCTTTATCAGGCAAAAGCGCCTACACACGGGCCGATTATTGACCGAAACTTTCATTCGTACACATCGTGCGTCGGGACCCGAGATCGCACGTGTGAATGAGCCTTAACTCCGTTGATTTTTTTTCTACTGACAAGTTACTGATACTAGAAATTTACTGATCTATTAAACATGGGGAATTTATCAGATGAATGTGATAAGTGAGGGGATAGGATAACTCCTGTGACTGGTTGAACAAATACATTTGAAGCGATAAGAACGATTGAGAATCCATAATAAAGCTCTAAGGGGGTCAATGCCAAAGAGTATAACGTTCTAATTTATTATCTCTTAATTAAGCAGTAAATTAAGACCGTATAGCTAAAGTGTGTGCAGAATATTCATATCTGCATCTACATATAGCCAACAATGTCATTGCTATCTGATTTAAAGAGATTGCCTTAATTTAAGCAAGAATAGCTTACTGAGTATTCCATTATATAGGACATTTTAAGATTAACCTTCTTAGTGTATATAAATAACAAACTTAAAGGGTAATTGGACCCGACCCTATATATATATATATATATATATATATATATATATATATATATGAATTTATTTTTATTGTTTGGTCTACTTCACAGCGGGAAGATGCCCACTAAAACTGTCCTCTACAACTGGCTGCTGTGGGACCAGAGCTGGAGGAGGGGGGTGGGTTTTCCGGGGTGATGCCACTTGCAACCCCTTAGACTTTAAAGGGCAAGTCCAGCCTAAAAAAAGTAACCTTAGAAATGTTAAGCACCCCCCCAAACCCCACTTTCCCATTATCTATATGTTTCCAAGATTTCCCTAAAGGGACTTATCTGACCTGGCCAATGACAGTGGCTCTTCCTGGTCGTGGCTGTCAGGCGATTGGGCGTGACATCACGCCGCCCCTTTACTAACAGCTGCAATCAGGAAAGGGAGCTGTCAACAGAAGAGCAGAGGAGGAGCATCGAGGGACCAGGTCAGGTAAGGAACTTCAGGGGCATTTTTGAAACATATAGATAATGCGAAAGTGGGGTTTGGGGGGTGATTTACATTTCTAAGGTTATTTTTTTTAGGCTAGATATGCCCTTAAATTTAATATTTAAAGGGAAACTATAGTGCGTATAACGTTTTTTCAAAAACATTTAAAATAAAAACTACCTGAGTCAGGGAGGTAGGATTGGTGCTTTTTACCTTCCAATATCCTTTGTATGAGGAGGAGCAAGATGAAGAAAACTGCTTCTGCCAGTCTTCCTGAATGCTTCAGCACTACCTTAAATATAGAATGGCCCAGGGCCATAACCTGGCAGATGAAGCCTGTAAGTGCTGTAGCTCTTCAACAAAACAATATTGGGAAGTGGGAAAAATCAATCCTATCTCCTTGCACCAGGTGCCTTTCATTTTTAAAAAGATAATTTTTACAGTATAGTTGTCCTTTAATACTCTTCCAGGTATTCTATGGGCTTTCAGGTGCACCATTCTTTCAAAACCAATAACCATTATTATATAATCTCTGTCTTACACCATCATATATAAGCTTGAGGTTAGCAACCTGTTTGTATCTATAATAATGAACAGGTCTTAGGCTCGGTAGTTGGGCATTTCGGTCAAGTTCAATTCTGCTTGTGTACGGAGCTTTAGAAACTCTCCACTGTTGACCTCAAATCTTTGAAGAACTTCAAGTGGCTGAAGCAAAAAAAGGTACAAACTTTTGCCAGACCTATAAATGTTCAGCTACAGACCAGGTGCTATCTAACTGCAGTAGCCTTGTGAACTGCAGCTGATTGGCAGCTGGAAATAGCTAGCTCAAGCAAGCTCTTGCACCTCTTATTGAATGAGCCATTAACGGGGAAATCCAATAACTGCGCTCGCATTACTTACCTTAGCCCGATCCCGCGATACAATAACTGACGTAAACGAGATTACGTCAGTTATTGCATCGCGGGATCGGGCTAAGGTAAGGAGCGCGAACTTAACGCTACACAGCCTTTACCATTAAGTTTCGAGCTATGAGGTAGCGCAAACCTTAACGGCAGAGGTTTTGGATCATTTGGAAACGGCGCTGTGCTCTAAATTCCGTCTAAAACCCACGTTAACCTGAAATTTTTTCGGGTTAACATGGGTTTTAGACGAAAAAGGGCCATATTGGATCTCCCCCTTAGTCTTTAGAAAACCAGAAATGATCTTGATTTAGACATGGCAGATGTATCCACACTGGAAAAACAATATTGTAATGCCACTGACCTAGCAGAAGACGTTGGCTCTGTTATTTGGCGATGCATCCGCACATTATGGACGCAGTTTTCCTTGGTACTGGCCTTTGCTTCAAGATGGATATCGGGCGACGTGTGACTGATCTTCATCGACGACTCTGGAAACAGCGGGGGTTGTGCCAGATAATTATCGCTGTAGTCGCGTTCGTTAGTGTCGCTGTCCGTGTAGTTAAGGTGTTCGTGTTCCTTAACCCCTTTAAAGCCATGTTCACGCCATGGAATCCAGCAAAGTTTCCAAGACACGAAAAGCGAAACGCCAAACAAAGCAAGTCCGCAAGCCGTGACCAGTAGAGACAACAAGCTCACCGAAATGTCTAAAAAATATAAAAAATAGAACCACATTTGTCAATCCACTTTTGGTTTCGTGTTTATAGACATTAAAACTGACAAATCATTTATTATGCAAACAGGTCGTTCATTTGTTTTGTGTTTATATTTCAATGGCAAAATTTTGTAGTCGACACCTGTCATTTCACGCCAAAACCTGTAATAATAGTAAGATAGTAATTGAGGTTGTATATAGACATACGTCCATCTAGTCCAACCTTTATACCCTACCCATAATGTCTGTATAACAGTTACATAGTAACATTGTATTGGAGGTTGTATAAAGACATACGTCCATCTAGTCCAACCTTTATACCCTACCCAATCCCGGGAATATGCTACCTGATCCCTGTGAACATTTCCATACCCTCCTCGCCCCCACACTCCGTAATATGCTACCTGTACCCTGTGACATTTCCCATCACCCGCCTGACATCCCGGGAATATGCTACCTGTATCCTGGACAATTTCCCATCACCCTCCTGACAATCCCGTGATATGCGTACCTTACCCTGGGACATTTCCACACCCCTCCTGAACAATTCCCCCCGCGGGAATTATGTCCTTGTATCCCTGTGACATTCCCATCACCCTCCTTGACCATCCACGGGAATATGCTACCTGTTCCCTGGGGACATTTCCATCACCCTCCTGACAATCCCCGGGAATATGCTACACTGTCTCCTGTGACATTTCCCCACAACAACAGCTGTAGACTGGGACACGATGGGTACAATACAGGGGGGTGTATACAACCTGATCCCCTGGGACATTTCCCAGCCACTCTCCTGACATCCCCTAAGGGAAATAGACCACCTTACTCCTGGGACATTTCCCATCACCCTCCTGACATCCCAGGGAATATGCTACCTGTATCCCGGTGACATTTACCGATCCATCCTGACACATCCCGGAATATGCTACATGTCATCCCTGTGACATTTCCCTCACACCTCCGACATCCCCCGGAATATGCTACCTGTATCCCTGGGACATTTCCCACACCCTCCTGACATCCGGAATATGCTACCTGTATCCCTGTGACTTTCCCATCACCCTCCTGACATCCCGGGAATATGCTACCTGTATCCCTGGGACATTTCCATCCCTCTCCTGACATCCCGGGAATATGCTACCTGTATCCCTGGACATTACCCATCACCCTCCTGACATCCGGGAATATGCTACCTGTATCCCTGTGAACATTTCCCATCACCCCTCCTGACATCCCTGACCGAATATGCTACCTGTATCCCTTTGACATTTCCACTCACCCTCCTCACTCCCGGTATGCTACCTGTATCCCTGGGACATTCCCATCACCCTCCTGACATCCCTGCGGACATGACATATTGTTACCTGTATCCCTGGGACATTTCCATCACCCCTCCTGACATCCTGAATATGCTAACTGTATCCCTGTGACATTTCCCATCACCCTCCTGACATCCCGGAATATGCTACCTGTATCCCTGTGACACTTTCACCACTCACCCTCCTTAACATCCCGGGAATATGCCTATCTGTATCCCTGACATTTCCCATCATCCTCCTGACATCCCGGGGAATAGCCTACCTGTATCCCTGTGACATTTCCCATCACCCTCCTGACATCCCGAGAATATGCTACCTGTATCCCTTGACATTTCCCATCATCCTCTCCTGACATCCCGGGAATATGCTACTACCTGTATCCCTGGACAATTTCCCATCACCCTCCTGACATCCCGGGAATATCTACCTGTATCCCTGGGACATTTCCCATCACCCTCTGACATCCCGGGAATATGCTACCTGATCCCTGTGACATTTCCCATCACCCTCCTGACATCCCGGGAATATGCCTACCTGTATTCCCCTGTGACATTTCCCATCACACCCTCCTGACATCCCGGGAATATGCTACCTTATCCTGACCATTTCCCATCACCCCTCCTGACTCCCGGGAATATGCCTACCTGTATACCCTGGGACATTTCCATCACCCTCCTGACATCCCGGGAATATGCTAACCTGTATCCTGTGACATTTCCCATCACCCTCCTGACATCCCGGGAATATCTACCTGTATCCCTGTGACATTTCCCATCACACCCTCTCTGACATCCCGGGAATGATGCTACCTGTAATCCTGTGACATTTCCCATCACCCTCCTGACATCCCGGGAATTCTACCTGTATCCCTGTGACATTTCCCATCACCCTCCTGGACCTCCCGGAATATGCATAACCTGTTCCCTGTGACATTTCCCATCACCCCTCCTACATCCCGAATATGCTACCGTATCCTGTGACATTTCCCATACCCTCCTGACATCCCGGGAATATGCTACCTGTATCCCTGGGACATTTCCCATCACCCTCCTGACATCCCGGGTAATATGCTACCTGTATCCCTGTGACATTTCCCATCACCACTCCTGACATCCCGGGAATATGCTACCTGTATCCTGGGCATTTCCCATCACCCTACCTGACAATCCCGGGAATATCTCACTGGTATCCCTGTGACATTTTCCATCACCTCCTGACATCCCGGAATATGCTACCTGTATCCCTGGGACATTTCCCATCACCCTCCTGACATCCCATCCCGGGAATATGCTTACCTGTATCCATGGGTACAGTTTCCCATCACCCTCCTGACATCCCGGAATATGCTACCTGTATCCCCTGGACTTTCCTCACCCTCACTGACAATACCGGGAATAGGCTACTGTAATCCCTGGGACATTTCCCATCACCCTCCTGACCATACCCGGGAATATGCTACCTGTATCCCTGTGACATTCCCACCCTCCTGACATCCCGGAGGAATATGCTATCTGGTATCCTGGGACATTTCACCATCACCCTCCAATCCCAGGTGAATCCTTGCAGTTGTGAGTTTTTCAGGTTTTACATGCTCCACCTCACCTGGTAATAAACTTTATAACCTGATTGGCTTCTAATCCCAGAAATTGGGCATTTAGCGAAGCAAGAAGAATCTTACCCTTGTGTGCAAGTCATTTGGGCCCGACCTAACAGGAGACCGATGACTTGCATCTTAATGTGGGTAGGCGTATTAATTGTCAATACCCTGCGAATCCTGGACATAGCACTAGTCATAATAGGTCCGGAAGCTACGATATCATCTTTTACATAAAACACATTGTCAATTGTTTGCTGACAAAATATTTTCTTGTATGAGAGATCCCTAGCTTCTATCCATTTACATCCACACAGAGATCTGGAACAATTAGTACTGTCGAGATACACTTTTCCCCCAGGAGGGTAAAGCGGATGAATATACTCAGGTAAGTCATAACGTTCTAATGGACAAAGTGGAACTGCACCATATGCAGGGTAGGCATTGCTTTCTACCAAGGGATTTAGCCGTCGGAAGCAGTCAGGCAAGTACTTATATCAGCTTTAAAATGGATGGGAATTGGCTACCGAATGGAGATTCACTGTATTAATTCATATGAATTAGCAAGCTATATGGGCCGTTAAAGAGTGGACAAACATATGTCTAAACACTCATGACTCTGTTTATCTACTGTTCAGACATCTAGGTGGATACGCAGAGGAGAGTCATCAACTCAATCTATGACTTGTAACTTTATCAGATTATTAGGTAGCGTATGTCTAGATCGGACGTTAAGCGCCTCTTCTTTCCAACCATATAGCTTACATTTAAGTTAACATCATTCATTGGTAGTAGTTGTAGTGACACCAATTCTGATTATAAACCTACCAACATGTCACCATGTAACTGTTAGAAAACAAGGAATGTAGCGAAAGAGTGGAAATAAGAGTATAAAAAAAAAAAAAAAAAAAATCTTTTACAATAATACAGTACATGAATTAAAAAATGAGTATAAAGGGAAATGGATAGATGAAACATAAGGGGCTTCACTCAAACTTGCTATTGTAAGTATACAAGACATACTGATGGTATCAAAGGTGAAGAGGATATGTGTTTATCAACTCAATACTTGCTTCTATAAATGTAGCAGTAATTAGTAGTGAGTATCACAATCAGGTTGGACAGATGGACAAGGTATGGTCTTCTGTAACAAGCTACCAAGGAGCTGTTCTAGTAATCAGTGCTTAATAGCAGTCAATGGGTAGGTAAAGGGCATTGACTAAGTGATATGTCTTTAACAACCAGTCGGCGTAAGTTTTCCTAAATAGTAACATTTTGAATTACAGGAAATATAAATGACGTTAGATAGGGTAGTAGAAGAGGTGGACTAGTGACGATAGTCTATACAACTCCAATACATGTTTCCTATTGTAACTGTTATACAGATCATTCATGGTAGGGTATTAAGGTTGGACTAGATGGACGTAGATTCTTAATCCAACCTCCAATACTAGTGTTATGTAAAACTGTTATACAATATGATGGGTAGGGTTAAAGGTGGACTAGATGGACGTATGTTTAGATCAACCTCCAATTACTATGTGTTTATGTAACTAGTTATACAGACATTAGGGTAGGTTATAAAGGTTGGACTAGATGGACGTAGCTTTATCAACCTCCAATACATATGTTACTATTAACTTTATACAGACGTATTAGGGTAAGGGTAGAAAGGTTGGACTAATGGACGTATGTCTTTTTACCACCTCCCATACTAGTTACTATGTAACTTGTTTACAGACAGTGGGTAGGGTTAATAAAGGTTGAACGAGACTGGAACGTATGTCTTTATATACAACCCACATACTATGTACTATGATAACTGTTATACAACAGTATGGGTAGGGTATACAGGTGTGACTAGATGGAGTTATTCTTGTTACAACCTCCAACTAAGTTATATGTAACTGTTATACAGACATTATGGGTAGGGTACTAAAGGTTGGACTAGATGGCCGTATGCTTTAAACACCTCAATACTATGTTACTATGTAACCTGTTATAACAGACATTATGGGTAGGGGTCTAAAGGTTGGGACTAATGCCGTATGTCTTGATACAACTCACAATACTAGTTTACTTGTAATGTTATACAGACATTATGGTAGGGTATAAAGCAGTGGACTAGATGAGCGTATGTCTTTATCACCTCCAATACTCTGTTCTATGTAACTGTTATACAGAGTTTATGGGTAGGTAATAAGGTTGGACTAGATGGAAGTATCGTTCTTATACAACCTTCCAATACTATGTTAACTATGTAACTGTTATAGACAATATATGGTCGGGTATAAAGTTGGACTAGATGGAGTGTTTCTTATACAACCTCCAATACTATTTTTTATATGTAACTGGTTATACAGCGCATATGGGTAGGTAAAAGTTGGACTAGATGGACGTGATGTCCTTTATACAACTTCCAATACTATTACTATGTCACTGTTTATACGACATTATGGGTAGGGTGATAAAGGTTGGACTAGAATGGCACGTATTGTCTTTTATACAACCTACAATACTATGTTTACTATGTAACGGTTATACAGACATTATGGGTAGGCAAAGGTATAAGGTTGGAACTAGATGGACGTAGTCTTTAGACAACCTTCCAATACTATGTTTATCTAGTAATGTTTATACAGACCCTTATGGGGTAGGGTATAAAGGTTTGGACTAGTGGAACGTTATGTCTTTATACAACCTCCAATACCAATGTTACTATGTAAACCTGTTATCAGACATTATGGGTAGGGAATAAAGAAGTGGAAGGAATGGACGTATGTCTATTATACAACCTCCAATCCTATGTTACTATGTAACGTTAATATCACACAACCTTTATACCCTACCCATAATGTCTGTATAACAGTTACATAGTAACATAGTATTGGAGGTTGAATAAAGACATACGTCCATCTAGTCCAACCTTTATACCCTACCCATAATATCTGTATAACAGTTACATGATAACATAGTATTGGAGGTTTGTTAAACATACTCCATCTAGTCCCACTCTTTATACCCTACCCATCATACTTGTATAACAGTTTTACATATGTACACTAGTATTGGAGGTTGTATAAAGAACTACGTCCACTAGTCCTTCGACTCTTTATACCCTACCCATAATATCTGTATAACAGTTACATAGTAACATAGTATTGGAGTTTGTATAAAGACATCCGTCTATCTAGTCCCCTCTTTATACCCTACCCATAATCTGTATAACAGTTACATAGTACATAGTATTGGAGGTTGTATAAAGACATACGTCCATCTAGTCCAACCCTTTATACCTTACCCATATGTCTGTATAACATTTTACATAGTAACATAGTATTGGAGTTGTTTAAGCCATACGTCCATCTAGTCCAACCTTTATACCCTACCCATAATGTCTGTATAACAGTTTACATAGTAACATAGTATTGGAGGTTGTATAAAGACATACATCCATCTAGTCCAACCTTTATACCCTATCCATAATGTCTGTATAACAGTTACATAGTAGCATAGTATTGGAGGTTGTATAAAGACATACGTTCATCTAGTCCACCCTTTATACCCTCCCCATATATGTCTGTATAACAGTTACATAGTAACATAGTATTGGAGGTTGTAAGAAAGTACAATACGTCATCTAGTACGCACTCTTATACCCTACCGGCATAATCACTTGTCATAACAGATTACATAGTAACATAGTATTGGAGGTTGTTTAATGGACATATGTCCATCTAGTCAACCTTTAACCCTACCCATAATGTATTGTATAATCGTTTACTATAGTGAAAAGAACTAGTATTGGAGTTGGAAACGAAGACCTACGTCCATCTAGTCCAACCTTTATACCCTACCCATAATATCTGTATAACAGTTACATAGTAACATAGTATTGGAGGTTGTATTAAGACATACGTCCATCTAGTCCAACCTTTATACCCTACCCATAATGTCTGTATAACAGTTAGATAGTAACATAGTATTGGAGGTTGTATTAAGACATATGTCCATCTAGTCCACTCTTTATACCCTACCCATAATACTTGTCTAACAGTTACATATATGTATTAATACCAGTAATTCTCAAACATTTTTCTTTTTAGAAACTTACCCAGCCCACTTTTAAAGCTATTCAATGAACTTGCCTTTACCTATTGCCATTGACTGCTAATATTTCCAAGCACTGCTACAGAACAGCTCCCCTTGTGGTTACAGAAAGTACAATCCTTTAGCCATCTGAACATTAACTTGGTGCACTTTCCTACTTTACTGGCCATTTAAGAAGAATATATTGAAACCATACTTTACTTCTGCACAGGGTATGATTTCCAATTTCACGTTATTGTACCTTCTGGGGTGACAATGTTGGTTTACTCAGTATATTTGTGTCATAAATAACCAATGGAATGGAATAAATGGGTAAGAATGTGGAATAAAGAGGCGCTTAGAGGCCGATGCTCGCTACAAGAGAAAATATTAATGGGTTCGGATCAGCAGGAAAAAAAAGGACAATGTTTAAATGGAAAAGGGATTAGGGATAATACAGTGAGAGCCCCGGAGCCATTAAATTGTTAACTGACTGAAAGTTGCTATGGATACCAGGATGCTGCAAGGTAGAGTGAACGTTAGATTTAATACCCCCTACCCCACATAATAAGGATATCCGAAGTCACTGAGGGATTCCGTCTCTGTTTTAAAGGTCACAGGACTCACAAAATTGACTTTGCAACATCTTAACTGTTGTTTTAATTGTATTTCTGTCTTTTGACATGTATATTCCAGCTATGCAAATAGCACAATTGTTCCTGGTGATATAGAAAAAGGCCGGGATCCAAGGTTAGAAAACGTTATATTACCAGGTGAGGTGGAGCATGTAAACCTGAAAAACTACAACTGCAAGGATTCACCTGGGATGGGAGGGTGATGGGAAATGTCCCAGGGATACAGATAGCATATTCCCGGGATGTCAGGAGGGTGATGGGAAATGTCACAGGGATACAGGTAGCATATTCCCGGGATGTCAGGAGGGTGATGGGAAATGTCCCAGGGATACAGGTAGCATATTCCCGGGATGTCAGGAGGGTGATGGGAAATGGATGTAAGGAGGGTGGGTGATGGGAAATGTCACAGGGATACAGGTACATATTCCCGGGAGTGTCAGGAGGTGATGGGAAATGTCACAGGGATACGTAGCATATTCCCGGGATGTCAGGAGGGTGATGGGAAATGTCACAGGATACAGGTAGCATATTCCCGGGATTGTCAGGAGGTGTGATGGGAAATGTCACGGGATACAGGTAGCATATTCCCGGATGTCAGGAGGGTGATGGGAAAGTTCACAGGGATACAGGTAGCATATTCCCGGGATGTCAGGAGGGTGATGGAAAGTCCCAGGATACATAGTCATATTCCCGGATGTCAGAGGGTGATGGGAAATGTACAGGGATTCAGGTAGCATATTCCCGGGATGTCCAGGAGGGTATTCCCGGGATGTCAGGAGGGTGATGGGAAATGTCACAGGGATACAGGTAGCATATTCCCGGGATGTCAGGAGGGTGATGGGAAATGTCACAGGGATACAGGTAGCATATTCCCGGGATGTCAGGAGGGTGATGGGAAATGTCACAGGGATACAGGTAGCATATTCCCAGCTGGAAAAAACACACAAAACATTACCAATATTTAATAGTATTCATTTACTAAATTTACATGCATATATGCGCATGTAAGTGGGAGATGCCATACAGCACACAGACTGACAAGTAGAAGATTGATAGACCATCAAAGTAAATACTCAGTTTTGTTTTGAATTGTAGTAAGACGTACGTCTGCCAGTGGATATAAATCTATATTTCTTGGTCCAAACAGACTTTCTAATTGTTAACCGGCCTCCAAATTACCGGTAGCCCAGTTTTATTTAGAGAATATTATTATATTATTTACAGAATATTATTATTTATAGAAAAGTATAGTTGTATTTACAGACTATTATATTATTACTAACAGATTATTATATATTAGTATTTACAGGGGGGTGGGTTTTCGGGGTGATGCCACTTGCAAACCTTAGACTTTAAAGAGGCAAGTCCAGCCTAAAAAAAGTAACTTAGAATGTAAGCACCCCCCAAACCCCACTTTCCAATTATCTATATGTTTCCAAGATTCCCTCAAGGGGACTATCTGACCTGGCCAATGACAGTGGGCTCTTCCGGTCGTGGCTGTCAGGCGATTGGGCGTGACATCCACGCGCCTCCCCCCCCCCCCCCCCCCCCTCCCCTTACTAACAAGCTGAATCAGGAAAGGGAGTGTCAACAGAAGAAGCAGAGGAGGAGCATAGAGGAAAGGGTCAGGAAGGAACTAAGGGGCATTGTTGAAACATTAGATAATGCGAAGTGGGGTTCGGGGGGTGATTTCATTTCTAAGGTTATTGTTTTTAGGAGAGATATGCACCCTTGAAATTTACTATTTAAAGGGAAACATAGTGCGTATAACTTTTTTCAAAAACATTGAAAATAAAAAACTACCTGGTCAGGGAGGTAGGAGTTGGTGCTTGTTACCTTCCAATATCCTTGTATGGAGGAGGAGCAAGATGAAGAAAACTGCTTATGACAGTCTTCCTGAATTTCAGCCACTACCTAAATATGAATGGACCAGGGCCATAACCTGGCAGATGAAGCCTTAAGTGCTGTAGCCCTTCAACAAAACAATATGGGAAAGGTGGGAAAAATAAATCCTATCTCCTTGGCACAGGTGCCTTTCATTTTTAAAAGATAATTTTTACAGTATAGTTGTCTTAATACTTTCAAGTTATTCTATGGGCTTTCAGGTGACACATCTTTCAAAACAATAAACATTATTATATAATCTCTGTCTTACACATCATAGATAAAGCTTGAGGTTAGCAACCGTTTGTATATAAATAATGAACAGGTCTTAGGCTCGGTAGTTGGGCATTTCGGCAAGTTCAATTCTGCTTGTGTACGGAGCTTTAGAAACTCTCCACTGTTGGACTCAAATCTTTGAAGAACTTCAAGTGGCTTAGGCAAAAAAAGGTACAAACTTTTGCAAGACTATAAATTGTTTCAGCTACAGAACAGGTGCTATCTAACTGCGTAGCCTTGTGACGGAGCTGATTGCAAGATGGAAATAGCTAGCTCAAGCACTCTTGCCACTCTTATTGAATGAGCCTTAACTATTGGGAAATCCAATAACTGCGCTCGCAGTACTTACCTTAGCCCGATACGCGAGACAATAACTGACGTAAACGAGATTACGTCAGGTTATTGCCATCGCGGGATCGGGCTAGGGTAAGGAGCGCGAACTTAACGCTACAAGCCCTGTACATAAGTTTCGAGCTGTGGAGGTAGCGCAAACCTTAACGGCAGAGTTTGGATCATTTGGAAACGCGATGTGTTAAATTCTGTCTAAAACCACGGTAAACCTGAAATTTTTTCGGGTTCAAATGGGTTTAGACGAAAAGGGCCATATTGGATCTCCCCCTTAGTCTTTAGAAAACCAGAAATGATCTTGATTTAGACATGGCGATGATCCACACTGGAACAAATATTGTAATGCGGGGGGGGGGGGGTTGGGGGGTGGGAAACTGACTAGCAGAAGACGGTGGCTCTGTTATTTTGGCGATGCATCCGCATTATGGACGCCGTTTCCTGTACTGGCCTTTGCTTACAAGATGGATATCGGGCGCGTGGGGATGATCTTCATCGACGAATCTGGAACAGCGGGGGTTGGCCCGTAATTATCGCGTAGTCGCGTTCGTTAGTAGTGCGTCCGTGTGTAGTTAAGGTGTTCGTGTTCCTTAACCTTTAAAGCCATGTTAACGCCATGGAATCCAGCAAAGTTTCCAAGAAACGAAAAGCGGAAACGCCCAACACAAAGCAAGTCCGCAAGCCGTGACCTAGAGACAACAAGCTCACCGAATGTCTAAAAAAATATATAAAAAATAGAACCCATCTGTCAATCCAATTTGTTCGGGTTTATAGCATGAAATGACAATCATTTATATGCAAACAGGTCGTTCATGTTTTGTGTTTATATTTCAATGGCAAAAATTTGTAGTCGACACCTGTCATTTCACGCTCAAAACTGTAATAATAGGGTAAGATAGTAATTGAGGTGGTATATAGTATACGTCCATCAGTCAGGACCTTTTATCCTACCCATAATGTCTGTAAACAAGTTACATAGTAACATTGTATGGAGTTGTATAAAGACATACGTCAATCTAGTCCAACTTTATACCCTACCCATAATGTCTGTATAACAGTTACATAATAACCTAGTATTGGAAGGTGTATAAAGACATACTCAACTATATCCAACATTTATACCCTACCCATAATGTCTTATAACAGTTACATCGTAACTAGTATTGAAGGTGTATAAAGACATACGCCGATCTAGTTCCCAACCTAACCCTACCCATATGGGGGGGGGGGACTGGATAACAGTTACATATAAACATAGTATTGAAGGTTGTATAAAGGACACACGTCCATCTAGTCCAAACTTGATACCCTACCCATAATGTCTGTTATAACATTTACATAGTAACCATAGTATTGGAGGTTGTATAAAGAACACCACATCCATCTAGTCCAACCTTTATACCCTACCCATAATGTCTGTATAACAGTACATAGTAACATAGTATTGGAAGGTGTATAAAGACATACGTCCACTAGTCCAACCTTTATACGCCCTACCCATAACGTTGTATAAACAGTTAAATCGTAACAATAGTATGGGGGTTGTGTATAAAGACATACGTCCATTAGTCCACTCTTTATAACCTACCCATATTGCTGATAAACAAGTGACATCGAACATAGATTGGAGGTTGTTATAAAGGACATAGTCCATCTAGTCCAACCTTATACCCTACCATTTAAGTTGTATAAAAGTTAATAGAAAAACATAGTATTGGAGGTTGTAGAAAGACATACGTCCACTAGTCCACTCTTTATACCCTACCCATAATCTGTATACAGTTACATAGTAAACCTAGTATTGGAGGTTGTATAAGACATACGTCCATCTAGTCCAACCTTTATACCCTACCCTAATGTCTGTATAACAGTTACATAGTAACAATAGTATTGGAAGGTGTATAAAGACATACGTCCATCTAGTTCCAACTTTTAGACCCACCCATAATGTCTGTATAACAGTTACATAGAAACTGAGTATGGAGGTGTATATAAGACATACAGGTCAATCTAGTACCAACCTTTATCCCCTACCATAATGTCTGTATAACAGTTAATAGTAACATAGTATTGGAGGTGTATAAAGGCAACGTCCATCTAGTCCAACCGTTATAACCCTACCATAATGTCTGTATAACAGTTACATAAGAACATAGTATTGGAGGTTGTATGAAGACATACGTCATCTAGTCCACTCTTTAGACCCTACCATAATACTTGTATAAAGTTACATAGTAACATTAGTATGGAGGTGTATAAAGACGTACGTCCATTGTAGTACAACCTTATACCCTACCCAGAATATCTGTATAACAGTTACAGAGTACATAGTATTGGAGGTTGTATAAAGACATTACGTCATATAGTCACTCTTTATACCCACCAATATGTCTGTATAAAGTACATAGTAACATAGTATTGGAGGTTGTAGAAAGACATACGGTCCATATGTCCAACCTTATATCCCTACCCATAATGTCGATATAACAGTTACATAGTAAACATAGTATGGGAGGTTGTTTAACATACGTGCCATCTAGGTCCCAACCGTTATACTCCTACCCTAATGTAGTATAACGTTACATAGTAACATAGTATTGGAGGTTGTATAAAGACATTACATCCATCTAGTCCAACCTTTATACCCTATCCTAATGGTCTGTATAACAGTTAATAGTAGCATAGTATTGGAGAGTTGTATAAAGACATACGTTCATCAGTCCAACCTTTAACCCTACCCATATGTCGTAAACAGTACATAGTAACTGGTATTGGAGGTTGTTAAAGACATACGTCCATCTAGTCCACTCTTTAGACCTACCATAATAACTTGCTCTAAACAGTGACATAGTAACATAGTATTGGAGGTTGTATAATGACATATGTCCATCTAGTCCAACCTTTCTTACCCTACCCATAATGTCTGTATACCAGTTACATAGTAACATAGTATTGGAGGTTGAATAAAGACAACGTCCATATAGTCAAAACTTATACCATACCATCATATCTGTATAACAGTTACATAGTAACTAGTATTGGAGGTGTATTAAGAATACGTCCATGTAGTCCAACCTTATACCCTACCCATAATGTCTGAGAACAGTTAGATAGTAACTAGTATTGGAGGTTGTATTAAGACGATATGTCCATCTCTTTTATTTTTTTTTTTTTTTTTTTTTTTTTTTTTTTTTTTTTTTTTTTTTTTTTTTTTTTTTTTTTTGTCCACTCTTTATACCTACCCAGCAATACTTGTAAAAGTTACTATATGTATTAATACAGTAATTCTCACCATTTTTCTTTTGAAACTTACCCAGCCCCACCTTTAAAGCCGATTTCAATGAAACGTGCCTTTTACCTATTGCAATTGATGGCTAATATTCAAGCAATGATACAGAACAGCTCCCTTGTGGTTACAGAAAGTACATCTTTACCATCTGAACATTAACTGGTGCACTTTCCATCTTACTGGCCATTTAAGAAGAATAGTATGAAACCATAACGTTACTTCTGCACAGGGTGATGATTCCAATTTCACGTTATTGTACTTCTGGGTGAACAATGTTGGTTACTCAGTATATTGGGTATAAATAAACCAATGGAATGGAATAAATGGGTAAGAATGTGGGAAGTAAAGAGGAGCTTAGAGGCCGATGCCGATACAAGAGAAAATATTAAATGGGTTCGGATCAGCAGGAAAAAAAGGACAATGTTTAAATGGAAAAAGGGGTTAGGGATACTTACAGTGAGAGCCGGCGCCCATTAAATTGTTAATGACTGAAAGTTCTTATGGATACCAGGATGTCAAGTAGAGGTGAACGTTAGATTAATACCCCGCCCAACAAATAAGGATATACGAAGTCACTGAGGGATTCCGTCTCTTAAAGGGCACCAGGACTCACAAAATTGACCTTTGCAACATTCTTAAAAACTGGTGTTTTAATTGTATTCGTCTTTTGACTGTATATTCCAGCTAGCAACTAGACACAATGGTTCCTGGTGATATATGAAAAAGGCCGGGATCCAAGGTTAGAAACGTTATATTACCAGGTGAGGGGAGCATGTAAAACCTGAAAAACTACAACTGCAAGGATTCACTGGGATTGGGAGGGTGATGGGAAAATGTACAATGGTACAGATAGCATATTCCCCGGATGTCAGGAGGGTGATGGGAAAAGTAACAGGGGTACAGGTAGCAATTCAGGGAGTCAGGAGGGTGATGGGAAATGTCCCAGGGATACGGTAGATATTCCCGGGATGTAAGGGTGATGGGAAATGTCACAGGGATACCGGTAGCATATTCCCGGGATGTCAGGAGGGTGATGGGAAATGTCACGGGATACAGGTAGCATATTCCCAGGGATGTCAGGAGGTGATGGGGAAATGTCCCAGGGATAGCGTAGCATATCCCGGGATGTCCGGAGGGTGATGGGAAATGTCACAGGGATTAAAAGGCATATTCCCGGGAGTCAGGAGGGTGATGGGAAATGTCCCAGGGATACAGTAGCATATTCCCGGGATTCAGGAGGGTGATGGGAAAATGTCCACAGGGATTACAGGATAGCATATTCCGGGATGCAGGAGGGTGATGGGAAAGTCAAGGGATACAGGTAGATATTCCAGGGTCAGGAGGGGATGGGAAATGTCACAGGGATACAGTCGCATATTCCGGGTTAGGAGGTGATGGAATGTCACAGGGACTACAGGTCGCATATTCACGGGATGTCGGAGGGTGATGGGAAATGTCACAGGGTACAGGTGCATATTCCCGGGATGTCAGGAGGGTGATGGGAAAATGTCACAGGGATAAGGTAGCATAGTCCCGCGATTCAGGAGGGTGATGGGAAATGTCACAGGGATACAGGTGCATATTCCCGGGATGTCAAGGAGGGTGATGGGAAATGTCACGGGATACAGGTAGCATATTCCCGGGAGTCAGGAGGGTGATGGAAAGGTCCCAGGGATACAGGAGCCTATTCCCGCGGATGTCAGGAGGGGTGATGGGAATGTCACAGGGATACTGAAAGGTAGCATATTCCGGGATGTCAGGAGGGTGATGGAAAGTAACAGGGGATACAGGTAGCATATTCCGGGTGTCAGGAGGGTGATGGGAAATGTCCCAGGGATACAGGTAGCATATTCCCGGGATGTCAGGCGGGTGATGGGAAATGTCCCAGGGATACAGGTTAGCATATTCCCGGCGGATGTCAGGAGGGTGATGGGGAAATGTCCCAGGGATACAGGTAGCATATTCCCGGGGAGTCGGAGGGGATCGGGAAATGTCACAGGGATACAGGTAGCTATTCCCGGGATGTAAGGAGGGGATGGAAAGTCACAGACGCGATACCGGTAGCATTCCCGGGATGTCAGGAGGATGATGGAAATGTCCAGGGATTACAGATTAGCATATTCGGGATGTCAGGAGGGTGATGGGATAATGTACAGGGATCCAGTAGCATTATTCCCGGGAGCAGGAGGGTGATGGGAAATGTCACAGGGATACAGGATAGCCATATTCCGGGGTGTCAGGCGGTGATGGGCATGTCCCAGGGATAAGTAGCATATTCCGGGATGTCAGGAGGGTGATGGGAAAGTCCCAGGGTACAGTAGCCTATTCCAGGATGTCAGGAGGGTGATGGGGAAATGTCACAGGGATACAGGTAGCATATTCCCGGGATGTCAGGAGGGTGATGGGAAATGTCACAGGATACAGGTAGCATATTTCCCCGGGATGTCAGGACGGGTGATGGAAATGTCCCAGGGATCAGGTAGCATATTCCCGGGATGTAGGAGAGTGGTGGGAAAGTCCCAGGGATACAGGTTAGCATATTCCAGGATGTCAGGAAGGGTGATGGGAAATGTCAGCAGGGATAAAGGTAGCATATTCCCTCGAGTCAGGAGGAGTGATGGGAAATGTCACAGGGATACAGGTAGCATGTCACGAGGATGTCAGGGAGGGTGATGGGAAATGTCACAGGGATACAGGTAGCCTATTCCGGGATGTCAGTGAGGGTGATGGGAAATGTCCAGGATACAGGGCATATTACCGAGGATGGTCAGGAGGGTGATGGGAATGTCCCAGGGATACAGGTAACATATTCCCGGGATGTCCGGAGAGGGTGGGACTGTCCCAGGGATACAGGTAGCATATTAACGGGATGTCAGGAGGGTGATGGGAAAAGTCACGGGATACAGGTGAGCATATTCCGGGGCTGTCAGGAGGGTGATGGGAAATCGTCACAGGGATACGGTAGCATATTCCAGGATGTCAGGAGGGTGATGGGAAATGTCACAGGGATACAGGTAGCAATTCCCGGGATGTCAGGAGAGTGGTGGGAAATGGTCCAGGGTACAGGTAGCATATTCCCGGGAGTCAGGAGGGTGATGGGAAATGTCCCAGGGATACAGGTAGAATATTCACGGGATGTCAGGAGGGTGATGGAATTCCCAGGGATAAGGTAGCATTTCCCGAGGATGTCAGGAGGGTGACTGGGAAATGTCACGGGATACAGGTAGCATATTCCCGGGATTCGGAGGGTGAGGGAAATGCACAGGGATACAAGGTAGCATATTCAGGACGATGTCAGGAGGGTGTATGGGAAATGTCATAGGGTCCAGGTCGCATATTCCGGGATGTCAGGGGAGTGATGGGAAATGTCACAGGGAGACAGGTAGCATATTCCGCGGATGTAAGGAGGGTGATGGGAAGTCACAGGGTACAGGTAGCATATTCCCGGGATGGTCCGGCGGGTGACTGGGAAATGGTCACAGGATACAGGTAGCATATTCCCGTGATGTACGGAGGGGGATGGGAAATGTCACAGGGATACAGGTAAGCATTATTCCCGGGGATGTCAGGAGGGTGAGGGAAAATATCACAGGGATACAGGTAGCATATTCCCGGGCGTCAGGAGGGTGCATGGGAATGTCACAGGGATACAGGTAGAATATCCGGATGTCAGGAGGGTGATGGGAAATGTCACAGGGATACAGGTAGCATATCCCAGCTGGAAAAAAAACACACAAAACATTACCAATATTTAATAGTATTCATTTACTAAATTTACATGCAATATGCGCATGTAGTGGGAGATGCCATACAGAACACGGACTGACAAGTCGGAGAAGTTGATAGACCATCAAAGTAAATACTCAGTTTTGTTTTGAAATTGTAGTAAGACGTACGTCTGCCAGTGGATATAAATATATATTTCTTGGGTCCAACAGACTTTATAATTGTTAAACGGACCTCCAAATTACCGGTAGCCCAGTGTATTAGAGACTATTATTATATTTTTACAGAATATTATTATTTATAGAAAAGTATATTGTATTTCCAGACTATTATATTATTACTAACAGATTATGGTATAGTAGTATTTACAGATTATATTATATCTTACAGAAGAGGATTTATTAGTATTTATCAGTTAATGTAACATAGTATGGAGGTTGAATAAGACATACGTCCATCTAGTCCAAACCTTTATACCCTACCCATAATATCTGTATAACAGTTACATAGTAACATAGTATTGGAGGTTGTATTAAGACATACTCCATCTAGTCCAACCTTTATACCCTACCCATAATGTCTGTATAACAGTTAGATAGTTAACATAGTATTGGAGGTTGTATTAAGACATATTCCATCTAGTCCACTCTTTATACCCACCCATAATACTTGTCTACAGTTACATATATGTATTAATACCAGTAATTCTCAAAACATTTTTTCTTTTTAAGAAACTTACCAGCCCATTTTAAGCTATTCAATGAACTTGCCTTTACCTATTGCCATTGACTGCTAATATTTCCAAGCACTGCTACAGAACAGCTCCCCTTGTGGTACAGAAAGTACAATCCTTTAGCCATCGAAACATTACTTGGTGCACTTTCTACTTTACTGGCCATTAAGAAGAATATATTGAAACCATACTTACTTCTGCACAGGGTATGATTTCCAATTTCACGTTATTGTACCTTCTGGGTGGACAATGTTGTTTACTCAGTATATTTGTGTCATAATAACCAATGGAATGGAAATAATGGGTAAGAATGTGGATAAAGAGAGCGCGTAGAGGCGATGCTCGCTACAAGAGAAAATATTAATGGGTTCGGATCAGCAGGAAAAAAAAAGGACAATGTTTAAATGGAAAAGGGATTAGGGATAATACAGTGAGAGCCCCGGAGCCATAAATTGTTAACTGCGAAAGTTGCTATGGATACCAGGATGCTGCAAGGTAGATGAACGTTAGATTTAATACCCCTACCCCACATAATAAGGATATCCGAAGTCACTGAGGGATTCCGTCTCTGTTTTAAAGGTCACAGGACTCACACAAATTGAACTTTGCAACATCTTAACTGTTGTTTTAATTGTATTTCTGTCTTTTGACATGTATTTCCAGTCATGCAATAGCACAATTGTTCCTGGTGATATAGAAAAAGGCCGGGATCCAAGGTTAGAAAACGTTATATTACCAGGTGAGGTGGAGCATGTAAACCTGAAAACTACAACTGCAAGGATTCACCTGGGATGGGGGGTGAGGGAAATGTCCCAGGGATACAGATAGCTATGCCCGGATTCTAGTCCAACCTTTATACCCTACCCATAATGTCTGTATAACAGTTACATAGTAACATAGTATTGGAGGTTGTATAAAGACGTACGTCCATCTAGTCCAACCTTTATACCCTACCCATAATATCTGTATAACAGTTACATAGTAACATAATATTGGAGGTTGTATAAGACACCATCCATCTAGTCCACTCTTTATACCCTACCCATAATGTCTGTATAACAGTTACATAGTAACATAGTATTGGAGGTTGTATAAAGACATACGTCCATCTAGTCCAACCTTTATACCCTACCCATAATGTCTGTATAACAGTTACATAGTAACATAGTATTGGAGGTTGTATAAAGACATACGTCCATCTAGTCCACTCTTTATACCCTACCCATAATACTTGTCTAACAGTTACATAGTAACATAGTATTGGAGGTTGTATAATGACATATGTCCATCTAGTCCAACCTTTATACCCTACCCATAATGTCTGTATAAC